>OY757918.1:961213-1336213 GCA_963585895.1 Sepioteuthis lessoniana | reverse complement strand
CAAATACAGCCTACACAACACGTCAAACAGGAATGGACAACATCTAATTGATTTCATGATAGAAAATAGATTAACATGCCTCAATACAAACTTTCAAAAAAGGGAGGGAAAATTATGGACCTACACATACGCGAACAAGAGTAAAGCACAGATAGACTACCTCTTTATAAACCGGAAATGGAAAAATAGTGCGATGAATTGTGATGCATACTCCACTTTCGAGGGTGTGTCCTCCGATCATCGAATAGTTACGGCCAAAATACGACTAAGCCTACGAAAAAACGCCACACGAACAGCGACAACTAAGCACTATGACTGGGCCCGACTTAATAACAGAGATATTAGAGACAAATATGCATTAGAATTAAGAAACAGATTCGAAACGCTACAAGAGAAGACAGAAAAAGTTACCCCAAATGACGAATATGAAAATTTTGTTGAAGCACACCTTGAGGCGACATCAAAGTGTATCCCAACAAAACCTAGAGTCCCCAGGGAAACGTCAGCGGTTAGAGAAAAACGTGCACTCGTGAAAACTGCCTCCAAAAGCTATCGGAAGAACCCAACAAACACAAATGCCCGAAAACTAGAAAAGGCACAATATCAATTTGCAGGAATATATCTAAAAGAACTGGCAGAATACATACAAAATCAGATAGATAAGATTAGAGACTAGGTGGAAGATAGACAATCCAGGATAGCCTGGCAAACAATAAATGAAGTAAGTAGAAGGAAGAGCACAGCCAAAGCAAAATTGAAAGCTGCAAGTCAACAAGAAAGAGTAAAACTGTGGGAACAGCATTTCAAAAATCTACTAGGAAGCCCGCCGAAAATAACGGATGAACCGATCACCAGAATTATCAGTAAGCAATTAGACATTAAACTAGGTCCTTTCACCAAAGAAGAACTCGACTCGGTTCTTAAAAAAATTAAAAAGAGGAAAGCTGCAGGGCTGGACGAAATCCCCACAGAAGTGTGGAAAACTAGACAATTCGACGATATACTGCTCCGGCAATGCAACGCAGTCTATAGTCAAAATAGGATAGAAAGATGGATGAAGGGATGCATCCTTCCTTTCCCTAAAAAAGGCGACCTCGGATTAGCCAAGAACTACCGAGGGATAACACTTACATCCATAGCAGCCAAAATCTACAATGCCCTACTACGAAACCGCATAGAACCCAAAATAGAAAACATCCTTAGGAAAAACCAAAATGGCTTCCGGAGAAATAGATCCACAAACTCACAAATATTGACCATCCGTAGAATCCTTGAAGGCGTACGGGCAAAAAACCTACAAGCGACATTACTATTTGTCGACTTTACCAAGGCCTTCGATTCCATCCACAGAGGGAAAATGGAACTAATCCTACTAGCATACGGTCTACCAAAAGAAACCGTAGCAGCAATAATGATCCTCTACAGAAACACAAAAGTGAAAGTACGTTCACCAGATGGAGACACGGAATACTTCGACATTTTTGCAGGAGTACTACAAGGAGACACGCTAGCCCCATACCTCTTTATCATCTGTCTAGACTACATGCTTAGAACTTTGATCGACAAAATCAGAGAAAATGGCTTCGAGCTGACTAAGAGAAGAAGCAAAAGATACCCCGCAAAAACAATCACGGACGCTGACTACGCTGATGACTTGGCGTTACTGGCGAATACGCCTAATCAAGCAGAAATACTACTGCATAGTTTGGAACGAGTTGCAGCTGGCATTGGCCTCCATGTCAATGCACACAAAACTGAATATATGTGTTACAACCAAACGGGCAACATTACCACACTAGACGGAGCCTCTCTGAGGCTAGTGGACAAATTCACCTACCTAGGAAGTAGCGTCTCATCAACCGAAAACGACATCGACACACGACTGACGAAAGCATGGACGGCTATAGATAGGCTCTCAATCATATGGAAATCAGACCTGACCGATGAAATGAAGCGCAGTTTCTTCCAGGCAGCGGTTGTATCGATACTGCTATATGGATGCACTACATGGACGCTAACTAAACGGCTGGAGAAGAAACTTGACGGCAACTTCACAAGAATGTTGAGAGCAATATTGAACAAGTCCTGGCGACAACACCCCACGAGACGCCAACTGTACGGCCACTTGCCTCCCATCACGAAAACTATACAGGTTAGACGAGCCAGACACGCCGGACACTGCTGGAGAAGCAAGGACGAGCTCGTAAGTGACGTACTCCTATGGACCCCCACATATGGCCAAGCAAAAGCAGGACGACCTGCCCGAACTTACATACAGCAGCTATGTGAGGACACAAGATGTAACCCAGAAGACCTGCCAGAGGCGATGAATGATAGGGAGAAGTGGCGAGAGATGGTCAGGGATATCCATGCTGGCGGCACGACATGATGATGATGATGATGATGATGATATATATGTAAGGGAGACAGAGAATACAAAAGATATATTTTTTCAGTATATATCGGGAGAAAATACAGGATGCTGCAGTTCCACACTTCCTATAGATTCTTTTATTAGAAGATTTTGGACTGAGCGGGACTTTACAGAACACTATAAGCCTGATATCAAGTGAGTTCGAGTCTCATTGGGTGCCCCTTTCGTATGGCTTTGTGTCATATCTAAGCAAAAAGCTTAGGAAATTACCACACTATAAGCCTGATATTTTGGGTGGAGCACTATTTTAGAGTACACCATATTTCCAATATTTTGAGCTGAGCAGTATTTTACTATACACTGAAAGCCCAAAATTTCAAGCTCATGGAGATAATGTCAGATAATAAAATGATACCCTCCAAAATATAATGTTAATATTTCTGAATAGTACTGTAAAACTTAAGATTGATTGTTATTTACAAGTTCAAATTGTTTTTTCAATTTATTTCTTTAAATCATTGTAAGGAAATGAAATGTAGAACCAAATTAATCTACAAACTTTAACTCTTTAAACCCATAAGTTTAATATTTTGAGCCGAGCATTATTTTACGAAGCATCATATGTCTGATATTTCAGTTTCATATTAGATATTATATAATAAAAGACTTAGTATGGCAACTATTCACAGTTCTTCTTTCAATAAAATGATGGAATAATTTTAGATAAACATCTCAATGCAGAAAAAAAATAAACATTCAAAAACTTAAAATTAAAAACAGGAATAATGATAATATCTAAATTCTTCCATGTATAATTATGCATTGTCACTTAAAAAAAAACTAAAATGCCATTTAAATGTACAAACATTTTAAAATGTTTCATTTTCTTTTCAGCGTGGTTGAATCGGATGACTCTGGTTTTTGCTTGGCGGGATTATGTGCTGCACTCTTTTGTTGTTGCTTTACAGATTAAAATTCTGTTATCATGGGTGACAGCCCCAGAGAGAAGATTTGTTTTCCTCCACCTCTGAGATCATGTACACTCCCTTGAATCAGGTTTTCTTATCAAAGCATCATCCAATAGATCATTATCACTTACTCTATGAATGGTAGTGGATGGAATACCTTCTCAAAAAATGAAATGCTTATGAAATATGTTTTCAATTAATCTTTTTTGACTCACAGGAAAATAGCAGCAGATATCCAACATTGTATTTGAATTCTCTTCCTCTTTCCAGTTCAGTCTTCACTTAAAACTAATAATTCTTAAATAAATTCAAATTTTTCATAAATTTCTGTCTCAAAATGGAAATTCAGCCCAAAAGTTCAGTTTTCCCATTATTTCCATAATTACATTAATAAATAATCTCCAAGTTTGTCTTATAAAGTAGTTTCAAATTTTCACAATCAAAAGGTTGTTTCATTTTCTTTTTAAGTGATGAGAAGTTGGCATTTTGTTATATATATATATATATATATATATATATAAAGAAAAAAAAATGAAGATGCAGAAGCTGTTGAAAAATTGCTGCTTCTTTGTTGTTTTTTTAAAATAAATTTGATACTTTGTATTCTGTTCATTTTTTTATTAGACAATGGTTTTTACAAATTATGACTCCAACTGTTGATAATACCATAATTATTTGTAATAGCAGAGTTTCTATATCTTTAATCTGTTCTTTCTAATTTTCTAATTGCATCTTTTATTTTTAGCAATTCACAAAAACAAATATGGAGAATGGAAATTACTTGATTTGTAAGTAATTTCACAATAAAGGAAAGTTATATCGTCGTTTCACCTAATTAAACCTAAAAATTAATCAGGAAGATAATTCTAATATGTGAAATGCAGTGTTCATGGGGCTTTGTGGAGACCTGCTTGACTATTTTTGAAAAAAGAGGAAAAATATGTGACGAACAAAATAAACTAGTTGGAATTTTGGAAAAAACAGCCACATAAACTATTTAACGTGTGAGTGCATCCATGCAATACTTTATTCTTGTTACTCTATTTTTTGGCATATAAAACAGTTTCGGGCAGAAAGTATTCATGTTGTTCCCAAGAAAGTCAATCATTACCCATGCTATCAATGGATTTAAGGTTCACATTTTTACTCAGCTTATAAGACAAACTTCAATTTTTTTTTGGGGGGGGGGGTCAGGGCGGTGATTTTTTTAAGGTTAAAAGGTCATCTTATACACCCAAATAAATAGTAATGAATTCAGTATTTTATGGTTAATCTCTGAATATTTTAGTGGAGCTCTTGAATTAACCATGTTTTCATTTAGGTTTAATAACCTTATAAGAAGCCTTATTCATATATACTATATATAGTGCATAGGTGTGTGTGTGTGTGTGTGTGTGTGTGTGTGTGTGTGTGTGTGTGTGTGAAATGAAAAGTCTGCAAATATGTTAAATTCCCATATTTATTATTTTTTGTTTTACTAATATATTTTGGGTTTCAAGAGCCTCTTAAGGTCTCTAAAAAGAATAGTGGTTGAGGCCATTGGTCCAGCAATGAGATGCACTCTTCTCTTAGCATCATTCAACTAAGTGCATCAATGGACCAACAAACATTAATTGAAGCAGCCTTCAATTCCTGGACACGGCTTTTATCAACTTGGGGATTCATCCTTAGATAGAGCTTCACACATGTCCTGTCTGAATAAACATGCAAACTCAACAACTCCATAGACATCTTACTAACTCTAAATCCATTCAGCAAGGACACTATCAGTGGCATTCCCACCAGGTTTTACTCTACCCACATTCCCATGCGTATTAAACAAAGACTACTGAAAAGAAAAAGCATGCTCGATTGAGACGTCACAAAAGTAGTTGATGAATTTTGGGAAAAAGGCATTAATCATTATATAATTGTCAGTAAAAAAAATGGTTATAAAAAACTTTTTAAAATTACATTTAAAAAAGAAAGAAGCAGGGTTGGATTTTTTACAGAACTTTATTTGATATTAATTTTTTAAAAATGATTGATAAAAAACTGTTGCTGAATACTGCGTTAAAGTAAATAAACTAAACATCTCATTAATTTTCATTAAATTTTAAAGACTGAAATTCGTTATTTTATTTGTTTCAAATTTGAAAACAATCTTTTAAAAAATCATAATTAGCATTGTTTTAATTTGCTTGTTTTTATTTTAATTTCAATAATTATTTTGTAAAGTTACAATATTGTAATTATTAACGATCATCATTCTTATACACTGTATAGCAACAACTGAATTATGAATCAGGGAACAAATAAACAATAATTAAATAAACAAACAGAAAAAAAATTACAAGTAAATAAATGAATAAATAAAATATAAATAAGAAACTAATAAATTAAATACAAACAAGTAAATAAATTTCATGCAAACAATAAAAAGATTTAAAAATCAAAGAATATTTCTAGAAAAATAGGTTACACATAAAAAATTTAAATACTGAAATTCAGTCATTATTTTGTTTCACATTTGAACACAATTTTTTATAGATTATAACCAACTGTGATTAAATTTTCAGGTTTTTATTTCAATTTTAACAATTATTCTGTAAAGTTACAATTTTGTAATCATAAAGTGATTATTGCTCAAATACAACAACAACTGAATTAGGAAACAAACAAATTACAAGTAAATGATGAATAAATTAAAAAATTGAATATAAATAAGAAGCAAATAAATTAAGTACAAACAATAAATAGATTTAAAAATCAAATAATACTTACAGAAAAATAGGTTACATATACAAAATTTAGCTGAATGTTTAAAGTTTTCTTTTTTTGATTAACTTTTCCCTAGAACAAAAATGATATAAAACAGCATTTGTAGAGCTCCAGACAAACATTCTTTGTATTTTTTCTGTATTTTGACCCTCATCACAAGGGTCAATATTAAAAAGAACCTCATAATCTGCCGAAACATTCTGTGTTATAAGCATGACATTTTCTTTAATTTCCTGAATGAAGAAAAGAAAGATTTTTTATCAATGACAATATGATTATATAGAACAAAATTAGTAGTTGTATCATTAGGATATAATAGAGAACCTCTATTAATCCCCTGAAAATAGCTGTTTATTTCAGGTATTTCTTCCACATTATCTCTTCCAGATATTAAATCTTTGCAACTATTACACTTAATTTTCTTAAAAACTACATAACAGCAATAACCTGTTAAGTATTGTATTACAGGAAGAATTCTCGACATTTATTAATATCATTTTTTTTTAACATCAATTCTAAATTTGTATACGTCTAACTTTTGCTCCTCTGTCACTTCATCCCAGTTTTGTTCTTATAAATTCTTTAAATCGATTTTAATGCTTTGCTGATTAAATGGTAAGCTCAATTTTAAAACTGACAACATTCTTTTTTTTTCACACTCAAACACCATATCAAGATATTATACTGATCCCTACTAAGTTGCTAATATTGACCAAACCTTGCCTTAAGTTGATCAGTTTGAAATTTGCCAGGTAATATAGATAGCATTTTCAATTCTTCTATGCAATACTTGGTCAGTTCTAGAAATGCATAGGTTGTATGATACAAAGCAGTGAATGTTTCCTTTGTTAATTTGCCATTTTTTCCAAAAATGCTATTCCAAGATTCTAACCAGCCACAAAATACGGAGAGAAATCTAAAATTTTCTTCATTTAATTTAAGTGGATTACAATATTTATTTCTAAGCCAACAACCTTTATTTGGTGTTTTTACATTCTTTAGTGTCCACCAAGTATAAAATATGTTTATATATTCTGTAACTTCCGCAAAATTAGGCAAACATTTCTATTTTCCTAAGGTCAATAATCCCTGAATAGTATACTCACTAACAATTTGCTGAACTAAATTAACATTTTGCCTTTTAAGATAAGTAGGAGAAAGTGCCTTTGAGGTCAATTTATAACAATATTTCAAAACTGAGTGAGATTACCAGCCATGAAATTCCTCTAAGGTACAAAATAAGGCACTTTGGATCCTATCTAATTCATGATTTCAATTCTGACTAAATTTTCAGAACAGTATGCATTTATTTGTATCTTTTTGACCAATTGTTTCTAATACATTTTAATATATGGACTTAATCAAATAGGAAGAAAAGAGGTTGAGACTTTATAATTGGGTACAAATATTATGACGTACAGTATACATGTGATGTATCACATGGCAGCAACATGCAAACACAGTGGGAGAGGAGTAGTGGGAGGTTGTTGACTAGAAACCCCTGAAGTAAAAAAAATAAGACACCTTTTGCCTAGCCAGCATGAATTGGAAGGGGGCGGGATAGATTGAAACGGTACAGTTGAACAGACACACGGCATGTACAGTTGGAAAGAGAAACGTGACATGAACAGTTGAAAAGAAACATGCAGTGTAAGCAGTTGGGAAGAAAAGGCATGACCATGAACAAGAAAAATGGACAACAGAGAAGCCTGATAGAACATAATTTTCTATCAGGCCTATATCAAGTCTTCATGTTAAACATCAATCCTCAGATAAGTCCTATCCATATATCTCTTGAACTTTATGTGTTTATAGTATTTTGTTAGTTGAATGCAAACGGAATAAATGTATTTCATATGTTGTTGAAATTGCCGTTTAATTCTATTTTGCTAGACATCCTGATACATTGTTTCCATGCAATAATGCCTCAACCTGTTGTCGATATTCTTTTATCATTTTTAATATTTGTGACACATCCCTTATGAGCCAACTCAGGTAAATAGGACAAATCATAAATTTTTTTCATTTACGTACTTCTTCGCCAACATGTCCGGGACAAGGAATATTACAATATTGAGAATATCATCTGGACACGAGAGAAGAGACATAACAATATACAATGGAAAGCTTTGACAGACTGCAAAAGAAAGAGATATTTTTTTATTTATAGCATTATCATCTGTTATGATTGATAATTCTTGAAAGCCTATCTTCTCCTCCAAACCAATTATTATACATTTTACTATGTCAAATAAATTGTCAACTTTAAGACATTTAGTTGGCATTACATATACAACACTATTAGCACTGTTATATTAAGCATATGGTTACAAAGAAAGGACAAAAACACAGAGTTGCAAATCAAACAAGAAGACAAGTGAAAAATTTAACAAACAAGAAACAAAGGGTTCAAATAATTGTGTCAGTGAATATGAAAATGTGTGTGAAATTGAGAAGAAAAATGTTTGTAGGTGTATCGATAAGAACGAGTTAATTTTAAGAAATTTGACATGTGTTGAATGGTAGTGGAATTGAGAAATTAAAAATGTTCCAGTATTTGTGTTGGTAGGGGTGAGTCAGAGACTTAAGTGGTCAACCAAGGTTTATGACGATAGGGAAGGAGAAATATTAGCATTAAAAAAGTGGAATGTAGGTGGAGTGTGATTATTGGGTCATGCGGCTTCCGTGAAAGGGCCACAGTAAGAGGTTTTAGACAAGTTTGTGTGATGTTGAATGTTGCTGGTATCATGGTCAATGTTCTTCTTTTAATGGACCTCAAAAGAATCTGGTCTTATCTAATTTTCTCTTCTTCAAATCGGATCAACAGCAACATCTGGTGAGTGCTCTCCTGTCCTGTTAATTGGAATTGCCATTATTTTGTTTGTCTGATAAATCAGAAGAGATCTTGTTGGAATTTGTAAATTCGGCACTTAATGTCTGCTCGAATATGATTGGCTGTTTTGTCGTTGTGCCGTTATCCCCCGCCCCTACAGTTATTTAAGTGAAACCCGCTCTTCTTTTTTTGTTGTTTTTTTTTTTCAGACTTGAGCAGAAGGCACTGCTTGGCTTGCTCTTTTTCCTTTGTGAGCTCTTGTTTATTCAGCTTCAACTTTAGGCAGTTTTTTCTTAAGCAAGGTGAATTGAGCAAATAGGCCTATTAGTCACTTGGGCTAAACCTCTTTTCCTTACAGGGTTTTTTGTCACTTGTTAAAATAATAAGCCTGCTGCAGACTAATTGTGATTTTGGTATGTTGTTCCTTTCAAAAGAAAGTTGAGTCTAATGTCTGGAGGCGTAATTATTAGACTCTTTTGCAGACAAGAGAAGCGTTGGCTTGGTCAGTAGATTCGTTAAGTGCTTCCGTAGACTCAACAGAAGAAAGTTTGAGTTGAGACGGAAAGATATTCATCTCTCGGAGGAGGAAGCGATAGTCTACTCGAAGTTCACTTAAAGAAATTGTAAACTTCGTTTTCAACAAGTCTACACAAGAAACTAGAAGAACACTGTTGTCCAGGTTGATTCTACAAAAGAAGACGCTGAGAAAAAGAAAAAACCCTAAAAATAGGCTTCAAAAGGAACTTTGAAATAAAATACCAAAGAAAGGTATTTTATCATTAACAAAATTTAAACTGACAGTAGGTAGTTGACAGCATTGCTTCGAGTAAGTCAGTCGTTATTTTTTATACCCTCCTTCCTTTTTTGGTTTTAATATTTTCGTTTCTTGAATGTATGTGATTTTTCTAACTTTAAATTCAATGTTTTTAACAAGCATAGGGGAAAATATGCAAAGCCGGATTTTGTAAATTTTATTTCTCTTGAAATAAATTACTTTGTGGGAACTGGTTATTTTTGTTTATAAGAAATATAGATACAGTTCTCTTTCAGGTAGCAAAAGCGTTTGCATTCCCGTTCTCCTTCTTTGTCAGCTATATTTTTATACATTTCTCTACCTCTTCGCCAAGCCTGACAGTTACTACTAGATTTTTGGGCTAGGCAGAGATAAAATCTGCTTGTAATTTAGGTAGAATTGTACTTTATAACGATTAGCATTCGGATAATTTTGTTAATTTTTTGTATGTTAGTCGTTTAAACTCGTTTTCAGGAAGTTAACTAACACGTGCAGAAATAAAAAAAAATAAATAAAATAAATAACTTAAAACCAAATCCACTCGTGGATTTTTTTCATTTTAAAGTATTTACTTTTTTCTCTGATTGGATCGACGAAAAAATATATACACACAAACGCACATACATACACACACATACATACACACATACATATAAAAGAAAAAGAAAGCGCTTTATTAAAAAAGATTTTCAAAATGGTGATAGTGATAGGAAGTTTGTTCTTTTTATACATATGTAGATGAATGAAAATGAATGTAAATGAATGAAAAGACAATATCAACAATAGTGCTACAAAAAAAAAAAAAAGAAATTTATTTCTTTGTGGGGAGCTGAAATGAAGAAGGATATACAGCGATTTGTGTATCAAGTCACTACACGAAAGGCTAGTTCTGGCAGCAGCGTGGATGAAGATCTTTATCCAACTTAAAATTGTAACATGACACCGTTGTTTGAAGATCAAACGAACAAAGTGCCGCTTAGAAAACAGTTAGTACGTATCACTCCGGGTTGGCGTGAATAACTGATCTGTGTTGTCTGGAAAATTGTGTGTTTTTATAGCATCAAGGTGGATCCGGCGCACACACGTTGACTTTCGAAAACTTTTTGGGCGTGTATTTTAGAGACCTCCTATTAGTCCTAAAAACCATTTTCAATTGTTTATTTTTTTAACATCTGCGTGGGCGTTTGTTGGAGACCTTTGCACCAATTTTGATCCGTTTTTTTCCAGAAAATTCTTTTGACGAGGAAATTGCATCATTTCCTATATACACATGATTCCTACGCACTCAATTTATATCTGCGTTTTTACAATATATATATATATATATATATATATAGAATAAGTCTTAAGTTGGCCTCGAATGAATCAATGAGTTACAACTAAAATATCTTAGCGCTCTGATCTTGTGTTATTCTAAATGACGAACTCTGAATACCAGCCTCTTTGTTTCTGTTATATTCAAAAAATTCAGATCCACAAAAAATATCATCGAACTCTGACTTTCTTCAGATCAAAATACTGTCGAAAAGAGAGGTGTAGCTTTCACTACAACTTTTTCTTAGTTGTTTGTGTTGGTTATATAAGTTATAAGTATGCTAAAAAATATCGAATTATCTTTTTATAATTCAACTTTCATGTTTTAATTTTAAATGTTCTGACAATCCTGAATCCCGGAAATCAGAAAAACGATCCGTACATACAAACTTTTACATTCGTTTAAACTTTTAAATGAGTGTCCGTTTCAGACTTTAAGGTTGTTAACATCAAATATGGAAGGTATAACTTTCGGAGAAACATATGTTGCACTCGTTGTCAAATCTCATGATTATTCACGATTCTTTTACTATGATCCAAAAATCGGATGATTATGGACTACGAAAGGTTAACAACTGACTGCACAGACGCGATAGTAAGCAAGTCAAATGACCCCTTTTTACTAAGTTGTCTGAAGGATTCGATCTCGCAGTAACATATGATAAATCTAGAAGTCAAATCACACACACATGATACTCGTTTCTTGTTGCGTCGTCAGCTAGGACATGCAGCATGTCGGCCCTTCCGGGTTCTTTGCATGCAGACACCCGTAATCACATTAAACCCTCATGATGGATTTATGCTCGTCCAACCCTACAAAGAACCCACGACCACTTTTAAAGCTACAAGTCGATGCTCTGAACACCGACATAAGTATGGTTGTGAAACCGTACTTATTGATTTCGTTTTGTTTCTTTTTCATTTGTGGATCAGACCAGTAGGTTCTGCTGTTTCGACAAAAACGGCAGCCATCTTCTTTTTAAGAAGCAAATACGACGTAGGAGAAGTCGGTCTGCAACTTCGGCAACTCTCACATTTCTACACTGCAGATTGCTACAATGACAAGATGTGATCCAACACTCTCTCGAGTGTATCACTTGCTTTAAGATAGATGAGAAGGAAAATTTATTGACGAACAACTGTTTTCATAATACAGACTGAAGAACAGAGCTTTAAATGCAAACTAGTGTCATGCTGTGGGGGACCTAGAGTTTTTCTCTCACCACGGAACAGGAAGGTTATCTTCAAACAATGGCATGAAGTCTATACTTGTATCATGCGAATAAAACAAAGAGCCAAAAGCTTTGTTTAGTGGTCGGACATCGACCAGCTATTGAAAAGCACATTGAAGAGATGTCGGATGTTTCATGAGAATCAATAAAGGCCTCTTATAACATCCCTCAATTCATGACCCTGGTCTGAGAATATGGCGCAAGATACACATTAATTTAGCTGATGGCGCTGAAGCAATACTACCGACAAACAGGGATAAGCTTTGTACGAATGTAATCGTCTTAGGGTGTTCGGCTCTATCGGAACAAAAGAGGCCAGTCGTGTTTGGAGAAAAAGAAAATTTTATTCTCGTTTCTGGTCATTTGGGATGTTGTTCATTTGCTCATCTGCCGTGCTGGACCATTACTACAAGGGTAAAATCTACGAGTAAAGGTGAGGCCGCAGGTGGCTTGTTACGCTGACAGTTGAGTCGCTTGCTGGATGTGTTTTCTCTCTTTTGCTTGTGTACTTTCTCTACCTTTGCTGAGTCAAATCAGCCTTTCTTTATTTCGCACACCATTAGCTCGGATGGGCTTTTCTGAGAGTCGCAGAGCTGGGTTTTTGATTAGTCGGTATATTTTTATAACCCTTTTCTTTTCTCTCGCATTAGTTCCAGAAGGGTGTGTGAGAAGCCGGCTGAAATTCGGTCTGTCTTTGTGAGCGGGGCTGTCGAGTTGGATACTTCCGTTTAGTTGTTGAGAAGAGTTACAACACTGGTCCGTTCATGGACAATATTATGTTGATTGTGGTAGACGTGGTCCACTCAAACTGGATTAAATCAATCCCAATGGACATGAGTACCTCTCTAAATTACGTAGCATTTTCGCCACTCATAATCTACCAGACATCGAGTAGCATTGTCACTAATAGCCAAAAGACGAATACTCGTCGGTGTTTGTTGGAACTGCAAAAGCGTGGAGTAGCGTCAAGGGAGAAGAAGAAAAGAAAAATCCTCATAACGTAGCAACAAGGGAAAAAATTCAAACAGAGATTTTGAACGTACAAGGTGTTTATTTACGGGTTACAGATTTAGTTGAACATTACAGTTTTCTGGGAAGTCAGTGACATCTAGTTGGTTTCCCTCGGGTAGCTTCATTTTTCTCTGCCTATCACTGATATCAGATCGATATCAACAACTTAATCCAAAAGAACGACAGATTCTATTACCCTAAAACGCAAGTCCTAAATAACTGCCTTAAACCTCGGTTGCTAGCCTGACTCCATTACTTACTTCCCAACCACAAAGCAGAATTGAATTTAACAGAACCTAAACTGGAAACGACCCCTTACCGGTGAATATATTTAGGATCAAATAATTTTAGAAATTTTAAAGTGTAAAACTTAGGTCAAAAGAATTATGTGCTGTCAATCGAGCTAAAAAAAGATTTATCTGAACTCCACTCTACCCGCAAGATAATATCGAACATGAAATGTCAAACATTTATAAACAAGATATGATTATAATAAAAGATATGATTATAATAAAAGATATGATTATAATAAAAGATATGATTGTAATAAAAGATATGATTATAATAAAAGATATGATTATAATAAAAGATATGATTGTAATAAAAGATATGATTATAATAAAAGATATGATTGTAATAAAAGATATGATTGTAATAAAAGATATGATTATAATAAAAGATATGATTGTAATAAAAGATATGATTGTAATAAAAGATATGATTATAAACAAGATATGATTATAATAAAAGATATGATTATAATAAAAGATATGATTGTAATAAAAGATATGATTATAAACAAGATATGATTATAATAAAAGATATGATTATAATAAAAGATATGATTATAATAAAAGATATGATTGTAATAAAAGATATGATTATAAACAAGATATGATTATAATAAAAGATATGATTGTAATAAAAGATATGATTGTAATAAAAGATATGATTATAATAAAAGATATGATTATAATAAAAGATATGATTGTAATAAAAGATATGATTATAAACAAGATATGATTATAAACAAGATATGATTATAATAAAAGATATGATTATAATAAAAGATATGATTGTAATAAAAGATATGATTATAATAAAAGATATGATTATAATAAAAGATATGATTATAATAAAAGATATGATTGTAATAAAAGATATGATTATAAACAAGATATGATTATAAACAAGATATGATTATAATAAAAGATATGATTATAATAAAAGATATGATTGTAATAAAAGATATGATTATAAACAAGATATGATTATAATAAAAGATATGATTATAATAAAAGATATGATTGTAATAAAAGATATGATTATAATAAAAGATATGATTGTAATAAAAGATATGATTATAATAAAAGATATGATTATAATAAAAGATATGATTATAATAAAAGATATGATTGTAATAAAAGATATGATTATAATAAAAGATATGATTGTAATAAAAGATATGATTATAATAAAAGATATGATTGTAATAAAAGATATGATTATAATAAAAGATATGATTATAATAAAAGATATGATTATAATAAAAGATATGATTATAAACAAGATATGATTATAAACAAGATATGATTATAATAAAAGATATGATTATAATAAAAGATATGATTATAATAAAAGATATGATTGTAATAAAAGATATGATTATAATGAAAGATATGATTATAATAAAAGATATGATTATAATAAAAGATATGATTGTAATAAAAGATATGATTATAATAAAAGATATGATTATAAACAAGATATGATTATAAACAAGATATGATTATAAACAAGATATGATTATAAACAAGATATGATTATAATAAAAGATATGATTATAATAAAAGATATGATTATAATAAAAGATATGATTATAATAAAAGATATGATTATAATAAAAGATATGATTATAATAAAAGATATGATTATAAACAAGATATGATTATAATAAAAGATATGATTATAAACAAGATATGATTATAATAAAAGATATGATTATAATAAAAGATATGATTGTAATAAAAGATATGATTATAATAAAAGATATGATTATAATAAAAGATATGATTATAATAAAAGATATGATTATAATAAAAGATATGATTATAAACAAGATATGATTATAAACAAGATATGATTATAATAAAAGATATGATTATAATAAAAGATATGATTATAATAAAAGATATGATTGTAATAAAAGATATGATTATAATAAAAGATATGATTGTAATAAAAGATATGATTATAATAAAAGATATGATTATAATAAAAGATATGATTATAATAAAAGATATGATTATAAACAAGATATGATTATAAACAAGATATGATTATAATAAAAGATATGATTATAATAAAAGATATGATTATAATAAAAGATATGATTGTAATAAAAGATATGATTATAATGAAAGATATGATTATAATAAAAGATATGATTATAATAAAAGATATGATTGTAATAAAAGATATGATTATAATAAAAGATATGATTATAAACAAGATATGATTATAAACAAGATATGATTATAAACAAGATATGATTATAATAAAAGATATGATTATAATAAAAGATATGATTATAATAAACAAGATATGATTATAATAAAAGATATGATTATAATAAAAGATATGATTATAATAAAAGATATGATTGTAATAAAAGATATGATTATAATAAAAGATATGATTATAAACAAGATATGATTATAATAAAAGATATGATTATAATAAAAGATATGATTGTAATAAAAGATATGATTATAATAAAAGATATGATTATAATAAAAGATATGATTATAAACAAGATATGATTATAATAAAAGATATGATTATAAACAAGATATGATTATAATATAAGATATGATTATAATAAAAGATATGATTATAATAAAAGATATGATTATAATAAAAGATATGATTATAATAAAAGATATGATTATAAACAAGATACGATTATAAACAAGATATGATTATAATAAAAGATATGATCATAATAAAAGATATAATTGTAATAAAAGATATGATTATAATAAAAGATATGATTATAAACAAGATATGATTATAATAAAAGATATGATTGTAATAAAAGATATGATTATAATAAAAGATATGATTGTAATAAAAGATATGATTATAAACAAGATATGATTATAATAAAAGATATGATTATAATAAAAGATATGATTATAATAAAAGATATGATTATAAACAAGATATGATTATAAACAAGATATGATTATAAACAAGATATGATTATAATAAAAGATATGATTATAATAAAAGATATGATTATAATAAAAGATATGATTGTAATAAAAGATATGATTATATACAAGATATGATTATAATAAAAGATATGATTATAATAAAAGATATGATTATAATAAAAGATATGATTGTAATAAAAGATATGATTATAAACAAGATATGATTATAATAAAAGATATGATTATAATAAAAGATATGATTATAATAAAAGATATGATTATAAACAAGATATGATTATAAACAAGATATGATTATAATAAAAGATATGATTATAATAAAAGATATGATTATAATAAAAGATATGATTGTAATAAAAGATATGATTGTAATAAAAGATATGATTATAATAAAAGATATGATTATAATAAAAGATATGATTATAAACAAGATATGATTATAAACAAGATATGATTATAAACAAGATATGATTATAATAAAAGATATGATTATAATAAAAGATATGATTATAAACAAGATATGATTATAAACAAGATATGATTATAATAAAAGATATGATTATAATAAAAGATATGATTATAATAAAAGATATGATTGTAATAAAAGATATGATTATAATAAAAGATATGATTATAATAAAAGATATGATTATAATAAAAGATATGATTATAATAAAAAATATGATTATAAACAAGATATGATTATAATAAAAGATATGATTATAAACAAGATATGATTATAATAAAAGATATGATTATAAACAAGATATGATTATAATAAAAGATATGATTATAAACAAGATATGATTATAATAAAATATATGATTATAATAAAAGATATGATTGTAATAAAATATATGATTATAATAAAAGATATGATTATAAAAGATATGATTGTAATAAAAGATATGATTATAATAAAAGATATGATTGTAATAAAAGATATGATTATAAACAAGATATGATTATAATAAAAGATATGATTATAAACAAGATATGATTATAATAAAAGATATGATTATAATAAAAGATATGATTGTAATAAAAGATATGATTATAATAAAAGATATGATTGTAATAAAAGAAAAAAAAGGTAATACTGAAATGAATTTAGAATTTTTTGAAATTCAAATAGAAAAATAACAACAGAAGCTTGACGTTGTATTTTTATGCATTTATTTATTTTTGATAATAATCAAAAATTTACAAATATGTTCTCGTGTATCTGATAATTTTGTTGGTGTAAATAATTGTCTTTAGTTCTTTTTTGAATTGTTTACTGAGTTTCTTTGAGAATTAAACTCGTTAGTGAAATTCGGAACTGATACTTCGGTTTAGCAGTGAGATTGTTTTGGTTTACTTTGTTTTCTTCTACTCCCTAGGCAGGGGATAGCTGGTCCCATACCTACCAGATTTTAACGGCAAAATAGAGAAAGGTTATTCTGGGAAATGATTACACATTTGGGTCTTTTTCAAGATGTTATGGAATACACATTTTTTCTAGTCTTAAAATAAGCAATAAAAACATACTTAAGAACATTCTAGAAATTTAGGATCAAAACCGTATTAGCATTTAAGTAACATTTTTATATTTTTCAACCAATCAGCTAAAAACATAGAATAGAACATTCTAGAAAATTAGGATCGGAAGTGAACTAACGGAAAATATTTAGGTTCGAAAATAAAATAGTAAAATACAAATCTGATGGGTCAATAAATGTCTACGCGCCAAAATTTTAGGATGATTCTTTGATCCACCAGTAGGATATAAATAACACAGAGTTAGGGAGCCATTCACACAGACCAACACAGACTTACACACAAGCTTACACACAGACGAAGACAAGCCACTAAGCCAGCAAAGCAGTAGCCGATACTATGTCCGGAAAATTCCTTTCCTTCCTCAACTAAAGTTCATGACCTAGCTTCAAATGGCCGAGAATCACGTTCAAAAGAAAAACCTGACAAACTTTCTTTCATCAACGTGACACGCAGTCGCCACAATCATAAAACCCGCTATGAACTTAATGTAAGTAAGAACGACTTATTCACGGACTCCGTTAACATGAACATACACACATCTTTAAACAAATTTATTTTCTTCTTGCCAAACTTCATTTTCCAAAAGGCGATTTACACATCATGTATTTTGTTTGTTTTCATATTCTGTTATATGCATATTAAATTGTTTGTTGTTTAATGTTCGTTGTGTTCTATTCCATTTCTTTCACGCGGTTGTAAAGCTTTGTGTTGCATTTGTGGTGGGAATAATTTAGAGATCAATCTACTGAAATAACCAAATTACATATAACCCCCACAATGTAATGAAACACCCGGATTTAAAGTTATAGTTTATTATGATCATACTTCAGCATTTACGTCAACATTTCCTCTGCCGGCTGTATAAATTCTACTGTGTACTAAACAGTGACCTTTGTACATGAGTCAGATAAATAAAAAAAAGGAAATTAGTCATAAAACTGACAAACAAATGAAATGATAGAGATCATGTGTTAGAGTTATATGCGCACGATAACCTGATAGACATAAGTTCCTGTTTAATACAATCTGCACTTTACCAATTGAACTCAACATATTATCAAGTAGATAACAACTTATGGCAACTTGATATATGACACTATCGAAGAAGATGATATTTTGAATTGAAATCTTGATTTTGTATCATCGTGTACCTTGTGAAGAGTATTTTGTATCTTCGTTAGAAGGGACAAAAACGACCTTATAAAAATTAATTCATATTTTATTGAATCCTTACAAACGTTATATGAAGTCTAGGATTTTTGTTTATATATGTAAAAAACGACATAAAAAGGTTTTATTTAAAATCAAATGCTTTTATACTAATGCGGTTGTAAACAAGCCGTGAAAAACTGTTTCACTTTTAAGATAAAATTTTATAAACTTCCGTATCAGTTGTTTCTTTTCAATGCGTCAAACTTTTTATTTGTGAATAAGCACTTCCTTATCTAAGTTGGTTTCTGAACTTCTTGAGTCAGACTTTTTCAAAGGCATGAAGAGGGAAATGCCTCCTTAGCCTACAAGAAACTCTTCCAACCACTATTAAAAAGCAACTCACCCTGTTGCAACCCATCCTGCTAAAAAAAATTAAATGAATTTTTAGCGATATATAGTTGTTAATCGTTACCTCCTCGCTATATTGTTGGAAAATAAAGGAGAAGAACGAAGATGCCGTGAGATTTTCAAGAAGATTTAATGGCAGCCAGAATAAAGGGTACCTTCATGCTGCACGTCTCGTAGGAAGAAGGAAAGGAAATAGTTATTGAATTGAGAAGGAATTATAGCAGCTAAATACCTGAGCGGAATGTGCGTCGCTACAATCAAGGCAATACTGAATGTCTGAGCGGAATATATGACGCTATAGACATAGTAAAAGTCGTGTTTGCTGTTTAAGGACAGGAATGATGTAGTCCCCCATAAATGTGTGATCCTGGTTGCTGTAGGAGAGAGGAATGAAAGTCTCCAGAAACGGTTGCCCAGGAATGAGGTAGCTGGATGTCTGAGTGATATTGTACGTCGCTGTAGACATAGCAAAAGCTAGAGATAACATAAAGGTGTTCCTGTAAGTGGCGGATTACATGCATCTAATTCATGTTCAACTGGATACTCTTGGTCTAAGAGGGGAAACTCATAACGTCCATAAATTAGACGGCTTTCCTCATGGTGTTGTGAGTCTGCTGCTATGAAGGGAGCGGACAGAAAGTACGTCCGTCCTGCTCGAATAGTTCTGAGTAAGAGATAGTTTGGCGGGCTTTCACCATTTTCATGCTGTCCCGGAAAATGGTTGAATATGATAAGTCATCCTCATTGGGTGAAAATATGCGACGACCATAACGGTCAAATTAATTTACGCGCCAAACAAAAATACGAAGTCTTTCTGCTACAAATTCATCTTTTTTCTCCTATATGTAATTTCAGAAAGGATCTGTTTTCGTTCTTCTGATGATCTTCGTCTTCAGTGAATCTTGAGGCACTTGAAACATGCACACACTGCACGTACATGATTTCGAAAACTTCTATTAATTCACAAACATATTTCCGGACACAACTAATAACACAAGGTAATCCCTTCGTCAATATGTATTCTTATTATGAATATATTTCCCACATAGCATCTTAATTCCTTTTTACTCATTGCCTACATACATACACGTTTAATCTTTTTATGTTTTTGTCTAGCTATCTACTCAATAAAAGTTTAAGTTACAAACGAGTTGTCTCCGAAAGAAACTTACATTTCTTATGCCATATTCTCTACAAAAATGTTAACTTCGACTTTGCTGGGTTGATCGTAACTATTGCTCATAAAAAGACGCCACAATAGTTGTTACTCAACAAAGTGATGAATATAAGTTTATTACAGGTGCAAGAAATAAGGTGTATTGGTTCCTTATTTTAGATTGAAATCATTTTCAAATCGGTCAGTCCTTTTTCTGTAAAATTTCTTATTAATTACAGTTCTGTGTAACGGAAATTAAGGATTTCCTAATGTTTTTGACAAATAATGGATCTTTCAAAAGTATATTTTATTAAATTGTCAGCGCAAAAGTAAAAATTAAAAGCGTAGTTAGAAAAAATATGAATAATGACGATAGAAATGACATCAAAGGCTGATCAGAGCTTTTAATGGTTTTTGTCTCTGTCGAAAAGTGGAAACGGCTTTTGAACCCAAACAGGACAGTTCACATTTGGGGTTCAATCTTTGAATGATCGGGGACGGGGTGGGAGGGGGTGATTGTGCGCGTGCATGCGTTGTGTGTGTGCAGCCAAGATCTTGTTGATTTCAAAAGTCTAGTCGAAGAGGAATCAACCTATTGGGGGCTAGTCAGCTTACTTAACTTGCAAAATGAACTGATGGATGTTCACCAATCAGACATCAGCAAAATACTGCTCTTTTCCACTCTTTCATGTTCATCAAATCTCGCCACTTCGCGTGGGCTTATCTCGTTCTCCTCCATAAAACAAGTCACACCTCTTGCGTCCCTTTTTCTTCTGGTTTCCGCGTGCCGGTAGCAGAGAGAGCACACCTTCTGTTTCTTCGACGTAAGATTGTTAGTGACATTACTACTACACACGAATGCATATAAAAAAACTCATTTTTGCGGGTAAGCGGAGTCTTGATGTAACCCGCCTAAAAACGTAAACAAAACCAGATCAATCAAACCTTAAAAACAATACATCCGGCTACAGCCGGATATGAAACCTTATATAACCATGACCTGCCATTACAGTTAAAAGAAAAAGGGAATGAATTACATTTACATCATTAATAGGGCTCATCTTTCAAAAGTAATTCGATTAAAATAAAGAGGTTTATTTTCTTAAGCCTATCTCAGGCTAAAAAAGAACTGTATTTCTACTTCTATTTTTTTTTAAGACAAACTTTACGACAAGACGGCCCTGTTAGTGTGTCACAGTTCCTGCTCCTGCTCGATATCAATAAGCCATTTTTGACAGCCCGGCAACGTGCTTTCGTAGCGAGGCTCTTTCGAGGCTGAATCCTACATCTCGTGGTTGCATTCGCCATATTTCCCTTAGATATGCCAAAAGGTCTTTTTAAGGACCACTAGTGTTCTCCTTCTGTGAGTTGGAGTATCTCTGACGGTTTTAACGAACTCGTCGAAGCAGACGGCTTGGAGACAAACACGAAGAGGATTCTTAGACCACCCGGTATTAACCATTCGGTCGGTTCCCTGTCCGTTTGTTCGCTTGGCTGCGCAGCTTTAAATACACTGGTTAGCCTTAGCATTCGGTTCTCTGTCTGCGCAGTGCTAAGATACCGCAAATCTTAGCCGTAGCTTCCCGGTCCGTTTGCTCGATTCGTTTTGCACTGCTGCGTAGCTCTAAGGTACCGCAACCTTAGCTGTTGGTTCCCTGTCCGCTTTGCACTGCTACGCAGCGCTAAGGTACAGCGACCTTAGTTTCGGTTCCCTGTCCGTTCGGGTGACTTAACACAGCTAAGGTACGATAGTCTTAGTGCATCGACAGCGACGATACCTCCCTACCAGCGACGACCATATCAGCCACCAACATCACTCATCCAGCTGATTACATCAACAACGAACTTACATCTTTATTTGTAACCTCGACAAATAAATTGTCATTTTTGTTATATTGTTATCTCGCTTTTGTTTCCTTCATGGTTCTTTTTGGCTGTCATTACTCTCACGCTTAACAAAAACAATTTGCGTGCTTAACGGCTCCGCAACAGTCTGGCCAAAACTGCAAAGAAGAATGCACCTGTGTACCCTTGTGGACCACACACACACGTACACATCTAAAACACAGACGAGACGCAAAACTTTAGCAGTCTCTGACCGTAGATCCGAACTGAGTGGCACATGTCTAGACAAGAGGCATCCAGCAGACATGTAAAGGCGGGTTACGGCTCTCTCTCTCTCTCTCTCTCTCTCTCTCTCTCTCTCTCTCTCTGTATATTTATAACCGCAGAATGAACGTAAATCTGCATGGTTGATCTATTCTGGACAAGCACGGAAGAAGACGCAGAGCAATGGAAGTTTTTTTACCTCATTTTTGTGATGATGTTTCTTTATTTGCTGCTTTGAATTTGATTAATCTACTTGTAACTGACACAAGCAGACGTTATGGTTTGTAACGCCAATCTTCTCGCTCAGTGTCAATTGTAACTTGATCTCTGGTCAAGGCGTCCATGTAACACCGTATCCAAACCCCACTGAGCAGACGTCATCCACAAGACCAGCCGTTGGTCGTGTATGGTCCAGAATTACAGGTTAGACGTAATTCTCCGGTTTCAAATGTCGATTCCATTTCACTCACCAGCCACGATTTTTGATCCTGGCGAGTAGTTATCGGGTCATACAATTCTGAAAGCTCTCCGTTGGTCCACCTGCAAGATTGTTGGATGGGAATCAGGTTAACAGAATATAAATATGACCAAGTCTATCCGATTTTAGAGGGACAAGAGTTTTTATATATATATAACATTAATAATACATATAATAAATACAATTCTAATGGCAAAAGTTGAATGTCTCTTATATATGAACGATAATCAACAAAACAAAACAAAAATTCGTGTAATTTCGTTTAAGGCGAGGGATGGCTTCGTTTTAACCCTTTCTGATTACTGTAGCTTTTCGACGTTTCCGTTCTCAGTGGTAGTAATAGTAGTAACAATAGTAGTCATAGCTGTTGGAGGTAGTAATTCGCTTCTTCGTACTTATATCAACGGCACATGTTAGCAGACGCTTTATTCCAATATCTAATGTTACTTCCTCTCTTCTTCGAGTCTCCCACTCAAATCTTCGACTGTCTCTAATCCAACTCAATTTAACTGCCCCCTTACTTCTTTTATTAAGAACGGGATCGGTCCATTTTCCGCCCCTCTTCTAAAATACAAAACTCCACACTGGTTTCATCTTTCGGTACCCGGACCGTATTGTCATTGTTCTAAGTTTATCTTTGAATAGATCTGAGCAATTTTGGTAAATTTTACATAGATTCATGTTGTCTTGTTTATCAATAAAATTAACCTTTAGATCAAGACATTCTTAATTCTATTTTTTATTAAGAATCTGATATCTTTTATACACTTACAAAAGATTGTATTTCATTTTCTATATAAAATCTGTAACATTAATATTTCAAAGTTTTTCCGGCATATCAACATCTTAGTTCATCGACGACACCTCTCGGTCACTTGGCATTTTCTGTTTTATGGCATATCTACCTTTATTAATAGTATTATCATCGTCATTATTTCGGGGGTGATATTACCACTACCACAGGTTGATTAAAAGCGCCAATTTCCATTTTAATTTTTTCTTTCTGTTGACATTACCAATAAATGTAGACGAAACTGTCATTAATTATCACCAACATTTTATATACTATAAGTATAACTTGTTAAACAACTAATAGGAGAGTAAAAAAAGAAAAAAAAATTCAATAAATAAAAATGGAATTAGAACCTCATCATCTGCAGTATCTCCAACGGTAGTTTCACTTAGTCTCATCAGTAAAACGTTTGCATGTAAGACTTTTATTAAACTAAAACTACTTCGTAAAATATATTTCAAAAGAGTAAAATATAAACAATTACAAAAAAAAGGCACTAACATATCTTTAATAATAACAATAATAATAAGAAGAAGAATAGTATTTTAAAAATAGTTAAAATGTCGTCAAACTCATCAAATTCTTAATCACCTAAAAAAAAAAAGCTTGAAATCTTGTTTTCAGTCTCTACGAGGTTTTGCACCAGTTTTAACTGTTTTTTCACTAAAGTCTGTTATTCAGGTCTTCATTTTGGCTGATTTTAATGGTGCTGTAGATTATCTCGGTTCTTCCTCTGACTTCCATTCTCACCCATTTGTTTTTGGTTTGTTTTTTTTTGGGGGGGGGGTTCTGGCCTTTGGAGATTGTTCCAAGAGCACCAACTACAATCGATATCATTGTCACCTACATGTACCCCAAACATTTTCAGCTTTCAAGCAAGATCCAGGTATTTATCCATTTTTTCCTTTTTTTTTTTTTCACTTGTTGATTCGTTGGAATGGCAAAACCAACTAGATGACAAGATCTTTATAATTGTCAATTAATATTAGGTTTGGTCTTCTGACCGGAATTCACTAATTCGCTTGTATCTCAAAGTCTTAGAGAATTTTGTATCTCATTTTCTCGTGTGGGAATTTCGTCCGTGGCTCATGCACTTTACAAAATAACAATATCATCCCACGTCGTGTTTACAGGTTTCCTGCTGGTTCAAACGCACGAGTCTGAGATGAGTCCACAAAGGAAGAAAAAAGCGAAAACAAAAAGCTGATAGATGTTATTTAATAGTGGAGGGATGTGTGTGACGCTTCCCAAAATAACGGTATAAGAAGTCCGCAATTTCGCTACATAGACACTATTTGTCGCTGCCTCCCACCAGACAGGACTTGACACAAGGTCAAAAGCCCGAAGGCCGATTAAAGTGGGGATAAGGGGGAGGGAAGGTCGGGAACGAGTCGAGACTCGAACCCTGCTGGTCTGTGCTGCTCATCGGCTCACTTGGTGCAATGTGAGCCTAATGAGGCAAGCAGTTTCACGAACCCAAATGTGGGTCCGGGTACGTATGCCGGGTTGTTCCTGAGAGCATCCGAAGTTGGTTTGCTTCTACTAATCTGAAGAAGGTGGAGTCTAAGGTCTGGAGGATAAATTCGGTAAAAATCTTCCGTAGACTTTAACTAAAAGTACACGTTCGAGAAGCAGAAAGAATTTCATCTCGGCAAGAACAGGAAGAAGCGGTGGTTTCATCATGAGTAATATACTAAAAAAAAAGTGGGTCTGTCGCGTAAACAAACCTGACCGCTCTAATCCATAAAAAACGCTTCATTCGGCTACGTCCGGAAATGATGAAATCACTTGTAGCCTTGACCGGCTGCCCTTGCGAAAGAAAGAGAAAACCTATCCTTTTACAACAATAACGGAGCCAGTTTTGCGAAAGCCACTCTATCAAAATAAAAGAGGTTATTTTAAGAAACCTATTTTAACGAAGGACTGTATTTCCACTTATATTTTTATGGAGGAACTCTCAGTCCACGCGGCCCTGTAGAGTGATACAACTTTCGTTCAACTTATAGCCAAGTCTGGGGGTGTCCTCGTGGCGTAATGGTTAAAGCGATGGACTGTGGAATTGTTGTAAGCGAGTTCGTACTCCGGTCGTGCTATTACGTTCACTTTCAGGCAAATACCCTTGGGAAAGGTATGAACCCCCTTATCCTTTCAGCTATGGGTTAAATAGTACCACTACTGTTCTTCTAGGAGAATAGCATTGGCATTAAATAACCTACAAAGGTTGATATGTCATTAAACAAAGAAACCAAACGATAGCCGCTGGTACGGGCACAGTCCAACGAAGGCAGACTTGAGACCGTAAGGCCCCCTTTGGCTGGACCACTTTCGGGTAGGTAAGCTGCATTAATGGCACCTATGTCACCCTTGTATAGCACTGGACCTTGCTGTCTAGTTTAAGCTATAATCAGGTATACGTCCCCGGACCCAGATTTGGGTCCAAGTCCAGCTAGGCTCACATTGCACTAAGTGGGTCGATGATCAACACAGTCCAGCAGGGTTCGAACCGAGATTCGTGCCCGACATTCCCCTCCCCTAAATCATAATTGACCTTCGGGTCATTGACTTTGTGTTGAGTCCTGTCTGGTGGGAGGCAGTGACAAATATCACTCACCCGTTGGTATGATATGAGTTAACCAAACCCACATGTTTGGTGCGCCTCTCCAGATGCTGGGTCGCATTCGGCCGGCCGTGGTGTTAACTGCGCGGTTCAGGTCGGGTGTGCCTCAGCATTGGAGATTCCTCTGGCCTCAGGGGGCAGTCCCCCCAGGCTTTAACTCTCTTCGAAGGGGTAGGGTTAATTGCCTGGCTCCTGAGGCGCCCCTCTTTAGGAGAATGCCGACGGGGTCCAAGGTATTTTTCAAACTACCAGACGCGTGTGGCTGTGCCATACTCACCCGGTTGGTTGTCCGGAAAACAAATACAATTCAGTTGATATGGTTCTCTAGAGCCCTGACGCGTTAGTGAAACTCTTAAGGTGATATCCTACATCTTGTTGTCGCAGCCGCCTTACACCTACGTAGATATGCAAAAAAGTCCTTTTTAGAACCATTAGAGGTCTCCATCCTTAGTGTTGGAGAAATTCAGACAGTTTTCAGGAACTTGTCGAAGCAGACGGCCAGGAAGCAAACACAAAGAGGATAAGATCAACCGGTTTAAACCATTTCGGGCGGTTCCCGCTCGCGGAACGCAAAGGCACCGCAGTCGTTCGCCCGTTACCTCGGCTTCGCAGTGCTAAGTAGTCTTAGCCACGGTTTCTCCGTCCGTTCACTCGGCTTCGCAGTGCTAAGACACGGCCGTCTTAGCCATGACACTCGTTCGCTCGATCCTCGGGTCCGCAGTGTGAAGACAAGGTAGTCTTGGCCAGGACACTCGTTCGTTCGCTCTTCGGTGCCGCAACGCGAAGACACCATAGTCTTAGTTACTCGTTCGTTCATTCGTTGGTTCCTCGCCTACATGGAGCTAAGACACAGCAGTCTTATCCCACTCGTTCGATCCTACGTGACCAAACTACCATCACCAACTGCAGACCAGCTTCAGCAGTGCAGCATCTATTCCACGTACGACTCACTGAAGGGACTAGCGTCAACATTAGAGACCACATCGACACTCCCGGTTAAACCAAAGTACTGCACAACCAGGACACCGATCATCCAAATGACTCTACCAACGACGACGATCATCCAGCTCATTCTGCCAACAACGACAACCACTAGCTGATTCTACCAACAACGACAACCACCAGCTGACTCTACCAACATCGACGACCATCAGCTGTCTTCACCTTCGACGACTATTCCACTAGTCGTCTCTGCTATTCCAATCGTTAATACGAGTACAAATTGTAACCTTTCGACAAAAATAAATTGTCATTTATTGTTATACTGTTATCTCGCCTTTTTTTTTCTCTTCATTGTTCTCTGGCTGTCAATTACTCGCACGCTTAATACAAAAAAATAACTTATGGGATCGACGTTCTTATTGGCCCCGCAACAGGTCTCTTTCTGCAAGTCAACCCATGGTAAGAGGCTTAAGATTTCCGAAGCTATTTCAACATATGAAGGAATCGTCGCAGAAAGGATAAACCCAGAAAATTAGCTTGAAGAAAAGAAATTTGAGATAAGATACCATTCCTAGATATTTTATCATTATTTGCTAAGAGCATAAAACCATTAGAGGTTGACAGTGTTGGTTCTAGTAAGTCATTCCTAATTCCATTCACCCCCTCTTATATTTATGTACGAATATTGTTGTTTGAATGTAGATTTCTTTTTTTTTTGTTACCTATGTTGAATGTTTTTCGACATGCGTAAGGGAAAATATGCAATGTGGGTGTGTGTATTAATGTCAAATGTGCGTATAGTTTTTTTTCCTTTGAAATAAATGACTTTTGAGGGAAACTTTTTTTTTAATAAGAAATCGAGACACGCCTCTCTTTTCAGATAATATAAGTATTAGCTCTCTCTTCCTCTTCTCTTTTTTATGCTTTCCTTCCCTCCCTCCCTCTCCTTAACTAAATATGGTTTACTACTAGATAATTTCTTAGCTGGGGAGAAGTGATTCAACTACCGTAAAAACATTAAACTCTCAGTAATTTTGGTAAAATTGTATTAAGAAAGCGACTAGCATACGAAACTTTTATTTTGTTTTGTTGAATATTTGATTGAACATTATAGACATTTTTTATCTACATATTTTTTTTTAATAATTTCAAGTTGCTGTATCGATCTTATGATATTCGACGGGGATTGTTTAATAAACCTTCTATAATTAGTTATTTCCCAAGTACTTCCTGCCCAACCTTTGGCCATCATCAGGGGAGGATCTATTACAAAAGTGATGTAACTTTTGTATGTACATTACTACTTTGTAAGAATGAGCGTTTATACTGGTGTATTGTGTAGCGTTTACTTTTCAAATTTGTTTCTATAAATAGCGTTAGTAGCTAAAGACATTTAAGTACTTTAGCATTTGTTTCAAAATTAGTTCTATTAAGTTTGGGTCGTATATTTCTAATATGCAGCGCCTCGAGAAACTGTAGGTTTTGCTTTATATTTTGTTGTTCTTATATTGTGTTTTCGGTAAGAATTTTCCGAAATTCAGTCGTCGTGTATGAATGTTTTTATATATATTGTTATATGGACCTGGTATCAAAAAGGTGCATTGCAAGTCTTCTCGATAGGGTAGTTGAGGTTAAACCGACGTATATATTGTTGTTTTCAGAGATACAATCTCCTTAAGGACATTTATAAGAGCACAAGGAAGTAAATTTCACAAAAAGGGAAAAAAAGTTACTAGCCGGCGAAAAAAGGCTTACGGAAACTCACTCACACAAAGAGCAGAACTCCTTTTTCCAAAAGAGAAAAAAAAAAACAGAATACAAATTCTGTTCATACTCGCACTTTCAAGGTAACTGACCGATATACAATCAAATCTGCAACACATGCAAAAAATGCAACCACTTTGCAAAAAAATGTGCCCCTCAAACAAACATGTTAAGGAAATCAGGCAGAATGATTCTGATTCACCGAGGAAGAATAAACTTATATCGTCTGCATCACAGTCACCAACACACAAACGAAAGACATACGTGATGAAGTCAACGTCAGAAGATTGGTTTGTCACATTAGAAGTAAATGGCACAAAACCAAGATTCAAAATTGACTCAGGTAGTCAAGTAAACACCATTCCAAGGAAAGACTACCAGCTACTGAAAATTAAACCGGGATTAAAGCCTAACCGCAAAAGGTTAACAACCTACAACGGCACTTCTATTCCAGTACTAGGAAAATGTGCAGTACAAATTCTATACAAAAACAACACATATGATGTCCCAATAATTATAGCAGACACTGATGCCTCTCCAATCCTCGGACTAAAAACCAGTTTTCCTCAGTTCTGGGGAACTAGGGACATTTCCAAGGTATCACCATATTACAATGGATCCAAATATAAAACCCTAACCCTAAACCCACCACGCAAAGTACCATTTGCTCTCAAACAGAGACTAAAATATGAGCTGCAACGAATGACTCAGCTTGACATAATTATTCCTGTCAATATATCCACAGATTGGGTTTCCTCTCGAGTGGAGATAGAAAAATCCAACGGCAACCTGCGAGTTTGCTTAGACCCTCAAAATCTAAACAAGGCAATCGAGCGGGAACACCACCGTTTACTAACAGCGACTGACATATTTCAGGAAATGGCAGGAGCTCTATAGTTCACCAAGTTGGACGCCTTAAATGCCTTCTGGCTAATTAGAGTGGATGAAGAACGCTCCAAACTCCTCACCTTCAATTCTTTCAGTGGCCATTTCAGATATGGGATTCGCAGTGCCAGTGAGGTGTGTCAAGTCTGCATAGCCACGATCACAGAATCCATAGAGGGGTGTCGGAATGCACGGAATGACATCATCATCTGAGCAGATACACCTGGACTGCTTGAAAAAGAACAATTGAAGTTCTGCAAGCTGTCAGACGATTAGGATTAAAACTGAATCGAGCCAAGTGTCAATTCGACCAGCGTCAATTGACATTCTTCGGACACACGATATTCAACAAGGGAATAACACCAGATGCCAGAAAAATAAAAACTATCACTGACATGTCTGAACCAACCGATCAAAAGGAACTACAACGCTTATTAGGCATGATTACATACCCGGGAAAATTTCTCCTCAACCTCACAATCAAAACAGCACCCTACGTCTTCTGGAGAAGGACATTATTTGACAAGCCTCAAAGCCTCAAAATGATCACTCAGAGCCCAACACTAAAGTATTTGGACCCCAAACCCTCAAATCTGATGAATCTACCCAAGGATTAGGAGCCCTGCTTGAATAGCTGCATGAAGATGAATGGGATTTAATAGCTTATCCCAGTAGATCCCTGACATCAGCAGAAACAAAGTATTGTACCCTGGAATTCGAAATACTGTTAATTCTGTTTGCCTGTCAGCATTTCCATAAATACATATATGGACAACGTTTCATCGTAAAAAATGATCACAAGCCCATCTTCCATGATACAGCGTTTCCTTTTAAGGCTCCAAAAATATGATTTTGACCTGGAATACACAAAAGGCCAATTAATGAAGGTTACGGACACACTAAGCAGGGCTGCATTAAAAGCCAACACTCCTGAAATCTCCAATAAAGAAATGAACTACTTTGATTACTTCGTGATGTCTTCTCTCCTAATCAGTAAAAAGAGTCGCCAGAAACTAGTAACTGAAACAGCAAAAGATGACACACTACAAAAACTACGACATTAAATCTCAGCAGAATGGCCGGAACATCGCCTCAAATTCGACCCCTGTCTCAGATCATATCATCACCATAATTCAGAGGTCACATACCAAGATGGGCTTCTTCTCAAGGGTCAACAAATCATAGTGCCCTCAACAGTCCGACTGGAAATGCGCAAAATCCTACAAAAATTGAAAAAACAAAATCACAAGCTAGACAATCACTCTTCTGGTCAAACATGAATGTTGATATAAGAGATACGATATCTTTTTGTGAGGCATGCCAACAATACAAAAACCGTCAATATGCAGAATCGCTCAAGAACCATGATATCCCTGACCAACCTTGGACAAAAGTTGGTACGTACCAGTTCAAAATATAAGGGGAAAATCTACCTTATTGTTGTGGACTATTACTCCAAGTATTTTGAAATCAGCAAACTCAATATCACCTCACCAATAGTGATAAAGAAAATGAAATCAATGTTCACAAGACATAGAATCCCCCCCCAAAACTAGTCTTTTTGGACAATGGTCCAGAATTTGCGCCGCTAGAATTCAAAAAAATTCTCAGCAAACTGGGATTTTGAACATGACACTTGTAGCCCAGAATTTGCACAGTTAAATACCATGGTAGAGACAACAATACAAATGATTAAAAGAGCCCAATTGAAATGCTTGAAATTTGGGGATGACAAAGATCTAGCATTAATTGTTTTACGCACGGCACCGGGTAAGGAGAACACTCCATCACCAGCAACAAAATTGATGAAATTTGAGTTACGGACGTTGCTAATTAATATAAAAGAACCCACATACTAGGACAAGGCCTGCAAACAGACACATAGAAAACTTTAAAAAAACTCTCACCCCTGAACATCGGTGACCATGTCAGTTTACATGATGGCAAAACCTGGTCAAGAAAGGGGAAAGTAATCAAGAGATGTGAACAACCTAGGTCATATCTCATCCTAATAGAGAATGGCCGAAAACTCCGTTACAACAGATGACATCTGTTAGCCATCCCACAAACACTGGAGCTCAGGATTTTCCCATTCCCGAAACGTACTAACACATCGCCTCCAGAAATCCCAGAACACCAACCAACCAACCACAACTAAACAAATGGTCCAAACTAGAGTTGGAAGAAAAGTACACCCACCTCGTAGGATGCATGAATACACTTCATAAATCTGGACCAAAAGATAACCGAAGAACAAAGGACTTGGGAGAGGGGAATGTTATATGTTATATAAACAATAAACTAATGTAGAGTTAACTCCCTTGGAATTTTGAGTAGTAAACAGGCAGTAGAAATAAAGTCATGCTTGACACAACATGTGTTTTATGGTTATCTTTATGTAGACGCCAGGAAATCATCTTTCTCTCATAAGTCCAAATCCCAATACGATTCCGGTAAGCCTTATCTCACTTTCTTCTTAAAATACAACACTTCTATTTATTTTGTTCTTTTTTTCTATTCACTCGAGTGATTTTAAATCACTTCACGGTCCTTGGCTGAGGATGGGATGAGGAAGACTGATGTTGTGGTACATAAGAAGAGTTTTGTTATGCGTGGTTGTCGATGACTTGTTGGGTATTTTGGGAAATTATGAGTTTCGTATCTGAATCCTTTTTCTTCTTACCTCATTTCATTTGTCGTCTTCTTTTTACTCGTGGAAGATGTAAGAAAATTAAGGACGGAAGGAAAGAGGCAAGAACACCTTTCAACTTAAACTTCATTTTAGGGCTTACGACTATTCTGTGGTGAGATGTTTTCCTGAACATGTAGAAATAGTCGCGTTTCCCAGACAAGGCGTTGAAATATATTATAGAATCATTTGGTAAGTTATAAGTTTGTGTCCAGTGGGTGTGTTCAGCATAGTCTGCTGCAAGCAGGATAGGCAACCTGCTGCTAAGCCTTGACTCCGCAGACAAATGCTCTTCCCACCACCAGCAGAGAGAAACATGTCCGTCCTGTAGTGGTGTCAACAGCTTACTAAGGAAGAATTTCTCTTTGGCGCCAGATAAATCCTCTTTTTGGCATGCACCAATTTTGCTTCCTGTCAGAAGCCTCCTGGGAAACTGTTACTTTATTTTTCATTTCTGTTTAATCTCTACAGGATCCAGTTTACGGGTCCGCAAGGCAGCATTACCCCCATTACTCCCAAAGAAGAAAAGGGTTATAATCAAGATCAGTTCTTGACGTAAGAGGATCCCTGAGGAGGAATGCTGTGAGTGGTTTTTCGTCACTTTATTTTCTTTTTTAATTTCTCTATCCTTTCAATTTATTCTCTCTTCGATTTCTTTCTTTCTTTCTTTCTTTCTTTTGTGATTTGAGAGAATTTCAGTAAATCAATGTTTTTGTATTACCAACTCACTAACAAGATTGAAGTCACCATTCTGAACCCATTGACAAGCAAAAATGCCGATCCACACATGAATAATCACAATGTTTCTTGGATATTTCGAATTGTATTACATATTTATCATCAATTCTAACTTTAAAATATATATATGTCTATGTCTGTGTGTGTGAGAGAGAGAGTGTGTGAGTTTGGATAGCGTAAGCACAGTGTTGAAGGTACTTGGATACTGTTAAATTCTCGCCCACAATCCTAACTTCGGTCTATATATGCTCTTTCACTGATATTGAGCACTTTTTATTAATAAATATAGCAAAATGCATTATATATATATATATATATATCATCACCATGGCTTGGCTTCGTGAATAAATACCTAATTAAGCCGATGCAAGACAAGCAAGCATGGTTACAGTAGCTACACCTAAAGATCTCTTCAGGGTTTGATGGTGTGGTGTTGTAGTTTCTCTTCCTGTGTCTTTTGTCATTGAGAGTGACCCAGCGAGTGGTGATACGCCAGGCATCACGATTCTCGGCAAGTTTGGACCATCGGCGATGGTCAATATAATAAGCACCATGGAAGTTTTTCAAGCAATCCTTAAATCGCGTCTTTGCTATTTCTCTATTGTGGTCGCCGCACGGTATAATCCTGAAGAGGCGATGATTCCTTGAATACATGTACTGCCCAGCGTAGCATCGATGCTAGTGATTGCCTTCTTAGGGACTTCAATATTGGTAACGAAGTGGATATTGAGAATGATGCGAAGACAGTGCTTGTGGGACCATTCGAGGAGTAGAAGATGGTGCTGATAAGTGACCCAAGACTCTAAACCATATAGGTAAGTAGCAAGGACGGTGGCTTTATAAACGTTGATCTGTGTATTCTTCTTCAAGTGTCTGTTGTACCACACGTGTTTATATAGTTTGCAAAAAGCACTGCTCGCCTTTGTCAGTTTGTTGTCGACTTCCTTGTCGATTTTGGCATTTGACATGATACTATGCACCCGAGGTAGATTAAGCGATGACAGCCTTCAACTCAGTCATGTCAATGGGGATGTGGAAAGGGTGGTATACTTCTCGGGATGCACGTTGATGGGTAGCTTTGTCTTCTTTAAACTGATTTTTAACCCAAAGAGCTGAGCATATTCTGTGAAGCAGGAAGTGATGTGCTACAAAACTCTGTCTGTGTCGGCAACAAGGGCAGCATCATCGGCAAGGCTGAGATCTTGAATCAGTTACTCCACGGCCTTCGTGTGGGTCTTTAATCATCGGAGGTTAAGTATCCAGTAAGAAAGTATCTAATTCAGTCTTCGTCCCCATCATTAAGATCTTTCGTAGCCTCAGCATCATGCTGAAGAATATAGTGAAATGAGTCGGTGCGTGAACGCAACCCTGCTTCACACGTTTGCTGATCGGGAAGGGTTCTGAGAAGTCGATGTTGTGTCTTCGTGCAGCTGAGCGATCATGTTCAGGAACTTTGAGAGACAGTCGAGTTGTGCTATAATCGGACAGATTCTTTTTCTGCTTCCTGTGTTGAATGCTATTGTCAGATAAACAAACATTACATACAGTCTCCTGTTTTGCTACTGATACTTCTCTTGGAGCTTCCACAGAACTAACACTATGTTTGTGGTGTTCTGCTTGGTTCTGAGGTCGCATTGACCCTCTGAGAGGTGTTTTTCAGCGATGGTCAGTAAATTATCATCGAAGTTACGCAAAATGGAAAATAACTCTGACATCTCACTTGATTAGACACATTTACCAAAATTACACGAAAATATCTTGAAAAACTATAAATTGAATTCATTTAAAGGAATCCCTAGAGCCTCTAGATGATTTCGGAATATCCGACACATGGTGTAGGCCTCTGTGTTGAGACAGATCCCATGTAGGAAAATGAATAGAGTCATAACGTAACTGTCACCAGACCGAGCACCATGATGTGGACTGGGTGTTTGATTTTCATAACCATCGGTACATCTTGTGAGTACAGAGTAAGTCAACGGTTGTTTTATGAGTTTCTCATCTGATCATAGCCGAAATTTTTCTGAGAAAAAACAAATATGTTTGTTTGAAGGGAATACTTAAGTTTGTTTTAAAGTTTTGTAGCATCGTTCTTTCTCTTGTCCTTCATGGCCTGTGATAAAAATTGATTCTTTCTCATCTTGTATGAGAAATACTGAATATCTTCTTACACTACCTGCCTGATAAGAAACTCAGACACTCTCACGTCCCAGGCTCTGGACCTGATTGACTTGTAAGGATCGTTATCAATCATAGATCTTGCTAACAAATTCGGGAGTTCTTTTCGTATCAGAATGGTGTAAGTGAGGCTTCCGATCTGTCTTACCTTCGTAATCACTATTGGAGTCCTCCAACTCTTTTCAAATTCTCTGCATTGTCCTCAAATGGACTCGCCATCACTCTGAAATCTTCCTATAGCGGTTTAGAGGAAATTAATTAATTTCTCTAACACTATATATTTTAGGCACTAGAAATGAATTACGAGACTTTTCTTTAACAACACACAACAGCGAAAGTTTTTATTTGCAGCTTTGAGGAGGTTTGTTCTTGGTGCTGCAAGACTCGTGGTGTTTAGGCTTGCTGGATGTTTGAGACGAAATGGCTTAGCGGGATGCTGGAAATGGCAGCGTGTCGTTGGATGTGTGAGGGAAGTATTCAAAGTCACCGTGTAGTTTTGTATGTCTGGTGTTTCGGGGAGAGGCGTGCGTTGTCTCCATTAATGTGGACCAGAGGTGAAATGGGAACTTGTCGAGAGCGGAGTGGCGCTCGGATCGACATAGTACATTTTTGTGGTGCTTGTGGAAGGCATGCTGAACGTATCTAATTCATATTCAACTGGGATTCCTTGGTCTAAAATATATTAGACGCAAAGAATCCATAAATTAGAAGGTTCCCCCGCTGAGTGTCCATGTTGCTGCTGCTAGGGTTAAAGCCACAGTGATATGTCCGCACTGGGTGGCTTGTTTAGCTAAAAGGCATCGCTAAGCAGGGGCGACCAGAGACACGTCCGTTCTGGTCGCCGTCTCAAGCCGAAGAGAGTGTGTTTGGCCGCTCACCCGTTTTGCTAGCCGGAAATGAAGGTCCGGGCTGAATGGGATAAGTCATCCTGATTGGGTGAAATTCAGTGTTGAATTAAATAGCGCGCCAAAACAAAATACGAGATTTTCCTCTTCTCTACATTCCTATTGGTGGATTCCGGCGTGAATGCCAAGCGGTATAACATGCTGTTTGAAAGTTTCTGAGGGAGTGAATTGCTTCACGGTGCTGCTTTTCTCACAGACAGTGTCCATATGACCCTTGTTTGCTGTACTGTAAAATAAACCCAAATCAAACAACGTTTATGTGCTAAATTATTAATCCAAAATATACCATCCCCATGTGTGTGTGTGTGTCTGTGTCTGTGTGTGTGTGGGGGGGGGTTGTATTAGAAAAAAAGAAAAAACTAAACAACATCTGTTATACTAGCAAAAATATTTACCTTCCGGGCGCAAATATTTAAATTTTGATGAAATAAAATTCAATTAAATTTGAAAAACTGACAAAACGAAATAAGAACACATATTAAAAGATTCTACTTATTTTTTTTTTTTTTCAATTTTTATTTTTTTTTTATTGATTTCAATATAAAACTATTCCTATGTTTATTTTTAATACGTTTGAAAATAAAACAATAAGATTTGAAATTGATTACACTAGATAATTATTTATTAAACCCGGTTTTGTTAAAACTAGTATGGAAATTATCTACACTAAATACAATGTAAATCTTAGTGATATACAATACACATGGCAGGATTAGTGATATGGGCTGTTTTAAACAAATGTAACTGATCTAGACTTTATTCAAAACATAATTTTAAAAAATAGATGCTAATTAAGTTTTAATAATGACTATTTAGTAGTCATTGAGAATGTAAGCTAAATAACTCAGGGAATTGTAACATCGGTGATAACGTAAACGTAACTTCTTTTACAAACAGATTGACATAATTTCCATGATAATAAGATTATATATCTATAAGTTATTCATCATTAGAGTTGTTAAAAAGTGTTTTTAGAATATTCATTTATAAAAATAAAAAGACCAAATAGATTTTTGTCGATTGCAATGGATTTATAAATTAGAAATTCATTTTATTTGAAATTACATCCTGTAAATCATTTTCGTCTTTAAAATTATAACGTGAGCGAAACGTCCGGTTATCAATAATCGTTATATTAATGACGAGAGTGGAAAAAAATGAAATAATTTTAAAAATGAATGATGAAAAAATAATGAGCCATGTACGAAAGAATAGAAACTGGGAAATTCGATCGGAAAATAGTATTTTTACTAATGAAGAAGAAGAAGAAGAAGAAGAAGAAGAAGAAGAAGAAGAAGAAGAAGAAGAAGAAGAAGAAGAAGAAGAAGAAGTTGTATCGAATCGACCGTCCATTGCTTTCCTCCGACAAGATCCACAAAACGTAAATACTACTTCGCTACTACTAGAAGAGCGACTACCAGTAGCGGTGGTGACCAAGGTGCCTAAACACACACAAGATAATGGTGAGAGAATCTTCAACTTCATTAGAACATGATTTTTAATCATTAATTTATCTGTTAAAAATGATTTAATTCTGTTTTCTTGCGAAGAAAAAGAAAGAATCGTAACTGATTAGAGGGAAAAAAAACACGGTAACGGGTCCGACCGTTTTATGAATATTGGATAAATCAATTTAATCAATAAATTGCATCGGTCGGTGGCATCTCCTCCACAACAACAAGCAAAAAATCATCTGACAATGATTGTGTAGAATTTTCTTCTTCTCGGAACCCGCAGGCAGGCCATTAATCTCCTTGCTGATCTTCTAAGCAAGAGGAACAACAACAACAAATTTAATTAAAGAATAACCCAAGAATTTTAAACACCTTTCCCTGAAAAGAAGAAAGATGAGTTGTACAACAGCAAAAGATGTTGCTGCCGCTGCTGCTGCCTCCGAAGAAGAAGAAGGAGAATCAAAAGAATTTCCCGGACGAACAATTGCAATAGCCGTCGATGACAGTGACTTCTCGGAAAGTGCATTTCAATGTAAGTAGTTTTTTTAAAAAAAGAAATGAGAGAGAGAGAGAGAGAGAGAGAGAGAGAGAGAGAGAGAGAGAGAGAGAGAGATTGCAATATAGCTTCCATCTCTGCTATTATTTATTTATTTATTTATTAAGAGATCAGATATAATCATCAAATTCATTTTTTTCTCTAACAAATGTGAAAAATAATATTTTGATCGGCAAATGATTTGAGGTTTAACTTTTTTTCTCACTAAATCTTTTAATTTTATCCATGTCTTCGACACTAAATTACATCTCTGAAGAAATTAAAAAGAAAAAAGTGTACAACTTGATGTTGTGTGCACATACGCATAGACGTGTGGGAGTTCTTTCACGAACATTTTTTTTGATTTGAACTGCTTCATCTTGTCTATCTGAATTTACATCCTTAAATTGAAATTTTTAAAATGCGTAGACTAATGGCACCCACGCATAGACATTATATGTGTCCATACAATATAACCTCGTCCGGAATACCCAGAAAACAGCCAGAGAGGTTAAACTAGGAAATTTATTATCATCATCATCATGTACGAACACACGTGCACACACACACACACACACACACACACACCAAATCAGGTCATCCAAAAAGTAATTTTTTACTAAGCTTAGTTTTGTCGGCCAAAAGATCAGAAAAATTAGGCACTCAGTGAGAATCAAATTCACTAATAATGGTCTGCTAACCTAGCTAATTAAACATTTCACCTAATAAAAATCGATCTCTCAACTAAGTAGTAATTGGTCTACAAGTCTAATATGCTAACCATTTTGCCATGACACGGTGCCCAGGTTACAAAAAAATCTAATTAGGATATAGAATTATAGAAATTACTTTAAAAACTTATTTTGAATAATTATTAATTGTCCTTATATTTTCATTTAATAAAATCATCAAATTTCAAATTGAAGATAATTTTGTATACTAAATTTTAAAAATTATATAAACATTTTAAAACTGACAATTTTTTAGATGCTCTGTAAACATACAAATTTTAAAAAATGTATTTATCCGCCCTGCGTGGGATGTGACATGATGTTATTTTTTAAGTGAAGTACAATTGGTTTGATTATCCCATGACTGAGAAAATTTAAAAATGTATTTAAATTCCACATGGGCATCTCATTTAAGGTACATGTACATATATATATATATATATATATATATATATATATATATATATATATATATATATATATGGGGGTCATTCAGTAAATAAAAGAAATTTTGGATAAAAGCAAAATAAATTTTGCTTTCAGAATTTCTTTCAATAAATGAAAAGTCTGCATTGTTTGGAATTGGTTTATCACAAAATTTATTGTAGTCTCACAAAAATATTTGTTTTGAGGCTATTCAAAATGACAACAAATCAGAGTGCTCCAGGCTTAAACATTGGTCTGTCATGAAATTTTTGGTGGCTGAGAAGTTAAACCATGTGAAATTTACAGAAGTGTGTGATGCATACGGAAAAGTATGTTTTAGTAAAAAAAAAAAATGATTACAAATGAATTAAACATGGGTTTGCCACAATAAGCCAAAACAGACCATGGAGTGGAAATACACTAACTCTCAGGTAAAGAAATGGTTCTGGACGCAGTAGTCAGTAAAGATCTAAGTGACAGTCTTTTTAGACATGAAAGTAATCATCACTTTTGATTTACTTGAAAAAGGTACTGTAAACAGTGCTTCCTATAGCCAACTCCTGAAGTAAAATTTCACCTTATTTATTGAATGACCCTCGCATCTACTCTTTTATGTATAAATAGATAAGTACATTTCTCACACCAATAAATACGCACAGCATTAGATACTTTCATCTTTAACATGTCTGCGTTGCGTTTTTATTTAAACATCCATCATCATCATCATCATCATCATCGGTCAGAACACGTTGGTGCCATGAATATTCCATTTGCCATTCGCTGTTATGGTTGCGTGGGTTTCTTTTGTTTACAGTTATAGCTTCTAATCAGTGTTCTTTCTTCCTTCCCTTGGCGTGGGACTGGTATTGGGTTTTAATTCAGAGTTGTATATATCCTAGACCTATTTCCTACCAAGGCTAAAGAGCCCAGACTTCCCAACAATTTTACCTATAGCTGCGGGCAATGATACAGGTAACTATTTGACTGCTCAAAGAAGAATTGCTTTGTATTGTCTCCCTCTCCCAAGAAAAGTACACAAATAAAATCTTTGAAATTGAAGAAATATATTTTAAAAACTTTGAAAAGACCATCAATAATTCAATAGAATGAATTAAAGAAAAAGAAATATAAGAATAAAAGAAAATGGAATGATATAACTGATCCTATAAAAACCACAAGAAAGTTCATGAAATTTTACAAAATCTTGAAAGAAATATTTATGTATACTGATATTTTTCAGCCTTTGTAGGAAACTCGATAAATCTCTTTTAGAAGACCATCTCATTTGTGTCTGTATTTATTCAATCTGTCTACCATTGACAGAATATGACACAAGGTCAATATTTTTAAGCAAATTACAACTGGTTTGAATTCAGTTTTCCTTCTCCTAGACTGGTTACCTAATTAAGACTAAAGAACTCAGTCTGCTCGGCTATTTACTCATAATTGAGTGGAGAACAGGTGGATTCATGCATTTCCCAAGTGCATAAACACAAAGTGAAATACAGACAGCCTCATCCAGGATTTGAACCCAGACCACCACTTATTCCATTTTCAACAACGAAAACCATCATGCTAAATGCGCCTCCGTCTTAAGTGACAAGAGGAACAGGGATACCAAAATCTACTCTTTTGAGAAATTATGTTAATGGTGCCGATCGCGATTATGAATCTTGATTTTTAAAAAGTTTTTGTTAGGCTGTTTTGATAACCTTTCTCGCATGTGACGTCCAATCTATAGCAGGTGACGTATGGGATGTTTTAGTTGCCCTGGCTTATGAGAAAAGTATTGGAATCATGTTTATTCCAAGAATATTAATGTGAAATAAATGCAAGAATTCTTTGAATAGAATTTGAACATGGATTTCCAATTCCATTTTTGGCACCAATAAACATTACATCACTTTTACTTTAAACGTTCAATTATTGAGTATTATTAACCTTGTTCGATATTTTATAATTGTTTGTATCAGTAAAAATGTCAAACTTTTTGCTTCATAATAAAACGCAATATTATCTCAAAAGTAGGATCCTTTTGTAAAATTATAAAATAAAAAAACACGATGTCATCATTTATAATTTATAAATTAATTTTTACATTAAAACATGTAATTTCTTATGATTTTAAGATAGAAGTTTAAAACTTAAAACTTATTTTGTTAGCATCTTTGACAAGGTTGCTATCCTGCGACTTTTCAAGACCATTTTCTGAATTCTTCGTTGTGGTTAAACGAATATTGAGTCTTAAATGTAGTTACACCAATATTGAGCCTTAAAGGAGGTTAAATCTAAACTATTTTAAATGTAAGAGGCAATTTTACAATGGGTTATTATTGTCTTTGATTAAATTACCTAAAATAGTTTAACATTAAACTGTGTTTGAAAACAAATGTGCAGAACAATAACATTCACAAAGTAATAACGCCAAAACCGATTTATATATAAAAGAAAAGAAATAAAGTGATATCAGCTTATAAGCGTATATGTGACACTTGCGTAAAAAGTGTTTAATTTAGGTATATATATATATATATATATATATATATATATATATATATATATATATATATATATATATAAGTGTGTGTGTGTGTGTGTGTGTGGAGTAACCCAGCTGCTTATCAAGTATTTGTCGCTGCTTCCCACCACTGATGGAAGTCAGAACCAAAAGAGGCGGGGGCTTATGATCTTTGTGTCTTATATCTCCAGGCTGCTGCTGCTGCTGCTGCTGCTGTAATATATGTGTGTAATACATTATACTAGGCTTAACTTGAAACTACATTTTGTTGGTGCTCGTAGCATTATGGTTAACGTCATTGGAAATGGTCGCAGTAATCTGAGTTTAAATTCACTATGAAGCGTTTTGCACTTCACATAGCGCTAATACCCTTGGGAAAAGCATCAATCCATTTCCTCCATCTATAATTCAATAGTTGGACAGACTGGACTCTTTAACCTTGTTATGGCAACCAATCAAAGAGAAGGAAAATCCTGAATTAAAACTAGGTGTATTCGACTTAAAAATTTACCTTGTGTCACATCCTGCTCGTGTGGGAGGGGTAGGTAAATATATTCGTGAAAATACATTATTCTGAATTTTTGTTTGTTTTTATGAGCAAATAAAGCAATTAATTTTGATTTTATCACTCACATGGCCTTGAGCCATCAGCAGAAAGAGCATTTTTGATAAAACTCCAATTAATATGCATATTTATCTGTTTTACTTATATACAGTAATATTGCGGATATCATTGCAGATTATTTATAATACGTATAGCCAAAGAGAAAATGAAAAATTATAATCTATAACAGTCCCTCTACTCACAAATGATAATATTTAACATAAATAAACTATAAAGGACACTGGAAAAGTAAAACAAAATAAGAAATAATTCCAATAAAGTCCGGAATTTTAAAGTCTATACTCGTTGTCATTTAGTAAAAATGACTTTTTGATGATCTTTGTTTATTATTAGAAACCTCTTCTCAATTACAGACCCACTTAAATGTTTTGGGGTTTGTTTTTTTTTTTTACATTACAACTTCCTCTTGGATCCAATAAGTATGTATACCAAACTAAGTAGTTCTACATCAAACTATTTACCTGTCTACCAAGAATAAACAAACTCTTCTTAAGTATTCATATTGTAACGGTGCATAAATATCCATCCCAGGACGGGAGTTTATTTTACGCACGTGTGACGTCGGGGCAGTCTGGCACTTGACCCCTCGCAAAAATAAGTCCTAGTTACGATTCCTTTTTCAGGCATATGGGAACTGGCAGATAATGTGGGGGTTAATTTGGGGCTAGACTGACCGCCGCTGGCAAGGGGGGTTCCAAATTTCACGTTACACACATCCACCAAGCCACTTCGTTTTCCTACACACACACCCCCGATAACGGAATACATGGACTTCTAGGTTAAGAAAAAAAAACATTATTCACTGTAGTCGGCAATTCCAATTTCACGTGTATTGTTTTTAAAGGCGAGTAAGACATTTAGCGAGAATAAATTGAAGCGAATGAAGCTGAAAAAGAAATATGCAAAAGAAGGCAATTCGATAGGCAAACAACACAACGAATAAATTTCGACCCGAGGGGACATTTAAAATATAACAAGGTTTTTAATACGTGAGGACCAAACAAATATTTAAGGTGCCGGCTATATTACCAGCAGACAGTCTTAAACACAAATGTCTCTCTCTCTCTCTTCTTTTCTCTCTTTTTCTTTTCTCTCTTTCTTCTTTCTTTCTTTACTTTTAAAACTTGAAAAGGTAGTTAAGTCCATTCGTTCGTTTACAGTTTAAGAAACGAATTTCTTCAGTCTATTTCTTTCCTTTTCTGAAGACATATAAGTCCCAATATTTGGGAAGGTTAGAAGGAAAAACAGTTTAAGATGTACTTATCTTTTTTCTTTTTTTTTTTTTTTTCGAGGAGTTCATTTCCTAGATTCCTTTCTTTTACAGGGGAGCGGCCTTTCTTTAGAATTTGGCGGGAAGGCACCTGTTATCTTCTGTCCAAGATTCTGCTCCGTTCTTTCGCCCCGGAACGGACTGGAAACCGACCTCTTTATCTGTCGATTTCTGTCTCCAAACTGAATTCTTTTCACGGGCGAGCGAGCCCGGAGTTTTTTTGGCATCAGATCAGCACGTCCTCTCACGGCGACCTCCGCCCTAAAAACTGAATTCTTTATCCCTATTTCCTCTGACGAAAAGGGTACTACTTCCGGTGCTAAGGCTTCGACCAATCATTTGGTTCCTTCCTCCTCCTCATCCAGTCATGCTACTCAATGACCTACATTCCTTCTCCATCCACCCGGTTATGGAGTGCAGGTAGTTTGACCTTATCCTGGCTACCCTTAGCGGTCAGTCGTTGTGCTTGTTAGTCAAACCTAGAAGGGGAAGGGAAATTAAATCTTACTTCTCTCCTCTCAGGAGCATAACACGTGACAATATAGATTAGGTCACTTACATCACATAGTAATCAAATCAGTGCTTATAAAATATAAATCACATCGGTGTGTAGTTACTTTTTTTCTTATAAACAAAAAACAAAAAATAATATTTTGATTCCACAAAATCATTTACCGCAAACACTTTATCACTTCACACAACTGTCTTATTTGATAATTTTTTTTACTTGCTTAGAAAGTAACTTGTATAGCATAGACAGTAGAATGTGAAAAACATATCACTGCGAATTGAATGAAGAGTTCAGAACAAAATCCTCAGTGACGACAACAGACAGAGTACGTGGCCATTAATAAAGACAAATAAAATAAAAATAAAACAAAATTGAATTAATCATATATATTTTTTTAAGTAGATAAAAGGACACAAAAAGTAAGACTCCCAGAGTGCCTCAGACCGAAAGAACCCTTAGGGCATGCGCAAAAAAAGAGGCCCAAAATCCTGGTGTCAAAAGGACTCTCAGCATTTTTTTCCTTTCAACCCCCAAGACTTGACTGGCTCGCGAGAATATCCCCCTTCCAAGAAATAGTGTGTGTCGACAAACTAAAAAACCTTAACCAAAAGTCACCCTCATCTTTGTTCCTTTTGCTTCTCTTCCCAAATTCCCTTTCAGCTAACCAAAGAGGAAGAACCAACTTAACAACGAATATCCATAAATGGTAACCGCTGACCTTCTTTGAACACGCGCTTTTACAACTAAAAGACCAACTACTTTTCAACGAGGAGTTATTTTATTTTCAACCTGTTCACAAATTTATACCATTTACGAACCCTGCAGCTATCCAGCATGGTAGCCTTCAATACGATGGGTCCTACACCAACAGGTTAGCTGCTGAAATTTTAACACGCATTTCTCATATAAAAAAGGTTTACTTCTACAAGTTGGTGCCAGCAAAAAAAAAAGAAAAAAAAACTTTAACTAACTTTATCATTTCTTTTCTGCTACACACATACACGTTACTTAGAAATTGTATTATCTTCTTTAACTCCTTCCTCGTTTTTTTTTTTTTTTTTTGTTTTGTTTTCTAAAAAAAAAGACCTTAACACTGACACACTTCCAACAAACATTTTACCGGGTTTTTTTTTTCGGGTTTTGTTTAGTCCTCCCACGCAGCAGTATTAAAAACTAAAAATGAAAAAAAATATTTCGGCAGTCTCCATAATGGTTCCAGCCTTCATGCAGACAGCGGTCGATGGTTGATTTCATATTTGTGAGGTTCAATTTGAACTCAGAAACATAACATTCGGCCATGTTATATCATTTTTACCGCCTAATATAATATCAAGCCTGCCATCGACCATCGTTGGCGCTAAGAAATATACTGAACTGAAAGACGCGGTACTGGCTAGAAACGAACGGACGAAACCTGAAATGTTCGAGAAGCTACTCGAAGAAGATCAAATGACTGGCAGACCGTTAACTTTCCTCCATGAACTGATGTCGATAGCAAACAAGGTTGGGGTTAAAGATGAAGCTATTCGTCACAAATTTATTCAGGCCCTACCATCGGAAGTAAGGCCGGTTATGGCAGTAGTGAAGAATGCTACGTAAATAGAGCTGGGTACATGTCTTTTGCGAAACACAGGGGAGTATATCACGCAGCAATACCAACCACAACCAGATACACAAGACCTACTGGCGCCACCCAAAGAAAAATATACAACACTGGACCTTTCTATGAGAACCAGAAGCCCTTAATATGCCATTAACACCTATATGGACACGTCATAGACACTGGAGATAGCGCCCTCACCTATGTCAAAGTTCGACAACTCTTAGAAGAGAAATACAATATCAGCAAAACTGGAGTTCACAGCAAGCTGGAATAATTAGACCATCGAAGTCCCCCCTGGTCATCACCTCTACATATCGTCCCAAAATCAACCCTAGGAAAATGGCGTGTATGTGGCGATTCCAGACACCTTAACCAGCTAACCAAACCAGAGAGGTACCCAATCCCAAACATCAACAGCCTCGGATCCAAGCTCTTCAAGAAGATGGTGTTCTCAAAGATTCATTTGCTACAGGCCTATCACCAGATTCCAATGAATAAGGCATGAATAATTGAAAAGTCCGCAGTGAAAAACATCTTTTGGTCTTTTCAAGTACCTGTTCATGCCATTTGATCTGCGAAACAGCAGCTCAACATTCTAAAGATTTATGGACAACATATTTATGAGTGAGAGTTGCATTTTCGTATATATCGACGACATACTTGTTTTCTCCGAATCGAAAGAACAACATCACAGGGATCTCAAAAAAAATTCTTCAGTTCTTGAAGAGAACAACCACTAAAACTCTGTTGAAAAGTGCCACTTTTTCTAACATAAAATTCTTGTCAGCCCTGAAGGACTTAAACCAACATTCCAAAAACTCGAAGACATAAGGAAATTCTCTGAACCCACTGATTCCAAATCCCTTCGTCGATTCCTGGGAATGATAAATTTTTACAGGAAGTTAATTCCACAAGGTACGGATGTGTTACTGCCGTTAATTGAAGCCATCAAACAGAATCCAGCAGCAAAGGTGCTAAAACTAAGCCCGACTGAAAAGGAAGCATTTGTTGCCATTAAGGACATTCTCGCCAAAGTGTTTGTTTTGACACACCCTGATCCAGATGTTACACAACTCCATCTTGTAACCGATAGTTCGACCTATGCAGTTGGTACAGCACTGCATCAAATAATAAATGGTGATCTAATTCCAATTGGTTTCTACTCAAAATGTTGTCTGGAAACCAGAGGAAATACTCTACTTTTGACAGAGAACTTTTAGCAGCATATCAGGCAGTCCTGCGCTTTAAGTCACAAATTGAAGGCAGAAACGTCACCTTGTTTTCTGACCACAAGCCACTTTCCCTAGCTTTCAACAAAAACCACCATGAAATCGGACAAACAACAAAGACATTTGTCGATTATAACGGAATATATTATAAATGTTCTGTGTTATATAATTAAGGTATGATTTTTTATATTGATCATTTTTTGTTAATTATAATTTATTATTTAGTTTGGTAAGGCTTTAAACTACTCAGGTCTCTTAGTCTAGGTGCATACTCAGATGGCGCATTCAAACGCCCGCACAGAAACAATCATCATATGTCATAATAAACCCCCAGACAGGAAATAGAGCTACAGAGTGGATGACGTCATGCCGAGAAGAGATGGTCCTGAGAATTTGAGGATTTTGAAAGAGTATTTGAGTTTTCTGCCGTCGAGACGTGCAGTTGAGTTTTTCGGATCTCTACAGGTAGAGATCTTAAACACCACAAGATTCGCCGAGCATGGGCGTGGTGGGTCAGCATAGTATGGTTAACATAGGCTTTTAAGAATTGTCTCTCTCCTCGTGTCGAAGGACCGAAGCCAGAAATTAATATACCCGTTCGTATCCGAAACGACTGAGTCCGCCCGTATTTTTATTTGCATTACTGTTGTTATTGAGATCTATACAACATCTGTACATAAAAGGTGACGAAAATGTTGTCACTGTCTACCTGTCCCGACCCACGCGCTCGTTGACCATAGACCCCTGTGATCTACCAGGGATCAGTGAATCACAAAAAGAGGAAGAGGAAATCAACACATACAGAAGACAACTTAAAACCCTATGAAATGCAAGGATCCTCCATTTGGTGTGACATCTATCTACATCCACTCTTAGACCTAACACACCCGAACCACAACATTGGGGGATCTTGGACATTTTTCACAACATCTTGCATCCAGGACCTACCTCAACAGTAAAAATGATAAAATCCCGATACTTCTGGCCAAACATGGAAAGAAGCATATGCGTTTGGGTCGAGGGTTGTCTACAATGCCAATAGCACAAGATCTCCAGACACACGAGAACAGAAACTATACCATTCTCTCTATCATCTGGAAGATTTAAAATTGTGCACATAGACATCATTGGTCCACTGTTACCCACCACCACCACTTATGACGGTGTATGCACATCCCCAGCTAGATATTTACTTACGTGGATTGATAGAGCAACAACATGGGTAGAAGCCACAACCTTACATGACACTTCTGCCACCACCATCGCATTAGCTTTCCTAAACATATGGGTCTCTCGCTTCGGAGTTCCCCAACACGTTGTCACAGATCGAGGATGCCAGTTTGAAAGCGAACAGTTCAGAGACCTATCCTCTATAATAGCCTTCCACAGGCTCCGCACAACCGCATATCATCCTCAAACCAATGGAATGATTGAAAGGCTTCACCGTACCCTAAAAACAGCAATCATGACGAGGAAATATAGCTGGTTGGATGCATTATCAATAATATTGCTTGGTATTAGGAACATGGCTAATGAGCAAGGTTTCTTCCCAGCTACTGCTGTCACGAGAACCCAACTATTACTCCCAAAAGCAATCATAGATCCGGTCTATCCTGACCTGACCAGTAATGATATTAAAAAAATTGCCAAGGGGAAGCAAGAGTTGGATATAATGCTCCTTTCAAAAGGACAGTTACGTACAACTCAGAAATCTTACTTACCCAAAGATCTTAAAACATCAACACACGTATGGCTGCGAACGGACAGACTTCGGAAACCCTTGGAAGATCCATATTCTGGGCCATACAAAGTCATAAGAAGAGAAAACTAACATTTCATCATAGAGACATTGACTGGTGATGAGTAAACAGTTTCAATTGAGAGATTGAAACCAGCTGTACTCACTCATGTTCACGACAAAAACACCCCCCTCAAACAGAGCCTAACTGATAACTCAAAGAACATACCGTCTACAACATCTGAAATACAGCAAGAAACACCACAAGAACCATTTATCACGCGGTCAGATAGACGTGTTCGTTTTTCCAGACATAACAATTACTTTTACTACACATACAAATATGACCATTTTTACACAATAAAAAAAATAACAAAAAAAAAACGCCTACACTTTCACACAAACCTTATAAAAGATTCATTTATCTAATGCCTCTTTATTATTGCTCCACTCGTTGGGAAGGAATGTATTGTGGCAATTAATAAAGACAAATAAAACAAAATTAAAACAAAATTAGATTAATTGTATTTTTTTTTTTAAAGTAAAAAAAGTAAATAAAATGACACAAAAAGTAAGACTCCTAGAGTGCCTCAAACTGAAAGAACCTTTGGGGCACGCACAAAAAAAAAAGAAGCCCGAAATCCTAGAAATAGTGTGAGTCAACAAAATAAAAACCTTAACCCAAAGTTACCCTCATCTTTGTTCCTTTTGGTTCTCTTCCCAAATTCCCTTTCAGCTAACCGACTGACAAGAAGGAAGAACCAACATACCAACAAATGCCCACAAGTATAATATAAAGAGTACAATGACCAAAAAAAAAATGACAACAACCAAAGTACATTATTATTACCATTATTATCATTTTCCACCAGCATTAGCCGCTGGTTTCTCAATGGAGTTTTAGTGACAGTAAGTCTCCTCAAGTCTCCAGAACTCTTCTCAGTATTCTGGCCGATCTTGATAAAGCTGTAGTTTAGATGGTGCCCACTCATCCTCTTATTTCCAAGTCCTCCAGTTCCTGTATCAATCCTTTGGTGATTGTACTCAGAGCATCAATTACAATTGCTATCACAGCCACTTTCATGTTTTACAGTTTTTCAATTCCCTAACAAGGTCCAGGTACTTATCCTTCTTTTCGCTTTCTTTCAATTTTACTCTGTGGTCAGCATTATTATTATTATTATTATTATTCAAAATTATCATTATAAAGACTCGAAATTTTATATTACAGGGTATATAAACAACTTGCAGAGAAAAGATGACTTCTTGGTGTTGGTACATTGCCCAGAATTTTATGATTTTGCAATGGCCAGTGAGTATGAACAATTTATTTCTAGAAATTTGGTTAATTTTCTTTATCTTTCAGAATTGATATTCTAAATATGTATGAGCGTTGATTGATTCGATAGATCAAATTGTAAATACAAGAGAAATGTAGTTGGAAACTGCCTTTTCATCTGGTATAGAATTGAGAAATTCTATGGCGAATTTTAAGATACAGCTTGTTAATCTTGGTGAAGGATAATGATGTTATGAGCCCTAAAACCATAACTGACTTTTAAGTCATCATTTGATGGATGATGATCAAAGACAGAGGGAAAGCGAACATCTTCTGCTATGCCTGGTATATTCCTTTATTGACCAAATCCCCCGGATGTGGTAGGGGCCGTAACCCCTGTTATATTTACAGGAAAGAGTATTTACAAGAGAGAGACTGTTAGTAATGAGAGCATAGGATTAGAGATAGAGTAAGAATATACATCAACAATAGGAACGGCTCTTCTGGTCTGACTCGTAGGCTTGTTCCCAGACTGATCTCCGCTACTGCCATATATGGCAGATGGAACAGTTCGTTATACTGAAAAGGTAGGTGATACCCAACAATTAACAAGAAGAATTCAAAAGTAACAACAGTTATTGATTGTGATCATTCACAACCAACTCGGATTATTATAGGCCGGAAAGAATTTGAATACAAATTCAGAGAATATTATTGGAAACAACAAAACCGAATTTCAGTATTGTAAAGTCTTTATATCTGAGGTAATGGATACTTGCTAGGTATGGACTATTACCAAGATGAATCGATAAGATGGATGATGATTAAAGACAGAGGGAAAGCGAACATCTGCTGCTATGCCTGGTATATTCCTTTATTGACCAAATCCCCCGGATGTGGTAGGGGCCGTAACCCCTGTGGCATCAGAAGTTATTTCCCTTTTGTTAGTTAGGATATTACAAGTATGATCCTCCAAACGGGAAAAAGGTATTGATACACTTCAACTCAAATTTTCATAAAACGTCAAATATTAGAAAATCCGCCTACCGATTCGTAAATAGTGCATCCAGGAAGATGACCACCGTTATACAGATTATATCCTACCTAAGCAGCAAACGGATTTTACTTTCACTGAAATAGTGAAACGGTTAAAAGACATATTTGGAGAAAAACAGTGACAATTCAACATCCGCAAAAATTTTCTAGAATAAACACAAAATGGTGTAGACAATTGTGTGACATTCACTGGTATCGTGAATCGGGAAAGCGAAAAATTTTAACTAAATTCCCTTTCATCGTAGAACTGAAGTTTCCCTCACATAATTATGTTCGCACCCAACTACTTTCCAAATTGGAACAGGACAGCGACGTCACGATTCAAATTCGGATCACGAAATGCATTAATTTATTAAGTATTAAAAGAGATGCCATATAAGTGGAAAAATCTGACAGCCCATCATTAAATAGAATTATCCAAGCAGACAAAGTAAAGAAATCCCCACTCCCACAACTTGTGGCGACTAGCATTACTGCCCTCCCCCACCCTATTTTTTGTCTTTTTTTTAAGAAACGTAAATGCAAATGTTTGTCCCAGAATTAAATATATAGAAGAATTTTGCAATTTGAATAAAATAAATGTTGAATGTTCAATCCGGAAGAAATTCGTTAAAAAGCAAAACAGAAAAACGACTCAAACAAACTCTGTGTTCAAAAAGATTTTAAATCGACTCTGAATCCAACAGAAAAAATGGTGTTATGTCAGCGAATAACAAACCAGTTTGTGTTAAGTTTGATACGACGTCAAATAAAATTTTAATATCATAGTTAATCAGGGAACAGCAGGAAAACCACGTATGTCTACAACAAATCACTTAGCAAAAAGCATTCCTGAATACCATTCCTTTAATTGGTGAGTTGACGTGCATTGTTGTTTTTTTTTTTCAAGAGTATATTTTAAGGAGTATCTCACAGCGTTTATTTTCTGTTTTCAGCTGAATCCAACGATACGGATTCAAGCTGAAAAGAGGGAATTTTCCTGGAAATAAATCGAATGCCTTAGTTTAGTATTAGACAAACATGATAGACAGATCCGGTAAATACATTGGCAATAAAAAAAATATACCAGCATCAAGAAATATGATAACGTTATGTTCCTTGGCATGGTTAGCCACTAAAATGCTTTTTTGATAGAAATTCATCTAGTTCGTGTGCCTCTTAATAATCTTTTGAAAAAGAATCTTTAAGGATACTGGTCAGATGCATGTCAGTCAGCCTTCACAAAGATAAAATCCTTTACTTTCTTCAGATCTTTTGCTGACACACTACGACTCATCTTAGGACATTGTCGTTGTCTCAGATATTTCTAATATGGTACTGGAGCTGTCATTTCACACGTCTTTCCTGATAGCGACCAAAACGTAATAACTCGCGCATGTAGATGACCGACACCTTCAGAACGCAACAATAACGAAATTGCAAAGGAAGCCGCCTTAGCAATAATTTTAGAGTTTAAAAGTGTCATATGCTGCATAGGTGTCTTTTTACTCTGATCGTCGACTACAAACCTCTTGTCAGAATTTCTGGATAAAAAAAAAAACAATATCCCTGTGTATACAGCAAACCAACGGCAAAGATTAACTACAACACTATTAGATCATCATTTTTTGATAAAGTATTATTCAACCGATAGAAAAAAAAACTCAATCATTGCAGCAGTATCTCAAGTGACAGAATTCATTTCAATGTTTGCATCCATCGTATAGAATGGGCAAATTGTGCACAGACCAAAGAATTCAAACTTTCTTTCAGCGTCAAGCTTCATTGTCTGAAGTCGATGGCTGTCTTCTTTCTGAGTATATGATTGCCCCATCCAAATTGCATGAGAGAGTAATCAAGCAATTTCATCAAAGTCATCAAGGTATTAGCCATATAAAGGCACTAGCATGCAGTTTTGCTTATTGGCCAGACATGGACAAGCGGTTAGAGGAACTGACATGGACTTATTTCAACAGTAGCAAATTCTCACAGAAAAATGCACTGAGTTTATGGCCAATTCCTAAATCACCCTGGTCATACCTTCACATATGATTTCGTTGTACCTATCAATAGAGAGTTTTATTTTATCTTTGTTGATACTTAGAGAAAATAGCCAGAATTTTTTCTGCAGGTGAAACAATTCTCAAGTTGAAAGTGATTTTTCACTCTCTTTGGAATATTACAGATATTAGTTTCTAATTATAGCACTGCTTTTACTTCAGCTGCATTTTCAAATTTCTGTGCACATAATTCTACCCAACACATTAGAACACCATTTTTTTCATGCCCAATCAAATTGACAGGTGTAGCATTTTGTTGATACTTTTAAGAGAGTATACATCAAAAAGAAGTGGGGGGGCATATAAGAATTATTTCGCAGTAGTTACAGAGCTACACCCAATCCAAACACACCTAATGGTCACTTACCAGAAGACGTACTGATGAATTGTAAAGTTAGTTTGTATATAAATTTTATTCATATAACTTTAAATTATTCCCAAAAAAAGGAATATAGAAATGGAGAAACAATCATGAAACAGTGAAAATGTCTTATATATGTACCAGGACAATCTCTGTTTGTAAAAAAGACGACTGCAATGTCAAAGAAAAATGGATTCAAGGACGCATTCTATGTTGCTCTTGAAATGTTATATATTATGGAAATACAGTCTTCCGTTTTGGTTCGATAGGTAAACCCATTATGCCCCTCTCACCTTCTCGAGACCAAATCAAACTTCATCTGGCCGCTAGATATCTTACTGGACACATTTGAATTGGCTCAACAATGTTCCCAAGATATACAAAGGACTAGGACCCCACCAAAAAGTGTACAAAGGGAAATTGTGTAGACTACAAGGAAATCAATACCAACTGCAAGTAAATTCTTGATAAAAGTCATACGAGCACTAGGCTAAAAAAGTGGACGTGTTAGGGGAGATAACACTTCCCAAAAAAAGGGAGCAGGGATGAAAAAACAAGTTGGGTGTATAAGCACACACATCTAGACTGTTAATATCTAATCGTTTCCAATCCTCTTGAACCATGGTCGGTGAGAATAAAGACAAATATTGTGTTAAAAATACATTGTACCGTTTCGTTTTATTATTACTTGATCCTAACAGTCTGAGATATAACAATAGGCAACCTAGATTTTGAACTAGGTCGCCGATCAATCTAGGCTTTAGGCTTTTCTCCAGAAACCTTATTTCTTTTAACTATTGAACATTGTCAGTTGAGTAAAGAACTAATGTCTAGATAAATTGCAACTTTTCACTGTGTTCATGCGAGATTCAAAATTCCTGACAGCCTATCACCAGTTTCTTAGCTTCTAAAACTAATCAATCCTTCTTCCAGTGACTGCAGATAAGTGGCTAACCAACAGATTCGGGGTAAATTCATTGCAATAAATTCATCACATAGTAAATTTATCACAGGTAAATTCATCGTATCTGATTAATTGCTCTTATAGGGTTCCCAAACCCTAATTCTTACAAGTAATGATTAAATTCTGAAGTCAGCCACGAATAATTTACCTATGATAAATTTACCACTCGATGAATTTACCGACGAAGAATTTAATAGACACACAAGCAACGTTTACCACATTTAACATCTTAATAGTTTGTTTATTTTTTTTTAATCTGAGTTCTATATTTTGAATTCAGGACGAGTGAATCAATACGCGTATATTTTTTAAACACACAGTTGTATATTGAAGCAATAAGTTTCACAAATAGTTAGCTAAATGTGTCTGACAAGGATTTTTAAACTGTGGTCACTTTTAATATTCATAGTTTCCTTTTGTCATAAAATCTTTCTGCAAATATAAAAAGAAAAAATATTATTTCTGAGTTTTGGTTTGTAACATTAATTAATATTCACACACGCACATCAAATTGATCAGAAAATATTTGAATTTTGCTTTTATTACTGTTGCTTTTTATCTCAATTTTCAGATAGTTTTACGTTCTATAAAGCAACAATTATAAAATGAAGGATAAAATAGTTAAAAATAAATAATACTGGTGCTTTATCTAAGAAATTTAAACAAGACTATCACGTCTACAATTACTAGCTGTAAAAAATGTGGCATAGAAGATTAAATAAAATCTAGTTGTACGTATAACTAGATTTGAATTTGCTTACTGATTGATTTCTGTAACCAAAGTGTCATTATCTACGTCAAATGGGCTTCCAAAAAATCAGTAGATAAATTCTTTATTTTTTTAATCTGCACTGCTTATTAAAGTTATAAAATATAAAAGAACTCGAATGTTGTAATAGAAAGCAACAATGAATAATCAACTTGTCAAAAATTAATAATGAATTCTTCTTTGTTCTTTTTTATTTTTTAGGTTCTTCAGTGGTTGAGCAATTGCTAGTTGAACTGGAACAACGTGTCAATACACTCGAACAAAAATACAGAGAAAAGTTACAAATGCTAAAGGTAAGAAGCGTATAGATTTTCCATTTCAAGTATTGAAAGAATCGGTGTGTATGTTAAACTCTAATATCCACTTCAGTGAGTTTGATATAGAAACAAACATGAAAACCTTTTATCAATAAAGAAAGGCACATTGGGTCTTAAGACGTACAAATTCCACTACCCACTTCACTGTGGAGAAAATTCCGTGCTATCAGAAGTATTAACATTAGACAGATTACCTGAATATGTTCAATCAATGGATAAATTAATGAATTTCCCATTTCTGTTGTTTTTTCTTTATTATTTTCTGTGTTAATATTCACATATGACACATGCTAGCCAGTAACAGGATCCATGACTACTAAAATAATATAATCTATGTTGGCCTGTCAGTTCCTGGCAATCCAGTCAAAATGAAATTTAATACTCTTTAAAATACATTATTTATGTCATACCTTGTAAGTTGGCGACCTTAGTCGAGAGAGGTGGCCCGAAGGCCCCCGTTTTTAATAACTACAACACCGAGGTGTTGGGGAGGGTGATACTCCATTCCCTGGGTTGCTTCGCTTTACCCTTCAAGTAAAAACCAAGACAGTTTCAACACATCATTAGAGTTTCGGATCATCATCTAATCAATATGACAGATTTCTTATAACAAGGAGAATATATCTACTTATATTACAGATAAAATAATCTTTACACATTTTTGTTATAAACATTAAACAACAGCAAAATAACAGGTGCATCGTATTGCATAGATTTATGTTACGAATTTGTAATTTAATATTTAACGAATACTGTACTGTCCTACTATATTAGATATATGATTGGTCCTCCTTAGCATTTGATACCATTGGTGACTATCAGTGTTGCCTATACTTTGGGAAAGCCCAGGCTACAATCATGGGAATCTCTTTACAATTCTGGATTGTTTTACAACATTTAAAATGCTTGTTTGTTTTAAAAGAAAATCGGATGCAAAACGAGAGAGAACTTTACTGTCGCTGAGAAAAGACATTAACATGCCAGAAATTTGTCCAACAACTGACTCTCTTGTTGATATTTTCCATCATAAAAGAAATTAATTCTTACTTAGTTGCAATATTAATGTTTCAAGAACCAATATATATTAATATCATTCTAAATCGTTTTAAACATCAGCTCAAACAGATAGATTGGACTGATAGATAGGACCCTGACAAACAGATTGATTTGACTGATAGATAGGACCATGACAAACAGATCGATTTGACTGACAGATAGGACCATGACAAACAGATCGATTTGACTGACAGATAGGACCATGACAAACAGGTCGATTTGACTGATAGTTAGGACCATGATAAACAGATCGATTTGACTGATAGACAGGACCATGACAAGCAGATTGATTTGACTGATAGATAGGACCATGAGAAACAGATTGATTTGACTGATAGATTGGACCATGACAAGCAGATTGATTTGACTGATAGATAGGACCATGAGAAACAGATCGATTTGACTGATAGACAGGACCATGACAAGCAGATTGATTTGACTGATAGATAGGACCATGAGAAACAGATTGATTTGACTGATAGGTAGGACCATGACAAACAGATTGATTTGACTGATAGACAGGACCATGAGAAACAGATTGATTTGATTGATAGACAGGACCATGACAAGCAGATTGATTTGACTGATAGATAGGACCATGAGAAACAGATTGATTTGACTGATAGGTAGGACCATGACAAACAGATTGATTTGACTGATAGACAGGACCATGAGAAACAGATTGATTTGATTGATAGACAGGACCATGACAAGCAGATTGATTTGACTGATAGGTAGGACCATGAGAAACAGATTGATTTGATTGATAGACAGGACCATGACAAGCAGATTGATTTGACTGATAGGTAGGACCATGAGAAACAGATTGATTTGACTGATAGATTGGACCATGACAAACACTCCGTGTCAAAATGAACCCGGGATTAATAACAACAAATGGGTGACTCCAGACAACCCAGTGCTCCAGAACTGTCGCCTCACCATCAGATACAGTTTAAGGTTTGCCTTTAGTTTTATGGCATACCAACCACTGTTGGTTATTTAGTGACAAATTCTGTTTTTACATATATATATTAAATATATGATTTGTAAACACATTTTAGATACACACGGTTAAATGATCAATCAGTTCTATTTCAAACACTTCAATTTAGCGTAAGTCAACAAAGTTAAATGGTTCCAACTATTACTATGTATCACTTACCATTCAATTAAGCATCATTCATTTGTTTGCACACAGTTAGAAGGTCAAATAGTTCTATTTCAAACAATTCAATTTAGCATAAGGCATTTCTTTGCACTCAGTTCAAATGTCAAACAGTTCTATTTGAACCATCGATAGGACCCTATCAGGTCCTACTACTCCGGGCCAAAATGGACCTGGAAGCTATGGCAATGAATGGGTACTCCACATTCCCCAAAACTCCAGCATTACTAGAGTCTCACCATCAGATTATTTAATGTTATATCCTGGACACTCATTGGGAAGGTCTTACCCCTCAGCAGGAATGAAGTTGGTGCATTTTACAGCACCCACCCAGATGCAGTTTAGTGTCACATCCATGACACTTAAAATAATAAAGATTTGGTTTGGGTAACCAGCAAATTTTATGTCTTCAAGTAACTAATAAAGAACGCAATCATTTTCAACAAATAAATACTTCATATTTAGTTATAATATTAATGTTTTAAGAGCCATCGTATTTATGCAGTTCACAATCATTTTAAGCATTACCTCAAACACATCTATCTAATCAATAGATGGGATTCTTACAGGTGCAACCATTCTCGGTCAGAGTGGACCGGGGAGTAATAACAACAAGAGGTGACTCTACACTTCTTAACACTCCAGAACTGGAGCCTCACCATCAAATACAGTTTAGGACACAAAAGGAATTAATATATCATGTTCTGAATTAGAGGTGTGTAATTTTAATTGTTCTTTTAATTAGACAACAATTGATCAGCTAAAAAGCTGAAGGTTCCTAATTCTTTAGTCAATAGGAATTTATTAATCATCTCTTCAATTGTTATTATTATTTTTTTATGATTATTATTATTACTTCTTTTGTTTTCTGTTTTGTTCTTTATATCCTTCTAATATATTTAATTTTTTAATAATTATTTTCTTTTATTCTATTTTCCATCTTTTTGCTTTCTTTTTTTCAACTAGATAAAAGGCAAATTCCGGACAGGTGCTGGCAAACCAGGTGAAGTAATTGTGGACATTGCAAAACAGGAGAATGTTGTAATGATAATCACGGGGACAAGAGGCCAAGGAAAGATACGTCGCACACTTTTGGGAAGCGTCAGTGACTATGTGGTTCATCATGCACCTATGCCGGTGTTAGTGTGTCGACTTGATGGTTCAACCCATGCAGATTAAACCCTCTTAAACTAACAAGTACAACTTGACACTACTTCACATTCCATACAGCAAAATAAAAGGAGAAAATGTTTTTATATCTTTATCGTAATTTTAGACATCTAGAAAAATAACTACATTTCACTTGACTTAATTAAAATGACTCAAGCAAAACGTCATTATTGACGAGATTGTACAGTCAGTTATTTATTGAAGCTTGGTTACTGTTTCTGAAAGCCAATACTGATAGAAGAAGAGATAGTTGGATATGCAACAAGTTTGGTGTCCGGATGGAATCGGCAAAACAGCTCCGAGACACAGGTAGATCACAAATACTTTAGAGTGAACATTTGACTGCATATTCAAATAATGAAATTTTGCCACAGAGAAAAGTTATCCTATTCAAGTAACTGTATAAACTAATGGATTTTTTTAAAATCCTGATTTATATGGAATAAATTTTCATTTTAAACGGGAATTTACTTGTTGTTCTTTGTTGAAAAATACTCAATTATATATGACAAAATGATCAAGATTTAATTTAGTTTTTAAATGAAGCATTTGTCAACTCTGGGAACTACACAAGGATGATACGTACTGTTTTGAACAAATCCTGGAAACATCACCTTAAAAACAGCAACTGTTCAGCCACTTGTCTCTCATTTCACAAACCATCTGAGTAAGACGATCTAGACATGTTGGGCACTGCTGAAGAAGTAAGAACGAGCTCGTAAGTGGCGTTCTCCTATGGACTACAACACATGGACACACCAGATATGGTTAAACAACAAAAATTTACATTCATCAACTCTGTACAAAAACTGGATGCCATCTAGAGGATTTACCAAAAACGATGTCCATTAGGGACGGATGGCAAGAGAAAGCCAGGAGAATCTGTGCTGTTGGCACGTCTTGATGATGATAAGCTTTCATCTTTTTAATTCTAGTTATTTTTTATTACAATACTTCAATGTCATTGCTCAAACGACTGGATTGAGTTGCTATAAAAACAACTAAAATGAAGAAGATTAAGAAAAATACTGGTAAAATTAATAAGAATAATGATTGACGAAGACTTCATATAAAATATTAATAAAAAATATATTAATACTACAAGCATATAAAACAATAACAACAAACATGGCATCAACAAATTGAAGATGAGAATCTGGGCTGGATTTGTTGATGTTGTTCGAACTTCAGTTATTATATCATTTGCTTTTGGAACTTAGATGGTAAAACAACCCGTTAGGGAGAAGCAGGCTGAGTGAATTGCGATAAAAAGCAACAAAAATGAAGAATAATACTTGTCAAAATCTGTTATATAAAAATTATATTTTGAAATTTATTTTCAATTTCAGCTGAAGCACGGACAGTTATTATCTAATAATCATCATCATGTCGTGCCACCGGCACTTATATCTCTGACACTCTCTCGCCACTCCTCCCCATCGTTCATCGCCACCGGCAGGTCTTCAGGGCTACATCCCGTATCCTCACATGGCTGCTGTATGTATGTTCGAGCTGGTCGTCCCGCTTTTGCTCGGCCATATATGGGGGTCCATAGGAGTACATCACTTATGAGCTCGTCCCTGCTTCTCCAGCAGTGTCCTGCATGTCTGATTCGTCTAACTTTGATAGTTTTCGTGATGGAAGGTAAGTGGCCGTATATTTGGTGCCTTGTGGGGTGTTGCTTCCATGACTTGTTCAATATTGCTCGCAGCATTCTTGTGTAATTGCCGTCTAGCTTTTTCTCCAGCCGTTTTGTTAGCGTCCAAGTAGTGCATCCATATAGCAGTATCGATACAATCACTGCCTGGAAGAAACTGTTTCATTTTATCGGTCAGGTCTGACTTCCATATGACCGATAGCTTATCGATAGCTGTCCATGCCTTCGATAGTCGCGTGTCGATGTCTTTTTCGGTTGATGAGACACTGCTTCCTTGTCTACTAGCTTCAGAGAGCTTCCGCCTAGAGTGGAAATGTCACCTGTTTGATTAAAGCACATGTATTCCGTTTTGTGTGCATTGACATGAAGGCCAATGCCTGCGGCGGCTCGTTCCAAACGATGCAGAAGTGTTTCGGCTTGGTCGGGTGTGTTTTCCAGAATCTCAAAGAAAACGGCTTCGAGCTGACAAAGAAAGGAAGCAGAAGATACCCAGCAAAAACAACTACCGACGCCGACTACGCCGATGACATAGCGATTCTGGCAAACACACCAATCTAATAATACGTTACTAAAATTCTTATATAATGTCACAAGGTAGCAAGATTTTTATGCAAGATTATTTAACTTAAAACTATTTCCAGACAAATATTGAATAATACTTTTTTTGATAATGTCATACAAAATGACATCTTTTCATCATCTAAATTCTCAATATAAGATTAATTAGAATCCTTCACTCCCTCCGAAATAAAAGTATCAATATCATCAGGGACAGCTGTTTACAAAGAAATCCTAATTAGAGTGTTTGACTCCTATCGAAATAGAAACCTCAGTATCCTCAAGGATCACTATCAACTATGAAATGATAATTTAAATTCTTAGCTCCTTCCCAAATAGAAGCATCGATATCATCATAGACCGTTGTTAACTATAAAATGCTAATCAGAATCCTTCACTTTTTCTTAAATAGAAACAGCAATATCATCATGAACTACTGTTAACTCTGAAATGGCAATAAGAATCCTTTACTTTTTCCTCAATAAAAGCATCAAAATCATCATGAACTGCTATTAACTATAAAATGCTTATGAAGATAAAATAGCAGCATCAATATCATCATAGTCCACTGTTAACTACAAAATAAGAATTCTGTACTGTTCTCTGTGTGTCATGATGTGTTAATGTTGTATACCGAAATCTAAATTGTATCGTTGTACTTATATATCCGGATTAGTTGTAGTAGTAGTAAAATGCTTCGACGGTTCACAATTGTCTCTGTTGTATTGGTATTGTAGCAGAAAGAATTGCAAACCATTATTTAGTGCGGGAATTGTTTTACCATTGGAATTTTGAAATCATACATTTCATCCAATTAGAACGACCCATGCCATTCTGCCCTGGCACACCTCACCGAGCACCATAAAAGGCAGCGCTAAACACGTGCGACCTCTCTTTTCTTTTCTCATTCCTCGTGGCTGGCAGCTAGGTAAGACCAGCCAACACGAGAGATAACATTTCTCTCCCCAACTCGGGACAATTCCAATAGCAGACAGGGACTATCCATCTCGAGAGAGCACACTTCAACAATTGTTCCTCTGCATACCTTAGGAGACCATTTCCTGGTCAATTATTTCTCCCTCCTAAACCAATTGGACCCGAAGTTTCTGGCTAAGCACTAAACTCCCGCCTAGCCATTTACAAATGATTGCCCATTCTATTCAACTCACGGCATAAGGAAAACTTCCTCTCAAGCCGTCATTAAACTACTAGATTGAAAGCCATCAGTATCTACGCGTTAATTATTTATTTTATTTCTATAAAATAACAAGAGGCAACAGAACGATACTACGTCAATTACTATTTATGCCAAAATGGTAATATCATCTGCCCTCTTGTTATAGTATCACCGTAGTATTAGTATTGCTCGTAACGTTTAACTGTTCAAACAAATTGACTTACTGCTCTAACCAACCATAGATAAATAATCAATGACTAGTTTACCTACAAATGAAGAAAGGTATAAAAGGCTAATCCACAACAGTTAATAAAACGGAGTAATATTTTTCATACTACAAATTTTGTGGGGGCAATAGATACTATTTCTGTAGGGCAGTAACCGCGAGGACAAATGGTTGTGTGACTTTTCGGGAAGTGGCTCTTTACCTGTCTTTTCTGCGAAGGTAATCAATTTTTTTTCCGAAGGTAATCAAATTCTAAATTGAAGTAGCAATATCATCATGAACTACCGTTAACTATAAAAGGCGAATGAAAATCCTTCACAACTTACTTAGTAGAAGTTTTAATATCATCATGAACAGCTGATTACTAAAACTGCTAATTAGAATCTTTCACTCCATCCTAAATAGAAGCATCAATATCACAACAACAACAAAAAATCCAAAGGTTATACTGATCATCTTGTTATTATCAACTTTTCAACTTTTTTTATCTGAATCTTATTTGCTTTTTGGATCGTCAAACTACAACCAGTAAAGAAAATTATCAATGACGTACTAGACAGGCTACAATAATTAGGCACTTGATTATATTCAAAATGAATAAATTTGTAACTAAAAAGGAAAAAAAGAAAATAATAGTTTCTTCTTATGGACTTTATGCTACAATACATTTCTGTGTAAATATGGATGGGTGATATTCATTAATTTTGTTCACAGTAAATTCATTTTAGGAGTAATTATATGTTTTAATGATATTTTGAATGCTTTATACAACACAAGAATGAACATGCACTTTTTAAAGAACCACATCAATATGAATTGTTCAAAGAAGCAATTATTAAAATTAAGTAAATTATTCTTGTTCTCTAATAGAGAAATGGGAGATTTAGATTTGCATAAGAAATTAATATCTTCAATTAATTTTTTAATGGAATACTGCATACATATTTGAATAGGCTTATCGTAATTGTTACTGGGTTTGATTCTAAGCAGGAAATTTAATTGAATCCTTAATCATCAATATCATAATATCCATTGATTCACTAACACTAAATAAATGGAAAGGAAAGACGAGACAAAATCATTTAAACATATAAGACATTTAATGGGGACATATAGAAAAAACATTTAACAAGTATTACAAGAATATCATAACAATACATAAACGTGTCCCAAACAAATGAAATGTGCACTTTGTTCCATGTTAAGCAGTACATAAAAGAGATTTAGACGTGGTGAAAAGTCTTACTTTCTTTGATGGTCTGGTCAGAGATACAAAACACAGGTCTTATCCCTTTAAAGACGGGAACTAAAACAAGGAAGAGAAAGAGTTTTGTTCTCTAATGGGATCAATGTAAACTAAATCTTGAAAGTCACATCCCAATCCAAGAAAAGACGAATATTTTTGTCTCTTTCAGGTTCTTTCTAGAATTTGTTCTCTCTTTTGGTGTAACGTTGCAATACAGTCCCTTTTTTTTTCTATTGTTACTTTCAGGAAAAATTCTCAGATGAGATTGCCATGCCCTAATACCACCCAATCCAGGAGTTTTCAGTCAAACTTTGGTTTGCCAAGTCTTATGAATTTCATCTTTGTTTTCTTGATACTCCTTGTTCCATGCAAACTGCTTCTTCCCAAGAATAGCTGAAATGAAGAACAAACTTGTCTATAAATGTTTTCCAACAGCCCATGACCTTGACTTCTATGAGTCTAAGGTCAGTATCTTATTGTTCTTTGAAGGCCTAAGTCACTACTTCATACATTCATATTTCCTTCTCTATCTCAATGCCATTTCATCATAACTCTTTGCTAATTAGTGGCCAAATTTACCTTGCATAGAAGGAATCTTCATAGAAGAATATAGAGATTTGAATACATAATGGTTTTATTGAGAGGAGAAATGAATATAGAGGAAATGATGCAATTTCCTTGTCAAAAGAATTTTCTGGAAAAGCCGGATCAAAGTTGGCGCAAAGATCTCCGACTAACGCCCACGCAGATGTTTAAAAAAATAAACAATTGAAAATGGTTTTTTGGAGATCTCTAAAATACGCGCCCAAAGAATTTTCGAAAGTCAACGCGTGCGCGCGGGATTTACCTTGATGCTATAAAAACACAACATTTTCCAGACAACACAGATCAGTTACTCACACCAGCTCGGGATGATATGTACGAACTGTTTTCTCAGCGGCGCCCAGTTCGTTTGATCTTCAAACAACTTTGTCATATTACAATTTCAAGTTGGATAAAGATCTTTATCCACGCTGTAGCCATAACTAGCCTTTACGGTACTGACTTGATACACGAAACCTGTATACACTTCTACATTTCAGCTCCCAACAAAGAAATAAATTTCTTTCTTTCTTTTTTTTTTTTTGTAGCACTATTGTTAATATTGTCTTTTCATTCATTAACATTAGTACCCTACAAATATAAGATGTTAATCCTGATTTAACATCATTAAGATTGTATTTAGCAGTTAAAAAGAATTATGAAAGAAATAAGAATACATAACAATGTTATTCTTAGAATATGAAAAAGTTTAATGAGCTCAGATATAAGAATGTAGGAATTTGGATTTTTTCAGTCTCTGGCAAACAAGATATCTTTTAGAGGTTAAAGTAAACAAGTGGGTGTATATATTAAATACACAGTTATTTACACAGTATATAGGTTATGTTAGCTGTGACTTGAATGCATCGAATTTTCCGAATTTGGGGGTATCCTCGTGGTGTAATGGTTAAAGCGATGGACTGCGGAATCGTAGTAAGTGAGTTCGTACTCCAGTCGCCCTATTACGTTCACTTTCGGGCAAATACCCTTGGGAAAGGTATGAACCCCCTTATCCTCCCACTGTTTAAATAGTATCACTACTGTTCTTCAAGGAGAATAGCTTTGGCATTAAATAGCCGACAAAGGTTGATATGCCATTAAATAAAGAAACCAAGACAGGGTTTGTTTATATTTTTACATGCATGATTTTGTCATTGTATATTTAACTTTGGTTGGCTCAATGGGACAGATGTCTTTTCTTTAAAATGATCAGAATTATATCACAACTCTAACAAACAATATTAATTTTAACAAAATTGACACTAACAAAGAACACTCACAAACATAGTTGAAAACTCAATTTTTCAATGTCTTACTTTGAAGTCGTTTCTTTGATGTGACACTATTGACGGTGGTATACAGACTAGCTCTATACGGGTGGACGTGAGGACTTGCATGAATGTGCGTTCAGGTGTATATACAGTAGCGTCCATAATTCTTTTTCTATCCTTTGCAAATGATTCAAATTTTAGTATGTTATCATGGATGATAACGACTACCAGTTGTCAAAATTTCGGCTTTTCACAGTTGTTATTTCTAACAAATATTAGGTTTTAAAATTTTGTCCCTTAGTTTTGGACACTCCTGTATGTGTATGGTTTATGGGTTGACCATGAGTATGCATATACGTATGTGTGTGTCTAGGGGCCGTGGTATATTTGCGTGGGATCACTAATTCTTCCCTGCGAGTTAAAAACGTATAAAAATGGTTCAGCGGCTTAACAAAATCGATCACACCTTTAAGCATTTCTTGGAGATTGGTTGGCTGAGTTTTTTTTATGTTCAAAAGCTGTGTGGCCGAAAATCCGGAAATAGGAATCTTCCTTCCATTGGACTTATAATGAGAGTGAGGCTGTTCCTAGGGCCAGTTAAAAGGGACACGCCAGCGAAATGAGTGAGCTAGGAAGAGGGAATTAGTCCGCTAGAGAGACGCAAAGAGAGATAAAGAAGAAAAGACAAGAGATACCGAGAAGTGAAAATCTAGTAGTTCTTACTTTTTAGTAAAGGGAGCTACATAGCTACAAAAACAGTGAAGACGCCACAAATCATCGAATCGTGTCACACAAACTTCTTCCTCTAAAAACTTTATTCAACTTATCGTTTTCGTCTTACTCTTTCCTGGTGGATCCACCTCGGACTCATGCATCTCAACTCGACTTGCTGAGAGCCAGTAAAATAAACAACGTGGGGTTCGATATTCATTTTGCTAGTGCATGGCTACGGTTCAATGTTCCCATATTGATAAAAATTTGTTGAGGAGGCCAGTTCTCTTGAAAGTTCCAATGGTCATTCATTTAAATTCTTCTTTTTTTAAGAATTATGTTGAAGTCTTTGATCAAAATTCAAAGTTCTAGGGCTGGTCAAAAATTGAATCAGAGTCAAGATAAACCCTGAAGAAATTTTCATTTTTGAAAATAATGTAAAAAAAAAACAACCCTTATAGTGTGCTGTTACTATGGACAACAAACCTCTTTGAAGTTGTTTTTCAGAATCGATTAGAATAAATTTACATTTGTAGGGGGACATGTTATTTTGATCGCCTAAAATTTGTTGTAGTTTAGTATATGTTTAGTGGTATATTATTTTTGTTTATACTTGGAAGAAGGCACATGGAGATATATGTAGTAAAGATGTAATGATATGAAAGATGTGTAAACGATATGAAATGGCGCGGACAAAAGAAACATTCAAAACCAGGCGGCATAAACAAAACAAATTTATATCTTAACAATACATACAATGAAAACATTTAAAACATTACTATGGTTCTATTACTGTTCGTGAAAATATTCTATGTGTGTGTGTGTGTGTGTGTTGTTTGTTAGGCTGCCCCTAACAATGAGATTGGCCTTCAAATAGATGACTCAATAAACACGTGTTTACTGGTCTTTGACCATGGAATGGGCGGTGTCTGCCACAGACGATCTCACACGGAACGAAACAGAGAACAGAAGTTCACAAAAAATACACAAGAAGAAACTTCACCAGTAGCAATCTGGGTAAGTACACAGAGAAAAAGAGCAGGGCTTCACATATACTCATGATGGGACTCTTCTTCATCTGCAGCAGCAAAAATGCCAGCTTAAGATAACACAGATTTCTTCTTATCTCTAAATCCACAAGAAATCTACTTACTAAAAATGCTGCTACTTCTTAACACTTCCACAACATCTACTCTGAACCAGACTGAGAGAAATTTAACCTTAAAAAGACACCGATTCACCTATTTTACTATTTTTCCTCAAACAGTAAGTCTACTTAAGCGTGTTTTCGCTGACCAGTAGTCCTATTCCAACTGCTGTTGGATTACACGTCACTCAAAAAGACCTTCTGAAATTCTAACCTTCCGCTAGCCTCTGAATACTCCAGTGTCACGTGACTAAAACAAGAAAGGGAAAAGTTAAAACTACTATATATAATTTGATTATAAATGCATCAACTTTGTTATTTATATCGTTTTAACATAGTTGAAGCATTTATTCTCCGTGTGAACTTTGTTTCTTTTATTGAAGAATTATTCTTGATGTGGCAATTATCTGTATTTCTTGTCTGGCATTTCAGTGGCCTCAACCAATGATCTACTTTTTACCTTCTGTAATCAGAAAAACAAGATGGGGGAAAAAGTGGAAAAGTGATCATGAGGAACACAGACGCCGTTAACCTAAGTGGAACTGTGCCTAACAACGCAACACCAGCGAAGTACCGAAGATACGCCAATGTGTGAAAGCACAGTTGGATGGTGAACACTGCGTCCCTATGTATAAAAGGTCTAGGATGTCTGTCAAATCAACTTCACCTAAAACTGGTACATTATGCAGAACTTGTTCTTGAGATGTGCAAGAAATGTTCGTTTACAATGCAATAAGAAATTAAGGACAAATTTGACAGAATGGAACGGTCTCAAGCGATAGACAAAGTGACCGAATGGAACAGTCTCAAGCGATATGTAGTCCTATGCTAGTTATAGTACTTGATTGTAACAATTACATGTGTTTCTGGCTAGTTGGTTTATCAACTTCCTCTGGGCCCACATTGTTTTTGAAAGCTCCACAAATGGAGGATGGCACAATCTATCCGGAACTTCTTCTGACGGTTAGAGTGGTTTATTGCAACAAGATTTCTGGGTGTTGGCAACTTAAAGACAAGAAAAACTCTCTATTAAAAATTAACAACTATTTATTGAAACACAATGGTGTAACAATGTATACTATAAATTTAACGAAAAAAATTCAATTCAACGGCTCCATTATGAATTTTTTTCAGGTCTTGAAAAATAACCTTCATCAAATGGAATTTAATACATTTATGCTCCGAATATGTTTCCCAAAGAGACTTTTAGTTACATTAATATTAATATTAATCATCTAGAATCCATAGACTATATCATTGAATATTTAAAACAAACATTAATTTTATAGAAAATTAGAAATCAAATGTTACTGTGACGTGGTATGCCACCGAGAGAGGAAAAGTAAGATTTAATTTCCCCTACCTTCTGTGTTTGAACTAACAAGCCCCAGGGACTGACCGCTAAAGCAGTCAGAATGCAGGTCAAACGCTGCCAGCACTCCGTGACCTATGGTCGGTTGGGTAGAGAAGAGAGTGTAGGTCATTATAGTCGTATGACCGGATGAAATTGAGAAGAGGAAGAAAGAGGTCAAATGATTGGTCCGAGCTTTTAACGCCGAAAAATAGTACCTTTTCGTCAGAGGAAATCTGGAAAAGGATCTTGAGTTCTGAACAGACATTGGCAAGAGATGGACGCCAAGTTAGCCAAGCTCCGGGGAAAGAGTAGAACAGAATCTTTGGACAGATGATAGCAGCCAGATTCTGCAGAATGCCGCTCGCCCGTAAAAGAAAGGAACTAGCCTTCGAAAGATAAGTACAACTTAAAACTGTTTTTCCTTCTACCCTTCCTAAATATTGGAAATTATACATATATATATATACATATATATTCAAAAAAGGAAAGAAAGAAACTCAAAAGATTTGTTTCATAAACCGTAAATGAATGAGTGTAACTTATTTGTTCACGAAAAATTTCTTTTTCTGTAACTCGCAATTATACAATAAAAAAAGAAGAAAAATGGACCCAGTTATATAATTCTTCCAACAGCAATTGAAATTAATGGAACTGTTTAGAGAATGACTTGGGGAAGCACAACAAACGAAATTGATTATGTCGGGAGAGGCCTTCGAAAATTCTATCACAGAATTTCACTATGACGCAGACGTGAACTCGACTTTCTCGGCATGGTTCGCTTGTTTTGAGGATATTTTCAATGTTGATTTTCGAGAACAAACAGACGACTGGAAGGTTAGGCTTCTGTTACAAAAAATGGGCCCCTCGGAACATGATAAATATTCCTACTACATTCTATTGATACACCCACGGGATTGTAGTTTCACAGAAACAGTGGAGACATGGAAACAGATTTTTAGTGAGCACACCTCACTCTTCAATGCTACGTTCAACTGACTAAATATCCCAGAATATGACAGTCGATTTCACGACATTTGCAGGTACCGTTAATAAGGAATGTGAACGGTTTAAAATTTCGTCCATCGTAGACGAACAGTTCGAATGCTTGATTTTTGTTGTCGGATTGAGGTCCGCAAAACATAGGAATGTCCGCATAAGGAGTCTATCAAGAATAGAACAAAATCCCGACATTATTCTGCAGCCAGCTGCAGAGGAATGTCAGCAGCTGGTGAGTCTGAAGTATGACTCAGATATAGTACAACAGTCAGTACCCGAAACAACATCCACAATTAAATACCATTCAAGGACAGCAGTACTCAACATTATCTAGCTCAACACAAAAGAAACCTCCATCTGCTTGCTGGAATTGTGCTGACTGGCATTTTGCAAGGAAATATCCATTCAAAACACACCGCTGCCGCGAATGCAACCAGCAAGAACACAAAGAAGGATTCTGCACCCCACCGGTGCACAAAACAAAAAAAACAAGCGCCTGAAACGCAGACTGAAGAAAAAAACACACACAAACAGTCTGGTAGCAATTTTCTCCTCAACTCAAAATCAAACCGGAAATATATGTCAGTAAAACTGAACAGCCATCCTGTTCGTTTGCAAATAGACACTGCCTCGGACATAACTGTCATCTCATAGAGACTATGGAAACCTATAGGTCAGCCTTCATTAACATCTACAAGACATGTAGCGTGGAGCGCTTCATGGGATCGTGTCCATATCACAAATGAATTACCAGCTATAATTAAGACTGAGGAAAAGATAGCATCTGGGAAAATATATGTTGCAGATTCGAGACAACTTTTTGGAACTTGATTTTATCGAGTCACTGGAACTCCTTGACATCCCACTCAATTCTATCTGCAATGCAATATCCAGATCCTCAACTCAGAGTGCCATTACGGACCAAACTGAAGAAATACTAAAACGTTTTTTTCCCAGTTTTTACAAGTGACCTGGGACGCTGCACTCAACCCAAAGACACACTGGCACTGAAACCTTTTACAAAACATGTTTTCCGGCCCAAACGACCGGTACCATATGCAGCACTGGTAGACAGGGAACAAAAACGCCTGGATAAAGTGAAGGTCATCACATCAGTAACATATTCACAGTGAACAGCACCCATAGGGAAGTTAAAAATCCGATGGCTCAATCTAGTTATGTGCTGATTTTTCAATTGGTCTCAACGCAGGACTGGAAGATCACCAACATCCACTGCCAATTCCTGGGGATATCTTCACCAAACTCAATGCTGGCACCTGTTTTGCCAAGCTAGACCTCACAGAGGCCTATTTATAAGTCGAGGTTTCTGAAGCCTCCAGGGAACTGCTGACAATAAATACAACGCTTATTAGGATACGATTTCGACATACAGTACCACGACTACAGAATTTGGTCAGGCTGATGCTTTGTCATGCTTCATCAGTTCGCAATCAGTCCCAGATGATGACACCATCATTGCTGCCATCAACATAGAGGACGATTTTCAGTGCACACTCACTGATTGTATCCAAAGAATTCTTGTGACAAGAGTGAAGATTAAACTCAGCGAGAACCAATGATACAAAAAGTCTGCAAATTTCTCAGACATTCATGGTCCCCCTAATCTCACAGGAGACCTTCAACAGTTTAAGCAGCGCAGTGATTCTTTTTCCGTCATCGATGAATGCCTGATGTTTGCTGATCATGTTGTGGTTCCAACGAAACTCAGGAAAGCTGTTCTTAAACAACTACACTCAGGACATCCTACCATCAACCGAATGAAAGCCAATCTCGCAGTGTAGAGTACTGGCCTAATGTGGACTCTGACATCGAAAAGACAGTCAAGAGATGTGTATCTTGCGTGGAAGCATAGAAAAATCCACCTCGGACAGTGGACTCACACTGGACAACCATGGTCTCGGATACATGTGGATTTTGCTGGCCCTATTAATGGCCTGGGTTTTCTGGTAGTTGTAGACGCCCATTCCTAATAGCCAGAGATTTTCTCAATAAAATATATAGACACCCATTCAACCATTATCCTTCTTGAACTGCTATTCAGTCAACATGGCCTGCTTGATATATTAGTCTCAGATAAAGGAACACAATTCACATCTGAATCGTCGGTCATTTCTGCAGGTCAAGTTGCTTAACACATGTTCGTGCTCCACCCTACCACCAACAATCCAATAGTCTAGCAGAGCGTTTTATAGACACATTTAAACATGCTCTGTTCAAAGCAACGGGGGAGGGAACAACAGAGGAGATATTACAAGTATTTCTCCTCTTGTACCGGACAACACCAAATGGTGCAGTAAAGATTGACATGTCACCAGCTGTGGCACTCCGGAGACGAAAGCTTCACACCACAATGGACGCTTTACGTCTACATAACAAACAACAAAGGCAAGACACATGCGATAACAAAGGAAAAACTTTCACGGTAGACACCCCAGTTTTTGCAAGAAACTTCAGGCCTGAACAGCCAAACTGGGCACCGGGTACCATCTCCAAAAGAAAAGGAAAGTTTGTTGATAACGTTCAAATTGGAGAGCAACTCTGGGCAAAGAATAAAAACCAATTACGTCCCAGATAAACCAGGAACAACATAATTGACAACATGCCAACTATTCCACTGGACTTGCTGATGGAAACATTTGAGCTACCATCTCCATCACCTTCCGTGAAGACAAATGCAAATAGGAGTAGAGCAGGACCTCGCAGGAAATGACCAAAGCGAAATCACACAAAAGTTCAACATGTGCAAATTAACCCCAAGCGTGCTCACTATTGTTAATTATTTTAAAAAGGGAGGTGTTAGGGGCAGCCTAACGAACAAAAATATAGAGTTGCTCCCCTTCGAAGTGTAAGAGAACAGGTACTTTCCTTGACAGTTAATTTTTCTATGAAAAAAAAACACCGAAAAAGGGTTGGCAGCCATGACAGATGCGGTGAAGACACGTTGACATTATTTGATCGTAACAAGACTTGGGCTAAGTGATTGTTTTGGAGTTGAAGCATTTCTCTACCCTACTTTAAATAAACCCTTGTTAAATTCCTAGCACATGGTCCGTGTTTTCATTCAGTGTTCTTGAATTATTTGGACGTAAAAACGTAACAGTTTTCTTCTGTGAAAGTCCAGACCAGATATATTCAACGAAGTAATCAGGTTATAGACAAATCGGTCGTGAGAGAGACCAGAGAGTCGAAAATAGTAAGCAGCAGTGAGTCTCCAGAAACGAAAAAAATTAACAGTCGGCTGTTTTGACACACAGTGGGAGAGAGTGTTTATCAGGTGTAACTATGCAGGCCACGATGGAGAATTGCCACAAGAATACCATGAGGAATTGGTTTGGAATGTTTTTATAAAAAGACGTTCATCTAATACAAAATGGCAATAATTGCTAGAAAGTCAGGTACTCTCAACTAAGCTTGTGAGGCTGCTAGAATATTTGAACATGACCAACACAATTTACAATGATGTTCTCAGGAAGTCACTGAGGTAAGAGCTGTTGTATCTAGAGGAAATTTCATTAATTCTAATAATAATAATAATAATAATAATAGTGCTAGCTTTTTGAAAACAAACTTTTGTAAATGTTGCTGGGACATTGATGGAAATTACCTTAATATGATTGATGCTGATTTGGGAGCTTCAACAGCTCCGGCTAATTCAAAGTTGCAATTTAATTACTAACTCTTAGAATTGTAGTTGTATGACTTCACAATCTTCCAATGAAGACCTAACTTTCAACTACTCTTAAAGGTTTCTACCTGTCAATTACACTGAGTTGATTTCAACTAGTTACAATAGTTGAAACTGTTTAAATCTTTTTAAGATAATATACTTCATGCCAAATAAAAGATTCAGCCAATTTATTATTTAACAAAATAAGTGCCAGTCAAAATGGAAGCATAAAGTCACGGTCATCATTGCATAGTACCAGCGGCTGCCCAACATTGTTTATCATTTCCCATACTTATAAATACATGTCCTGTCTCAGCACTAAGCCTGGTGGATAATGTCCTCCAAAGGTACTCTAGTTAAAGATCATTTCAACATTTATCAAAAATATCAGATCATGAAACGGTAATGAATTTGCTCAGTACTTAGATGAATAAACATTAAAGAACAGTAGTAAGCCCATCAGCCAGATAAGATAAGCTTATTAAATTCTAACAAAAAGTATCAAAACATTTGTTTGGAAATGATTAAAAATCTCTGCAGTGATATAATTCTTGGCTTTGTGTTGTAGAGTGACTGGAACACCCCCACAAGATAGACTAGTCTAAATGCTCTTTAAAACAGTGCTCTTACGACAAATGATAATTTACATTAGTCAGTATAGTCAACCGTGTACCGTATTCTCTCCAAAATGAAATACCTCTTATTTCTACATGTGTCAACATTACATATTTCACGATACAACACCTTGGTTTTCAAAAACAGTACACTGTTGTTTATTGGTTTTGGTTTTTTCTTTGTTTTCATGACGGGCTTGAACCCAAACTAAGGATTAATGATCCCAAGTCTGAAATTTGTAGCACTGTAACAGAACAAATTGGGACCAGAGTCTAGCCAACTAGATTGAATAATGAAAAAATATTCGGCGTGGATTTTAGAAGATTGAGGCAGTACATTGGATTTTTTTAAGAGTGATACAATATATTGTCACCATGAGAAGGAAGAGAAAAATATTGTTTAATTTTTGGCTAGCAGAAAAATTACAAAAGCGTTGAAATTGATTTTTCTAACAAGGGAAAAAAGAGGGGAGGGCTGGAGTCGGAGAAATCACTAATCAAAACAGAAGATAAGCAGGAAATATAGGTTACAAGAATACAAGCCGCGAACCGGAGAAAAAAATCAACCTTGGAGAAATGGAAAATTTTGTGCTAATTTTGGAAGTGATGGCGTATCAATCACATAAGGAGAAAATACCCGTCCCCTTGAGGGAGAGAGGAGGGGGACAAAGCTTTATGGTAGCAGTCACACCAGAAGTTGTATAGAGGCAACTAACCCCCCACTGCAAGTAGCAGACACAGAGATTCATTGTTGGGGTAGCAGAATGTAACAATGAATGGAATTAATTGTTGAAGATTTAATTAAAGGCCGTTGATGATATACGCCCATTTGGAAACAAAATAAACAATTATATAAACCATAATTTTGCCGACAGTTACAGAGAGTGCGGCAGAGTGTAGCGAGAAACCTTGCGGACTTGAGGCTCCTATCGAAAGGGCCTTGCACCAGACTCAGAGTTAACCAGATCATCTCACATCTCTGTTGTTTCAACAAGATGAGATAAGACTAATATAACGCAAAGAGAATACTTGGTGAGTCTAAGTGAGAAACACTGACCGCCGCAAGATAAGGGGCTACATTCCGAGACATTCTGCTTGTATTTACTGGAAGAGAAACATGTATGTAAGTAAAGGCAATTTTTATCCTTTTTACTTTGGCCAACTATGGACACATTGGTCCAATAGACTTCCCCAACATGTACACACGCATATACGGGCGAACAAATCATTTTTATTGAACTGGCCATAGCCTGTTTTCTACATACACATACACGCACATAAAATGAACCTTGTATTTTAATTATTTTTATCCTGTTTGTTATGAATATTAAATTGTTTGTTTCAAAATATTTGTTGCCACATTCCATTTGTTTACGTGCTTGTAAAATTTGTGTTGTATTTGTGGAAACGAACCCTGAAAGTGATTCCCGTAAACTACGGAAGGTACTTAGTCCTCCACATGAGCATGTAGCGTGACCGATATCGATCCCACAAACTTTTAAAAGTTGATTGATAACGAACTAGGCAAGGATGACAAAACAAGGTGGTTGTTACGAAAGGCCAAATTTTATCATGGCAAATCGTAATCGGAAATTGTAAAATCCAGGAACTGGTAGTTGGTGCAAGATCTAGTCGCTGGTGCAGGACTGGATTGCTGATGCAAGTCTGGTAGCCGTCGGTAGTCAGGAATAGTGGTCACTGATGCAGGACTGGTAGCTGCTTGTGCAGGAAGGTAGTCGATGGTGCAGAAAAGTAGCTGCTGTTGTAGGATTAGTAGCTGCTGGTACGGGAAGGTAGTCGCTGCTACAGGAAAGTGGTCGCTAGTGCAGATAAGGTAGCTGTTGGTGCAGGATTGGTAGATGCTGCTGTAGGAAGGTGGTCGCTGGTGTAGGACTGGTACCTGCTGCTGCAGGGTCGCTGGTGCAGGAAGGTAGTGCGTCGTGCCGTCTCAGAAGGTACTAGGTTTGACTTTCGGAATTAGCCCTGAAAAAGGGCTGTTAAACTGAGAGGCTGGTAATTGGGACCGCTGCATCATGCCATCTCTGGAGATATTGGAATAGGCATTCTGAGTTATTCCTGAAAAGGTCTGTTAAGCTTAGAGGCTGGTAATATTCCTGCGTCGTCTGCAGGCTGGATTCAGGATGTCGGCTTAAGGGGAAACCTTGGGCAGTGCGTCATGGGCTGCTGTTAATGATAAGGCTTCGGTCGTAGAGGTCACCAGGAGAGAATCGGATTTCTCCCACACCCCTAGCTTACGTCCAGCCAAAGCAGCAGAACGTTTTAATACCGCCGCTTTTTATGTCTACCCTTAGTTGTGTTATAGTAAAAATACATCAAATCTCTTCTGATTCACCTACTTAACTCTTCACACACCTAACTACTAAAACACACAAAACACAGACCGACAGACATCGACATTGCTGAAGAAAATAACATCTACCGGATGTTGACCCAATAAAGGCCATTGTCAAATTGAGAAAATCATGGCTTCTGCGCATAGGCTCCGCGCATACTCTATTAAAAATCCTGGGAAAATTTTCAGTTATAAAAAAAGGTCTATTTTTCAATCAATCTTTTTTTCACACAAAGTGTTTTCTGGAGCCGGTGTTTGAAGTCGGGAATATATAAATAGGGCAAGCGGAGGTCACACGAGCAGTTGAATCCCCAGCTGTCGCTGAGAGCGTCACCCAACAACACCATCAGATCAAATCAAAGCAACTGCTTGCCGCCGACCAGATACCTCCCGTCAGCCGGCTTAGATATTCCATTCGCTTGTTTATTTTGTTTATTTCAATAAACGAAATTAAACTAAATCTTCTTGTCTCTCTTATTTTTCTTATAACCACAGGCTTGTATATAACAGTTGTCTAAGTAGAATGAATTTGTTTATTATCACAAAATAGTAGTGAGAGACTTCCTTCAACTTCGACGAGTTCTTTTTTATTACTATATATTTTGTCCATTAGTTGTGGACTGTCCTTTGAATGACCGGCTGAATTTATTATTTTTAAAAGACGGTCTGTGGGGGTTGTATGTAATTTGTTTATTTCAGTAGATGTGCGTTCGTACTTTACGGGTATTGCTCTCTAAATTATTTCCACCACAAATACAACATAAAACTTTACAATCGCGTAAAAGAAATGGAATAGAACACAACGAACATTAAACAACAAACAATTTAATATGCATAAAACAAGCCTGTGCTAGTCAGTGTATTACCCATGTAAGTGACTTCCTCTGTGAGGAATTTGCATTTGTCGAGGTTAATTTTTATGTTTCTTTCTCTGCATCTCTGCAAATATGCCCGCAAGTTCTGGTTGTGTTTGTTGATGGCTTGGTCTGGGTTGTTTCCAAATCCTTCAACCAGACAGTCATCTTGAATAATGCTAACCCCGTTTATCCCTTGGAACTGTTCGATCATTTTTGTTTGGAATGCTTTGCTGGCTGGTGTGATACCCATGGGTAATCTTTTGTATCGATAATTGCCCTGAGGCATTCCGAAGGCGGTCAGTTCTCTTGCCTTGTCGTTCAACTTGCAATGCCAGTATCCACTTCTTACGTCCAATTTACTAAATTTTATTGCGTTTTTATTTGCAAACCTGTGTGTGATGGATTCCAAGCTTGGTACCTGGCAGTGGTAATTGTTGATCAGTGCCTTGTTTAATGGTTTGGGGTCTAAACATATCCGAAGTTTTCCGCTGCGTTTTCTTTCAATCACATAGCTGTTGAGCCATGAGCTAGGTCCTTCCAGTTTCTCAATTATATTGTCCCTCATCATTTTTCTAGTTCTTGTTTAAATTGTTTTTCCAGTGCAAATGGGACACCTCTTATCGGTTGTTGTATAGGAACTGTGCCTGGCTCTGTTTGAAGTGTTAGTTCGCCTTCAAATTCACCAACTCTCTCTTCAAAAACGTCTGGGAATTCTAATAAAATCCCTTAGATGGAATCATCAATGTCTAGTTTTCTGATGTTTTTCAGGGCTTGTTCTTTGAGGTCATCGCATTCTACCGCTGAAACTGTCGAGTCAAACTGATCTAGGTTGAACCGTATTAAATTTAGCTTTTGGCAAAGACTACAGCTTAAAATTAGTTGTACCTTCTCATTCACAACCATGACTGAGGCTGTCACTTTTCTTCTGTTGACAGGGTTGATAAGTTTTACCCTCATTGTTCCTTCGGTTCTGACCTTTTTCCCTCCGTTTACTGAAATATCACGTTTCTTACCTTTTTTAGTATGTGCTCCATTTTGTTGTCCTTAACGAATGTTGCAAGAATTACATTTACAGTTGCTCCAGAATCTATCATGAATTTAATGGGCTTCCCGTTTAATTTTAAATTCGCATGAACTTTATGAATTGTCTCCTCTACAACGTGAAAACATTCGTTAACTTTTTGCTCGCTCTGGTTACCTTTGCAAATTTTTGATTTGGCGAATAGTTTTTTCTTTTGCATCTAAAACATTCCTGACCATAAGCTGGACAGTTTCTGGTTCCTTTTACATGGCTTCTCTGACAATAAATGCAATCATATTGTTTTTTTTTTTTTCTTCCAGTCGCATTGATATCTTTCTCGTATGTGAATTTAATTTTTCGTATTTTTCAATTTTTTGCGACTGGATTTTACTTTGTTCTGCAGCTCTGCATCGGTCAATACACTGTGTCAGGGTTAAATCTGGTTCCCCCAGGAGAATTTCGCGCGTTTTTTTTTTTATCGTGTATCCCTTTTATTATTTGTAATTTTATCATATCGTTCTCGGTGACGTTATTCCATTCACAATCTTTACAACTCGATTTCAAATTTGACAAATAGTCCTCAAAGCTTTCATCTTTACTTTGTTCTTTCCGTGGGAATTCCACTCTGTCTACAGTCAATGTTTTCAAAGGTTTGCAGTAGTCCTAGAATGCTTCGATAACCATTTCAAGTTTTTTTTTCGTCATCATTTTCAATCGTTTCTCCTTTTGCATTTTTAATTGTTAGGGTTTTGTATATTTGTTGACCCTTTTTTCCTAAAAGGTAAATAAACAAACTTCTTTTTTTCTTTTCAACATTTGCAGCTTTAGTGGCACTATCTCTACCCTCCCCTTCAAATTTCTGAAATTCAAAAAAAAGATTCACTTCTTCAAGCCACTCGTTAAAGGCTTTATGCAAATTTCTTACTGTCCAGTCAAAACTTTGGGGTGGGTTGATTGACATCATCTTTTGATGTTTTACCAAAGTGAAAGTACGTTCACCAGATAGAGACACGGAATACTTCGACATTGTTGCAGGAGTACTACAAGGAGACACGCTAGCCCCGTACCTCTTTATCATCTGTCTAGACTACATGCTTAGAACATCGATCGACAAAATCAGAGAAAATGGCTTCGAGCTGACTAAGAGAAGAAGCAAAAGATACCCCGCAAAAACAATCACGGACGCCGACTACGCTGATGACTTGGCGTTACTGGCGAATACGCCTAATCAAGCAGAGACACTACTGCATAGTCTGGAACGAGTCGCAGCTGGCATTGGCCTCCATGTCAATGCACACAAAACTGAATATATGTGTTACAACCAAACGGGCAACATTGCCACACTAGACGGAGCCTCTCTGAAACTTGTAGACAAATTCACCTACCTAGGAAGTAGCGTCTCATCAACCGAAAAAGACATCGACACACGACTGACGAAGGCATGGACGGCTATCGATAGGCTCTCGATCATATGGAAATCAGACCTAACCGATAAAATGAAACGCGGTTTCTTCCAGGCAGTGGTTGTGTCGATACTGCTATATGGATGCACTACCTGGACGCTAACTAAACAGCTGGAGAAGAAACTAGACGGCAATTACACAAGAATGTTGAGAGCAGTATTAAACAAGTCCTGGCGACAACACCCCACGAGACACCAACTATACGGACACTTGCCCCCCATCACGAAAACTATACAAGTTAGACGAACCAGACACGTGGAACACTGCTGGAGAAGCAAGGACGAGCTCATAACTGATGTACTCCTATGGACCCCCACATATGGTCGAGCAAAAGCAGGACGACCAGATCGAGCTTACATACAGCAACTATGTGAGGACACAGGATGTAACCCTGAAGACCTGCCGGAGGCGATGAATGATAGGGAGAAGTGGCGAGAGAGGGTCAGGGATATCCGTGCTGGCGGCACGACGATGATGATGATGATGATGAGTACTCACTCAGATTATCGTCAAGCTCGTCCTTCTGACACCATGTTTAGTAGAAATAACTCCAAGACTCATGTGTGACAACACACGTGCTTTATTGCTGCCATCTTTTTCTGATTGTGTCCCAGTAAAAAGGGTAATTTACAAAGCTCTTTGCTTCGATGTGGCACAAGGCCGAATGAATGGGGCACCCAATGAGACTCGAACTCACTCATAAAGGTTTGCTCGTCGAGCTTGCTAACAACTACACCACCCGAGGCTCCCTCTGATATTAAGTAGGTCTTTTATTAATGTGTTAGTCTATATAAGCGGTGTTTTAAAAAGACATTACTATGTAGGTCTTTTGTTTTTGTCTGTGCGATGTATCTTTTTTATATATACTTTTTTTAATAAAGTGAAAATGTATCTAATAACTGTAAATAGCAACGACCAACCAACTGTTGGACTGATTATCTGGGAAGGTTTATTATAAACTAGTTTTATCGAGATCTGCTTGGCTCCAAAGCAACCAAAGTTTAAGACTCTGACTCAATTATTGTTGGTCTCATTTTTGGGGGGGTTTTTTGTTTTTTTTTGTTACGTGATTTTTTTTATTTATTTTTACATTTAAATCCCAAAGTTTGTTTATCAGCAGTTGATAGTAAATCCACATCTCAGTTGTTGGGGGTAAGAAAGGCTAAAGAAATATAGTCGCTGGGTGAACTGTAGCAAGATGTACTTTTGGGACTTGATTCGTTAGTAAAAAAAAAATGAAGTAAATGTCTGAAACACACACATCTGGATGGTGAACGCAAGTATTACATTTCTACATATATTTTGTACTTTACCAAAGAAATTTTCTTTATTAAACTCTTCTACGCAAACATCAATTTGAAAATTCTATATATTCTTTCCCTCAGATGAATTTGTGGTATAAGTGTGTTTTATTTTTAGAGGGCAGATGCACTTTTAAAGCATAAATTAAAAATGCACTTTTAAAGCACAAATTGAAAATGTTAAAATGTCATTGCCATAAACGAGTTTGAACTCCAGTCAATCTATAACATTCACTTTTGGGAAAGGCATGAACCCTGTTATTTTCCAAGTTACTTGTTAAATAGTATCACTGCTGTTTAACAATGATGGCTTTTGGTATTAAATAACCCACGAAGGTTCCTATGCCATTAAACAAAGAAAACAAACCAAACCAAAAATGTCATACTTCTAAAGTATTTTCGCTAGTCTAGCTTGCTAACCGTTACACCACCAGCCGCTTATGTTGTTGCGGAGCCAATAAGTATGTCGACCCCGCAAATGAGTTATGTGAATGAGAACAGCCAAAGCAATATGAAGGAACAAAGGCGAGATAACAAGTATAACAAGTGACAATTTATTTTGTCGTATTTACAAGTGTGTATGTAAATGTCCGTGGCGGTTGTATGTGGTCTTCAGCTAGGATGGGTTATGTCGTTAGCTGGTATAGTGGCGTTGTATATGTTCGCAGCTGGGCGTTCGACGAGGATCGCTGGCGTAGGTCGAGTCGTAGAGATACAGCTGGATGTCGGATGCTGGTAAGCTGAGGTCGGCTGAGTCGTCAAGTATAGCTAGATGTTTGATGCTGGTAAGCTGAGATCGGTCGAGTCGTTGAGTTTACATAGATGCTGGATGCTGGTAAGCTGAGGTCGGTCGAGTCGTTGAGTTTAGCTAGATGCTTGATGCTGGTAAGCTGAGGTCGGTCGAGGTTGGTAGATCGATATGCCCGGTTATGACGGTACGTTGTGGTTAACCGAGGGTGTGTCGGTCCGGTTACTGGCTCGTACAGCGGGTCGTACGTGAGCCAGGTGTTGCAGTGGTAGAACAGTCCGTAACAGCGAGTCGTTACGTGGACTGCGTGATACCTTGCAAGAGCGTCGAGGTCGGTAGATCGACATCCCTGGTTATGACGGTATGTTGTGGTTAACCAAGGGTGTGTCGATCTGGTTTGCTAGCTCGTACGGCGGGTCGTACGTGAGCCAGGTATTGCAGTGGTAGAACAGTCCGTAACAGCGAGTCATTACGTGGACTGCGTGGTACCTTGCAAGAGTGTCGAGGTCGAGGAAAGGCTAGGGCCTTGCTGGGCCCCCTAGCCGTGCGTACGTATCGGACGGGAACGAAAGCTTTGCCGTGTCAAAGCCGTGCGAACGAGCAGACGAGAGCGAAGGCTTTGTCGTGTCAAAGCCGTGCGGGCGAGCGGACAGGAGCGAAGGCTTTGTAGGGTCAAAGCCGTGCGGACGAGCGGACTGGAGCGAAGGCTTTGTCGGGTCAAAGCCGTGCGGACGAGCGGACTGGAGCGAAGGCTTTGTCGGGTCAAAGCCGTGCGGACGAGCGGACTGGAGCGAAGGCTTTGTCGAGTCAAAGCCGTGCAGACGAGCGGACAGGACATGAGGCCGAGGCTAAGATGGGCGTTATCTTAGCGCTGCGCAGATAGCGAAGCAGTAGCTAAAGGCTGGACCGTGCCATTAGCGCTGCGCAGCTTATCGGACAATCGGAACCGAGGTTAAGACCGGTTGGTCTTAGAATCCGTCTTCGTGTTTGCCGCCTGGCCGTCTATTTCGACTGGTCATTACTGACCAGTCAGAGATGCTCTGACCCGCAGACAGGGACCTCTTATGGTCCTTAAAAGGACCTTTGTGCATACCTATGTAGGTGGAAGAAAAGCAGGTCTACCACGAGAAGTGGGACCAACGCCGGAAGTTAAGGTGAATGCAACCGCACAGAATGCAGGATTCCTCCTTAATGAGCTTCGCCAAGAGCGCGCCGAGTATTTGTCGCTGCCTCCCACCAGACACGACTTGACACAAGGTCAAAAGCCCGAAGGCCAATTAAAGTGGGGATAAAGGGGGGGTCGGGAACTAGCCGAGACTCGAACCCTGCTTGTCAGTGCTGCTCATCGGCTCACTTAGTGCAATGTGAGCCTCATGAGGCAAGCAGTTTCACGAACCCAAATGTGGGTCCGGGCACGTATGCCAGTTTATGGCTTAAACTAGACGCTTGGTCTAGTGCCGTACAACGGTAGAAAGAAAAAGGGCTTAGTCAGTTCCGGTCGTACCCGGATATAATTGTCCTAAAGCGGGCGTGTAACTTTGCCGCGACCTGCTGATAAACCTAAACATATCAAGTTACACGCCCGCGTTAGGACAATTATATCCGAGTACGACCGGAACTGACTAAGCCCTTTTTCTTTCTAACGACCTTGACATCTCGTTATAGCTAAAAGAAAAGGATGAATTAAAATTAATAACATTTACAAAGCACTTCGGCCAAAAATAACTTGATAAGACTTGAACTAATAGTCGTCGCCAGCCTATAGCAGGTTGGAAAAATACTTTATGGCTACACTCATTTTTTATCAAAGAATTTTATATTCACGCGGCTGAGCTGAGTCACAGTACTTTCGTGATATCAACAGGCCCTTTTCAACGCTCGTCGGCGCGCACCTGGCTTGGCGCACTCCCGGCCTTTTGGCTGGGCCGTCTGGCATTCGTGCCGGATGGGTGCTCGAAACCAAGAGCAGACTCGGGGCCGAATAGGCCCCCAGCTTCGGCTGAGCAACCTTCGGGTGGGCGAGCTGCACTTTTGTCCCCTTTGTACGGTACTAGACCATGCATCTAGTTTAAGCCGTAAACTGGCACACGTGCCCGGACCCACATTTGGGTTCGTGAAACTGCTTGCTTCATCAGGCTCACATTGCACTAAGTGAGCCGATGAGCAGACAAGCAGGGTTCAAGTCTCGGCACGTTCCTGACCTCCCCTTCCCTTTATCCCCACTTTAATCGGCCTTCGGGCTTTTGACCTTATGTCAAGTCGTGTCTGGTGGGAGGCGGCGACAAATACTTGGCGCGCTTTTGGCGTTGCATTGTGTCCTGTGGTGGGGCGCTCTCGACCGGCTGTGATTGCGTGCCGCACAGTCCGTTCGGGTGTGTTCCACCACTAGATACATCACCTCTGGCCTCAGGGGGCCGTCCCCCCAGGCTTTAACCCTCTTCGGAGGGGTTGGGTTTATCGCACGGCGCCTGAGGCGCCCCGAAAAGGGGAATGCCGACGGGGTCCGAGGCATTTTTGGAACTGCCTGCCGCGTTGGTTTTCGGCCCTGCGATAGGACCCACCTTAAAAACGGCCTTGTGCCATATCCGTACGCTGGTGGGGCGTAGGATAAATAACGGCGCGCACCTGGCTTTTAGCTTTTTGCGGAGCCCCAGGGCCTGTTCTAAACTTCGGTCCGGAGCGTGGCCCTGGAAAAGGAACAATGGCAGACTTGGGGCCTTTAATTAGGCACCTAGTTTCGACTAGGCTACCTTCGGGTGGGCGAGCTACATTTTTGTCTCCTTTGTCCCCCATGCACGGCACTTGACCATGCGTCTAGTTTAAGCCGTTAACTGGCATACGTGCCCGGACCCACATTTGGGTTCGTGAAACTGCTTGCCTCATGAGGCTCACATTGCACTAAGTGAGCCGATGAGCAGCACTGACAAGCAGGGTTCGAGTCTCGGCTCGTTCCCGACCTTCCCCTCCCCTTTATCCCCACTTTAATCGGCCTTCGGGATTTTCACCTTGTTTCAAGTCGTGTCTGGTGGGAGGCAGCGACAAATACTCGGCGCGCTCTTGGCGAAGCTCATTAAGGAGGAATCCTGCATTCTGTGTGGTTGCATTCACTGGCAGTCAGTAATGACCAGTCGAAGTAGACGGCCAGGAGGCAAATACGAAGACGGATTCTAAGACCAACCGGTCTTAACTCTCACTCGGTTCCGATTGTCCGATAAGCTGCGCAGCGCTAATGGCACGGTCCAGCCTTTAGCTACTGCTTCGCTATCTGCGGAGCGCTAAGATAACGCCCATCTTAGCCTCGGCTTTCTGGCCTGTCCGCACGGCTTTGCCCCGACAAAGCCTTCGTTCCTGTCCGCTCGTCTGCATGGCTTTGACCCGACAAAGCCTTCGTTCCCGTCCGATCGTCCGCACGGCTTTGACCCGACAAAGCCTTCGCTCTCGCCCGCTCGACCGCACGGCTTTGACACGACAAAGCCTTCACTCCCGTCCGATACGTCCGCACGGCTAGGGGGCCCAGCAAGGCCCTAGCCTTTCCTCGACCTCCACGCTCTTGCAAGGTACAACGCAGTCCACGTAACGACTCGCTGTTACAGACTGTTCTACCACTGCAACACCTGACTCACGTACGACCTGCCGTACGAGCCAGCAACCGGATCGATATATCCTTGGTTAACCACAACATACCGTCATAACCGGGGATATCGATCTACCGACCTCAGCTGCCCGCGACGACTGTCCAGCTGAACTCAACGACTCGACCGACCTTAGCTTACCAGCATCAAACATCTAGCTCAACTCAACGACTCGACCTACGCCAGCGACCCTCGTCGAACGCCCAGCTGCGAACATCTACAACGCGACTATACCAGCTAACGACATAACTCATTCTAGCTGAAGACTACATACAACCGCCACGGACATTTACATACACGCTTGTAAATACGACAAATAAATTGTCACTTGTTATAACTATTATCTCACCCTTGATCCTTCATATTGCTTTGGCTGTTCTCATTCACATAATTCATTTGCGGGGTTGACATACTTATCGGCTCCGCAACAACTTGATATGTTTATGTTTATCGGCTGGTCGCGGCATGCACTAAGTGAGCCGATGAGCAGCACAGACAAGCAGGGTTCGAGTCTCGGCTTGTTCCCGACCTTCCCCTCCCCTTTATCCCCACTTTAATTGGCCTTCGGGCTTTTGACCTTGTGTCAAGTCGTGTCTGGTGGGAGGCAGCGACAAATACTCGGTTTTGATCCTAAATTTCTAGAATGTTCTTAAGTATGTTTTATTGCTTATTTTAAGACTAGAAAAACGTGTATCCTATTGGTCTATGTAGAGCTATTTGATTCCTTAATAACTATGTTCTAGGTAGGTACTGTTCACTTCATGGAAATGAGGTTTGTTTTGTGTGTGTGTGTGGGTGTGTGTGTGTGTATGTGTGTGTTATAAGTAGCACTTAACGATAAAAATTAGCTGTTGGAAAATTTGAAAATCTGCTTTCACTTTATCGAAAAGGGAGAATTAGAATTCACGAGAAAAAATGTCTCGCTGTTTGATGGCTTCATTATTGTCAGGAATTTGTATTATTTGCATTGGTCTTTTTCTTCATATGAAATCATCTTATGTACAAGATCATGAAGAGACTCATTCAATTTTTAAAAAAAACTACTGGGAGGAAACCGAACTGAAAACCCACGTAAGTAATCACAAGGGGGTTTAGTACTAATATAAAACTTTTAACATTAGAAACTTTTTTGCTTGATTGAAAACTATTCTAGGTATAAATCCCACTAGATTTCATTGTCACACAAAGGCTTTTTACTATTTTTTTTTCCTAAAAAATTCTTATTCGTGGTAATTTTGCAATTATGATATGATATAGACTCAAATTCGTTTTTAAATTACTATTTAGTGATATTTGTTCAACAAGATGTAAATTCTTTTTTTAAATATAAAAAAAGAAATAAACATACTCGATTTATTACACGATTAAATAAGTACATAAGTTTTTGTGTATATTAAATATTTACAAATCCCTCCTCATGAGTAAGATATGACTCAAGATCAATTTTATCGGAGTTTAACAGGTTTAAATTCATTTTTCCTTTTCCAGGACGAGTTGCCAGCATGTGTTTGCATGAATACAAGCAAGTTACCTTAAAATAGCAGACGTACTGATGAAAATGAAAAACGCAAACTTAAAAAAAAACAGTTTTCAAAGAAAGATATTCACTCTTAGTTGTTCTCGAACTGAGAGATATAGATCCAAGTAACTGCCTAATGATATATCCGCCAACAAAAATCCTGTCCTCACTCGACTACATTCTCCATAAACTCATTAATTTACATAAATTCTCATTAATTTACCTTCCGTTTCTCTCTCACTAGTGTTTTTATGTTTGACCATTACGTTCTTTTCAAAAAATTTACACACTTCACTCTCCTCGCTCGAGACAGCGACAATCAGTCATGTTTCTTTTTAAGTCTCTCTCTCAAATATATCCCTCATATTTTTTACGCGCCAGGCATAAACACAGAAAGTTGAACGACCGAAAACAAAGGGACTGCTCGATGGTCACCTAGTTGAATTTCGTGAAAAAATCCTTTAATCATGTTATAATGAATGATTATAAGAAAAAAAATGGTTATAAAAAACTTTTTAAAATTACATTTAAATAAGAAAGAAACAGGATTGGATTTTTTACAGAACTTTATTTGATATTAATTTTTTAAAAATGATTGATAAAAAAACTGTTGCTGAATACTGCGTAAATGAAATAAACATCTCGTTAATTTTCATTAAATTTTAAAGACTGAAATTCGTTATTTTATTTGTTTCAAATTTGAAAACAATCTTTTAAAAATCATAATCAGCATGTTTTATCTAAATTTTAATAATTATTCTGTAAAGTTACAATATTAGATGATTATTACTCAAATACAGCAACAACTGAATAATGAAATAATATACAAACAAGCAAATTAATCAGATACAAATAATAGATTTTAAAATGAAATGATACTTATAGAAAAATGTTAAAGATTCAAATTTTAGCTGAATGTTTGAAGTTTTTTTTTTCTTTTCTTTTTTTTTTCAACTTGTTACGAGTGAAATTGTAATATATGTACTTGGGTAATGTTATTTGAGATAATAAATGAAAAGTACAAATACTAACTTTAAAAGAGGAATTTTATTCTTCGTATACAACGCCACGTGTTGGCTAGAAAATGTCCGGCGGTCAACACGTGTGTTTAGTGTTTGGAATCTCTTCAGCAACTGCCTCCTCTTCTGTCTTGGGTCGTCTTCGGCAACTGCTACTATCTCCGCTGATTGGCCAGAGGGAGAGGGAGAGCGAGAGAGAAAAGGAGAGAGAAGGGAAGAGAGAAGAGTGAGAGGCGATGGATTCTGGGATAGCATTCCTTGGCCGAGGTGGAAGTAAGGACCAAGATTTCTGTTAAGGTAGTATTGACTGCCCATTTACTGACCTTAGTAAGGGAGGTGATACTACAAAATCATTTATTTTCCTTAGGACAAAAATTATTTAAGAAAGTATTTATCGACTTCCAGACAAATATTTTATTTTTTCCATATCGTGACACTCATCACAAGTGTCAATATTAAATAGAAGTTAATAATTTGCCAAAACATTCAATGTTATTTGTATGGCTAATTTCTTTTGATTTACTGAAAGAAGAAAATCTTATTTATTGTGTGTATAAAATAAAATTTTTGCTGAATATAATCTGGGAATTAAATAAAAAAGACGATTAATCTTAACCTTAGTTTTCAGCAAAACTATGAAAAAAACAGGTAAAAGGTTTTTTTCGATACTTTTGGAAATATTGCAGAGTGAATGAAAACCTAAGTTTGTATAAAAATGGAATGCCTTAACTGTCCGATGAATTTTAAAAATAACTCAACTGTGAAGTTTAACAAAGTTAAAACTTAATGCATTATAAGAAGTAAGTTAAGGAAAAGGATTTTTCCCCATAATTTTTTCCATACCTTGGAAGCCATGGGAAGCAGCGTTGGTGAACGTAAAGGCAAGACAAACCCAACGATGAGTCAATGGCGTGCCTAACCAGACGCTGGGCGGACGAACCCCACGGGTCCACGGCCAGGTTTTAATAGTTCAACCGGGGAACTATAGCTGCTCATCTTTTAGGGTGGCGTCTATGGATGAGAATAAAACACAGCCATCGAAAGATTACCACCTGTCCAAACCACATCACCCTTCGCCCGGGTAAAAAAGGGGGCACGTTCTGCTGAGATTAGAGCTCTGGCCCCAGGGTTCGAAAAATCATTTACAAAACTCAAACTAAAACAAAAATGACTAAAATGTAAAAGCACGATACCAACAGCGACAAACAACGTTAGAACTTTGAATAGAATTGGCCAACTACCGGAGATGATAGCTTCTACGATAGATCATAACATAGATATAATATAGGTACAAGAACACCGATACTTTCTCTCGCAAAGATATAAAATACCACGATAACGGCAATGGATGGGCGTTTGTCTCGCCATCTGCGAGGAAAAACTCTGTCAATGCAGCAATAGGGGGTGTAGGTATGCTTATCGGTCCAGGGGCCTTAAAATCACTTAACAGCATCGAGAAAATACAACCGAGTAAGATAGTAGCCACGTTTAATGGCAACTCCAGCACAACAAGGATCTGCTACAGCCCCACCAATGATAGTGACGAAACAAACCTCATCGCCTTCTATAACAAGCTATCCTCCTTTGTTTGTAGCATCCCGAAACACAACATTCTAATCATCGGTGGAGACAAGATTCCCAAATAGGTAAAAACGTAAACTGCAAATTCAGCTTACACAACACGTCAAATAGAAATGGTGAACACCTATCAGATTTCACACTAAAAATAGATTAACATGCCTTAATACTAAATTTCAGAAAAGAAAGGGAAAACTATGGACCTCTGGGGATTTAGGAATTAACAATAAAACTCCCAACCGGATGTTGACTCGTCGGCTGCCACATACAAAATGTATAAATGCGTCGCCACGCATAGGCTCCACGCATCCATCCGGTTAAAAATCAGAAAAAAAAGAAAAATAATAAAAAGTAAAGTAGCCAATGGGAAGCGGTCGCGCCAACATAAGAAGGATTTTGGAGTGACGAATTTGGAGCCAGTGGAGAGAGATAAATACTCGGGTTTTCTGTGAACCGAGTCAGTGAGGACAAAAGAGATCCAAGGAAGCACGTAAATACGGTAATCAGTAGAGAAGTAACGTCCGCCCTCGAGTTAAAAGCCGAAACTACTTTTATACTAGTTCCACTACCTGACCATAAAAGAAAGAAAAGAAAAGAAAAGAAAAAGGAATAAGTACGCTTTAAAAACATTCTCCTCCTTTCCCCCCCCCCTTTTTTTTCTTGATATCTGACTTTCCACCACTTCGAAAATTTACTACTTGTAAAAGGGAACTTCTGAACATTCAAATCCAAGTTGACTCTTTATGTTTTATAAAAATTGTTTAAATTTTAGATGTTCCTTGTTTGTCTTGTTTTAAATTAAGCTTTTCTTATAGACCTACACCTACGCAAATACCGTTAAAGCACAGATAGACTACATCTTTATAAATTAGAAATGGATTAATAGCGCATTGAACTGTGAAGCATATTCCTCTTTCGAGGGTGTATCCTCCGATCACTGAATTGTTACGGCTAAGATACGACCGTACACTATGACTGGTCCCTTCTTAACAATAGAAATATTAGCGATAAATATACGTTAACTCTAAGAAACAAATTCAATGCACTAAGGAAAATATCAGGAGATATCAGAAACATCTATTCAGAATGACGAATATGAGAACTTCGTCAATTCCCACATAAAAGCGGCAGCAGAATACATACCAACTAAACAAAGAGCTAAACCTAGAGTCCCATGGGAGACATTAGCGGTTAGAAAAAAGCGTACAGACGTGAAAACTGCATCCCTAAGCAATAGGAGAAACCCAAATAATATCAATGCTCAAAAACTTAAAAAGACTCAAAATGAACAAACATATACCTAAAAGAACAAACGGAATACATACAAAATCAGATCCAATAAGATTAGAGACTTGGTTGAAGATAGACAATCTAGATTTAAACTCACTTTTAAAGGTTTTCTAGTCTAGCTTGCTAACCATTACACCATCCGAGGCACTCATAAAGAGAAGTAACCTTGACTTCTAATTTTCGAATTTCTTGTATCCAATTTTAGAAAGTTAAATTCTTAATTTTTTTTATCATTTTTAATCATTCTTTTTCTAATAATTATTTTTAACGTTTTTAAATGATGACAAAAATTCTTTTATGTAAAAAAAAGCGTAAATAACTTGAAAAATGGTAAAGTGTAAAAATTAAGTGGCATTTTGGGTGGGGTTTTTATTTCATTTATTTATCATATATATATATATATATATATAAGTAAAGTTGGCGACCGCAATCGAAGGTGACTCGAAGGCTCCCTTTTCGATAGCTACTACACCAAGGTGTAGGGGAGGGCGCTACTTCTTTCCCTGGATTTCTCAACTTTAACCTTGATCCATACCTTATAATGCTGAGTGTTAAGCAAGGAGGCATCAAGTACCATTTTTTGAGTCTTTGGTATGACTCGACCTGGAATTGAACCCTTTTCTCCCGGGCCATTGGCGAACACTCTAACCATTATACCAATGTACATATATACATATATTGTAAATTTGAATTTTCCTGATAAAATTTAAACTTTGAAATTGAAAAAAAAAGAAAATTCTTAAGTTTTATATTATTTTTTATATATATAGAAAATAAAAGGTACAACATCAAACATAAAAAAAAACGATACAAATAACAATTTTACAATATAAACGGGAAATGCAACATTACACCAAATTCATATCATGCCTGTTCTTTTATGTTGCTTTTTTTTATTTTATTTATCAACATTCATCTGATATTAAAAAAAAACAAAAACAGCAATGATCTCTATATGTGGATTTGGTTTCCGACGTAACAAATTTTTTACGACGTATACTTTTTATTACACAATGTTTTATATAAAAATAATAATAATGTCAAAAAATCAAAAACATCACAAATCATGAACTTAAGCAGAAGTATGTTGTTTTAAAATAAGTTTATACTAATTAGAACATTTAACCCAGCCAAGAGCCAAATGTAGATTTCCATGGAAGTCAATAGTAGTAAGGAAAAAACGAGATAACATGAAAATAACACAGAGAACAAAATAACACTTGTGAAAAAGAACAAGAAAACTTTCAAGGCGAAATCAATAAAATCAGAAACTCGGTAGAAGATAGACAATTACGAATAGCACGACAGACAGTGAATGGAGTGAACACAAAGAAAAACACCTCAAGAGCAAAAATAAAAGCTGACAATCAAGAATTCAAAAGTGGAAAGAATATAAAAGTGGAAATAACATCTCAAGAATCTGCTTTGAAACCCTCCTGAAATCCCTGATAAACCTATCACAAAAATAATCCAAATAAGCCAACAAGACATCAAACTGGGACAGTTTACGAAAGAAGTACTCAACGTAGTAATGACAAAGATTAAAAGCAGAAAAGCAGCAGGCCTCGGTGAAATAGCTCCAGAAATGTGGAAGACAAGGAAATTTGATGACATACTTCTTTGATTATACAACGCAGTCTATAAACAAAATACAAATGAGAAATTAACAAAAAGCTGCTTCCCTTATTCAAGAAAAGTGACCTCGGAAACATTAAGCTCTACCGAGGCACAACTCTTACAGCTAGAGTTGCTAAGGTTTATAATACTCTACTTTTCAACTTTATCAAAACTGAAATCGAGAAAATTTTTAGGAAAAATCAGGACGGTTTTCAGAGAAATCGATCCACAACTTTGAATCATTAAAGGAGTACGTGCAAAAAAACTCGAAGCAACAATATTATGCGTCGATTTTTCCAATGCATTTGATTCCATACACAGAGCTAAGATGAAGTAAATACTACTGCCACATGGTCTCCCCAAAGAAACTGTTATAGCAAAAATGATGTTTTATAAAAACACGAAAGCAATGCTTTGCTCACCTGATGGAGACAGACTTCTTCGACATAGTCCGTGAAGTCTGGCTATGAGATACATTAGCACCATATTTATTTAAAATCTGTCTGAACTACGAACTTCGAACGTCAATAGATCTAATAAAAGAAAATGGTTTTACGTCCCCCCCCCAGTAATAATCAAACAAGTAGACAATATACTGCAGAAACTATAACAGATGTACACTATGCAAAAGATCTAGTAGTTCTTGCAAATACGCCTGCTCAAGTCGAGTCCTTGCTGCATAGCCTGGAGCAAGCAGCAGGAGGCATTGGCCTCCATGTAAATGCAAATAAAACAGTGTATATGTGTTTTAAACGAGGAGTCATCTCTGCCTTAAGTGGCAGGTCTCTGAAATTAGTAGAAAAGTTCATATGCAAGGCTCATTAAATAAGTTTCCAGACTTTTTTCGTATGGGCACTTTTATTGATAGTACACACATGAAACTCTAGTCCCCTTCGAAGTAATCTCCGGCTGCAATGTACCGTTCCAAAAACTTCTAGAAGGCCCCCATGGAAGTCCTCTTGTGTGAGCGTGTCAATGACCTTCGTCACAGCCTCTTTCATCTCCTCGATTGTCTCATAACGACAGCCTCTAAGTTTTTCCTTGAGCTTAGGGAATAACTAAAAGTCGCAGGGAGCAAGGTTTGGACTATAGGGAGGGTGAGGAACTGTGTTGATGCTCATCTTGCTCAAATAGTCTGTGACAAGGATGGAGTTGTGGACTGGTGCATTGTCCTGGTGGAAATGCCACTGAGCCGATTTGAACAGTGCTAGCCTCTTCTGACGGAATCTCTTGCTGAACTCCCTTAAAACCTCAACATAGTATTCCTTGTTGATTGTCTGTCCAGTGGGAACCCAGTGCATGTCGATCGTGCCAGTGCTGTCAAAAAAGGGATCATCAAAAGTTTATGGGTGGATTTGCTCTGTCTGGCCTTCTTGGGTCTGGGAGAGCCAGCATGCTTCCACTGGGAACTCAGTCTCTTGATCTCTGGGTCATAGCAGTAGATCCAGCTTTCATCGCTGGTCCCCAGAGCATCAAGAACTGTGGAATTTGAATTGATCAGCTCGACCATCTCCCTGCTGTCATGACAACGTCTTTTTTTCTGATTTTCTCTGAGCACCCTTGGGACAAACTTCGCGCAAATCTTCCGCATCTTCAATAATTGTGTGTACAGTTCTCACACTGACATCAAACTGTGCACTTATTGTCTCTATAGACACACGACGGTCCTTATTCATTAAATTCTTTATTTGGCCAATCAACTCTGGTGTTCTGACTTCCTTACACCTCCCATACCTCTCATCATCCCTCACAGACTCCCTGCCTTCCTTGAATCTCTTATGCCACTCAAAAGCTGATGCTCGATTCATGCAAGATAGTCCAAAAGCAGTCAGAGGCATTCCATACGTTTCTCGGGCATTTTTTCCAAGTTTAAAACAGAATTTTATTGCATATTGTTCTTTTAAAGTGCCCTGACGTCCAGATTGCATTTTTGAAATTCACCAACTGTGACAATCAGGTTTTAGTAGGGTGTATTCCAATTGCTGCTGTAGCTGTTCATTTGAAGCTGAAATCATAAAAATTAGTCAATCATCTCATAAGTTGTATAGCAATAATATAGTGAATTTTCAAGAGTCTACGATAATTTTAAATGCCTGTACAAAAAAAGGTCTGGAAACTTATTGAAGGCACCTCGTATGCCTAGCAAAAACATGGACTGCTATCAATGGATTGCCAATCATATGGAAGTCTGATCGATCCGATGAAATAAAACTGGACACGAACAAAACACATGGAAAAAAAGGTAGATGGGAACTACACAAGAATGCCACGTGCCGTCTTGAACAAATCATGGAAATACACCTCATAAAGCAACAGCTATACGGCCACTTACTTCCCATCTCACATACTATAAAACATCAAGATATGCAGGATACTGCTGGAAAAGCAAGGGCTTATATATGAAATAGAAGACAGTATATTTGTCGTACATCCCATCAACCAGACGAGTGTGGCACAAGACCTTTTTTTAAAGTGGGTCGGGTGCAGGACCGTAGCCCAGACATGCCCGGCGGCTCTAAAAATGCCTCAGGCTCCGTTGGCATTTCTCTAAAAAGAGGCTGAAGGCAATAAACCTAGCCCCTTGGAAGAGGGTTAGAGCATGGCCGTCGCTATAATAATGGTATTATAAGCGACGGCCACGGTTTGAGCCTGGCGAGACGGCCCTCTGAGGCTTTAGGAGAGCACGCGTGATATGAATGCCATCTTTCCGATACCCGGGTCAGGTGGCTTTGACTGACTGCCACCAAGCCAAAACACACCCAACTAGATCCGTGTAAAAAGTGCAACGTAAAAAACACGCGGCTACTTCCCTCTCATCTCACAAACTATCAAAGACATCAAGATATGCAGGCTACTGCTGGAGAAGCAAGGATTTTTGTATGTGCAGAGATAGAAAGTTTGTTCGTGCTGAAATAGAAGACGGAGATAGAACAAACACATTTTTTAGTTTAAAGATTTAATATGTACAACTAATTAACAGTAACAACCGCTTTGGTCAGAGTATAGGCCGAACTACTATGGTGGCAGTAGCAGGAACTTCGGTGTGATGTATAACACATGGACGAACTGACAAGTGATCTTCTTCTATGTACTCTTATTCACAAAGACACGCCAGTGTTGACCGACCAGCAAGAACTGATTTACATCACCTGTGTGCGGACATTGGATGTAGTTTGGATGAACTGCCCAGAGCGATGGATGATAGTGACAGATGGAGAAAGAGAGCAAGAGTCAGGGAGATCTTTGCTGTCAGCGAAACTTGATGATGAGAACATTTATTTTCTTTTAAATAATTTAAAACAACTTTCTTCGACTATACCTTCAAGTCGGATTTCGTTTCTTTTCCCTCGCTTCACTTGCTTCAATGACTGAGCAATTTTCTTACGTATCAAGTACAAAAGTCTGATGGAAAAGACCGCGTATGTCAATACTGAATTATCTCCCTTAATTCAAAACTCGTATCTACAGAGGAAAAAAGGCAAAACAAAAAAATGACATTAAATTAGATGAAAAATTACATGAACTTCTATTAATGAAAAATTTCATGAAAACTTTGAGTTTATACTTCTGCAAAATTGCCTTTCGCAAGCGTACAACGAGTTCTTTTTGTAATTTTTTTGTTGGAAGCATAGGAGGATAATAAAATCTGACTAGTGAGACTTATTTCATTTTTATACCCATTCCCGAGGTTTTACTAAGTAGTGAGTAATAATGAATCATTCGGCCTTAGAAAATATTATTGGGACATTAATTATTTCTTGTAGAATTCATCGTATGAAAAAATTAAACACTCAAAAGATTTGTAAAATTTATTAATAAAATAAAATAAAGAGGAAAAAAGAATCATTCTTTATTCTTAAAAAAATGTTTCAAATATATTCAGTGTTACAAAAAGTAAAAATAAAACATTTTTTAAATGGGTTAGTATCTACTTAGTAGGCAAAATGTATTTATTTTTACTTTATGAATGTATAAGTTGCATATTATAAAACATGAGCAGCACTCATGACTTCGTTCTTGCGTTAATTAAGTTCATTAATATTTTGATATTTCGTTATAACAACAGGTCCTTTAATACAGTATATCACTTTTGTTTTATGATTCGGTCTAGTTGACAGAAAAGAAAATTCCCAAATTTGCTTGGCAAGTAATAGAGAAAGATATACTGAATGGTTACACTGACCTGGAATAAAGTTGAATAATTAATGCTTGCAAAAATAACATGGAAATTTTTTAATGAAATGTGACAAAGTTAGAAAGGGAATATTTGTGATATTAAGTGGAAAATCTTTGTGTGTATGTGTAAATGAATATGAAAAAATTTTGAATGGAATATTTATGATGGTAAATGGAAGGTCCGTTGTGAACATGTGTGTGAGTATATGGGAAAGGAATATTTGTAATATTAAGTTGTAATTTACTAAGCTTTTTGCTTCGATGTGGCACAAGGTCGTATGAATGGGACACCCAATGAGACTCGAACTCACTCATAAAGGTTTGCTCGTCGAGCTTGCTAACAACTACACCACCCGAGGCTCCCTCTGATATTAAGTAGGTCTTTTATTAATGTGTTAGTCTATATAAGCGGTGTTTTAAAAAGACATTACTATGTAGGTCTTTTGTTTTTGTCTGTGCGATGTATCTTTTTTATATATACTTTTTTTAATAAAGTGAAAATGTATCTAATAACTGTAAATAGCAACGACCAACCAACTGTTGGACTGATTATCTGGGAAGGTTTATTATAAACTAGTTTTATCGAGATCTGCTTGGCTCCAAAGCAACCAAAGTTTAAGACTCTGACTCAATTATTGTTGGTCTCATTTTTGGGGGGGTTTTTTGTTTTTTTTTGTTACGTGATTTTTTTTATTTATTTTTACATTTAAATCCCAAAGTTTGTTTATCAGCAGTTGATAGTAAATCCACATCTCAGTTGTTGGGGGTAAGAAAGGCTAAAGAAATATAGTCGCTGGGTGAACTGTAGCAAGATGTACTTTTGGGACTTGATTCGTTAGTAAAAAAAAAATGAAGTAAATGTCTGAAACACACACATCTGGATGGTGAACGCAAGTATTACATTTCTACATATATTTTGTACTTTACCAAAGAAATTTTCTTTATTAAACTCTTCTACGCAAACATCAATTTGAAAATTCTATATATTCTTTCCCTCAGATGAATTTGTGGTATAAGTGTGTTTTATTTTTAGAGGGCAGATGCACTTTTAAAGCATAAATTGAAAATGCACTTTTAAAGCATAAATTGAAAATGTTAAAATGTCATTGCCATAAACGAGTTTGAACTCCAGTCAATCTATAACATTCACTTTTGGGAAAGGCATGAACCCTGTTATTTTCCAAGTTACTTGTTAAATAGTATCACTGCTGTTTAACAATGATGGCTTTGGTATTAAATAACCTACGAAGGTTCCTATGCCATTAAACAAAGAAAACAAACCAAACCAAAAATGTCATACTTCTAAAGTATTTTTTTTTATATTTTCTAAAGTATTTTTATATTTTCTAATATATTTTTTTTATATTTTCTAAAATATTTTTGTAAAAAATTGAAATCATTTTCTGATTGAATTATTAAGGTAAATTTTCTGTTTTCTCATCTATAAGAATTCCTAGTTCATTCAAACTAATAGTTATAGATGCAAATTTGCTAATTAAAAGATAACATTAACAAAGACTCCAGGTACATGGCTACCAGGCCTGTTTTTGGTATCATCCTGGTCCTATGTGATTTCATTTTAACATTGCTTATGTCACATTATAAGAGTAGACAGTTTGAATTCAGGTCATAGTTACTTCCCTACAACATGGAACCTAGAATTATTTACTGCATGATAATTGGAAATGAAATAATTAAGACTAACTTTGCTTTTCGGATGTAAAGCAGAGTATGTTGTCAAATACGGCAGCCCAACAACATATCTCATTGATTAATTCATACTTATTGGGAAATTGCCTTTCATTATTGAAAATTACCTCGAAATACAATCCGTGTGTGAGGGTGTGCATGACGCCCCACCCCCCGCGGGGTTTGAACACTCTAATGAAGAAATTGCATTATGCCAAGCTCTTCGAATGAATTGAGCAGTCTCGTATCTGGTAAGGCAAAAATGTAAACAAACGAAAGCAACAACATAATGCCATATAATTTCCGAGCTGACATGGTTTGCTTGCTGGCTGAGCAGTGTAATACTAATTCTAATGTAAAGTTGGGCAGGTTTCAATCCCAGCTTCAAGTGTCCTATGTGCCTAGCCACACTGAAGAGTCGAGATAGAATGAAACAGTCTGTCTGTGGATGACAATATATATATATATATATGTATATCATGTCACACTGTATATGTATATATATCATTATCATCCTGTCGCACTGCCAACCTGGATCTTACCATCCATCTCTATTGTCCATCGCTCCTGGGAGGTCTTCCAGACTACATCCTCTATCGGCACAGAGCTGTTATATATAGGTTCTAGCTGGTATTCTGCCTTTGCTTGTCCATGTGAAGGGATCCTCTAGAGTACATCACTTATGAGTTTCTCCTTATTTCTCCAGCAGTGTCCCACATGTCTGGTTCATCTAACTTGGATACTTTTCAAGATCAGGGATAAGGTGGTCGTACAGCAGCTGTTTTGTGGGGTGCTGCCTCCAGGACTTGTTGAATATAGCTCACAGCATTCTTGTGTAATTGTCATCAAGCTTTTTCTCCATACATTTAGTTAGCATCCATGTAGTGCATCCATATAGCAGTATCGACACAACTGCTGCTTGGAAAAAACTGCATTTTATTTTATCGGTCAGGTCTGACTTCCATATGACTGATAGCCTATCGATAACTGTCTATGCCTTTGCTTGTCGTGTGTTGATGTCATTCTCAGTTGATGAGACACTGCTTCCGAGGTAGGTAAACTTATCCACTAGTTTCAAAGGACCTCCCCCTTTTAGTATTGCTTCTTTGATTAAAGCATATGTATTCCATCTTGTCTGCATTGACATGGAGGTCTATGCCACCAGCTGGTCATTCCAGACTATGTAGCAAGGATTCATGCAATGTCATTACTAAAATGTTAAGATATTTGCAAATCAAAATTATTACTAAAATTTCATGTAATGATTCTACTGATTCACTTGAAAATTTTACTAACAGCAAAGACCTGTAGCAAATGATTTAATATTTTTTATTTCACACCAGCTATGATTTGCTTTTAAAGCATAAAGCCCATTTTTATATTTAACTGCGGGGTATAGGGATGTATAAAAAAAAGTAAAGTTGGCGACCATAGTCGAGGGTAACCCGAAGGCTCCCTTTTCGATAGCTACTACACCAATGTGTAGGGGAGGGCGCTACTCCTTCCCTGGATTGCTCTACTTTACTCTTGATCCGTACCTTATAATGCTGAGTGTTAAGCAAGGAGGCATCAAGTACCATTTTTTGAGTCTTTGGTATGACTGGGCCATTGGCGAACACTCTAACCCCTAGGCCAATGTCCGGTACAAAGGGATGTATAACCCACCTCAATCTTTACTGTTTCATTATATTTTTAAAAGACAAAAGTCACTTTTATTCAATTTCATTTATGTAATTTAGTCACTAAAATAATGACAACAACTTTTCTTTTTCTTATTTTTATATTTAAAAAAGCCAGCATATGATAATTCAAAAACAAGGAAACTAATGTCTTTTTGACCCTTAACACACATTTAACATTAGTTTCATTTCTTTTTCAACCAACAAAATCAACAATTATTGATCTTAGATTTCAACCCTACAAAAAGTAAAATTAAGTGTCCATTCATTAATTCCAATTTAATTTGTATATATGACTTTAATAAAATTTTTATTCATAAAATCTATTTTACCAATTTTAACAGGTCATCACAGTTGTACCAATGATATCAGTCATAGGATTGACACCAGAAAATGGTAAAGTTTATTTTCTATTTTGACTAATTTAATTTATTATTCACTTTTGCTTTATTTGAATCCACTTTCATCAGATGTTCTTAACCTTTAGATATAAAAAAAAAAAGCTGTTCCTTAAGTATCATCAAAGTATTTCATTGATATCAACAATGATATCCTTAAAACCTATCTTCAATATTAAAACAACAGTAAGCCTGAATGAAAGAAGGAATTGAAGTTGTATCTTGTGAAACTCCAGCCACTTGTCAAACAAGAAGAAAATCTCTCAAAACGAGTTCGTGTCTTTTGTGTGGTCTGTTGTAGGCGGGAAAGAAAAAAAGAAAGAAAGAATAAATGATTATCAACACTTTCATTAAAAGTGATGAATTATGCTAATTTTCTTTTCTTCTCAACTGAGTGACCAATGAGAAAATTTGCTTTCTTAATAAAAAGTTGTGTTTGTTTTTATCAGGGAATTTTAAAGTTTGAACTGGGTGGTGATTACGTGTTTCCTTTTTTTATGTGAGGAAAGTTAAGTTTTTTTCTGGTTGATACTTTGAAGAGACAGACAAAGCAAGAAGAAGAATTGGTGTGCCAATAAGCATCAGACTTGATTTTTGACCCCTCTCAAAAAGAACCAGTAAGTGTTGATTTTTCTAAAACCCCCCCCATTTTTTTTTCTTTTTTATTGATTTCCCTCTTCATAACTTTTAAATAAATGCATCACTGTTTGTTTTCTTAGTTTTTTGACTCAGGTTTTGAATTTAGAGTTATCTTTCTACTAGATTGGCTTCCCACCATGACTACTGAGCCCAATCAGCTTGCCATCTTATAGCTGGAAGAAAAAAGACTTCTATCATCAAAACATTAAATTAATTGTGCAACTACCGAAGCATTCCTTTCCACAAAATTGCTATCATTAATATGATCATGGTTAGATGAAATGACACTATGTAATTTTGGAATTCTCATATATCCTAAAAATTTCCCTTCCCCCAATTCATCATTCTTTTTGTGGCCATCAAAAAGGAGTTTGTTCTGGGCTCCAAAGCTTGTTAATAGGTTTGACATATTAAAATGTCAATATAGAGAATAAACTTTGTAAATTCAAAAATTGTTTATCAATGTCCCAAGTCCAATGTTCAAGATTCAGAGACAGTCATTCAAAATGACCACCACTCATTTGGCATTTTATAGTAATCAGAAGATTTATTTTCCCCTGAATACCACACTAAATTGCTATAAAGTTTTGACAGGAAATTATTTATGGCTTATACAATCAAGATGATCCACCATATTTTCCTTTCATTCTGTCATTTTTGGTTCACAGTAAACTCAGCTATAGTGACTTCTGCTATCACAAAATTTTCCTTCAAAAACATTCTGTACATTTTATTACTTCCCTTTATTCATATTCTTATTTTAGACAACAGAATGTTGGTAGCCCTCAAAGTAAGTGCAATCTCTCACCAATAAATAACAATAAAATATAACTGTTATAGAAATATGACAAAAGTAAAGACCAATTTATTTTTAAGTAAGAATTTTTATTCAATGATCTATAACAGGAAGGGAAAACGTTTTTATGTTAAAAGGCCACTTTGAAATTTATTGTCAACTAATAAAGACAGACTTTATAGATTTTTAATGTTCCCACAAAACTTTAAAGTTTAAATTTTTAGTTAATAATATCATCCAGATTTAATTCATACAACTTATTAAGCTTTAATGATTTCTTTTTCTTTTTAGATAATTTATTATGAGAAAGGATTGGAAGTAGAGAAGTGTTATATTGGTCTTTTCACAAGGTTATAAAAGACCTCACTTGATATTGTAGGTTGCAATTGGCCTTAAGGCTGCAGGTTCCTCACTTATGATCTAAATAATTCAAGAATATTTTATTATGCAAATTAAAATTTGGGGGACTTGACATTACCAGATTTTAAAGTTTTTATTCTTTCAATTGTCGATTACATCAAATCGGCTATTTTCTCATATAAAGTTTTTATGTTTTCCTCATTTGAAGATCATTATTAAATCATTAAGTATAAAAATCCGGCACAATAAACATCCCAGGAAACTCGACATTATTTTCATACTTTGTTAATTTTAAAAATTTATATTTCAAATTATGTTTCTGCTAATGAAGACCTTTATGGATATCTACATGTTTGCGTGCATCTGGAAAATTCAAAAATTATCTTGACTTGTTTCCTGGAAGATTTTCTATAGAAAAGTTATGAACATTTTAAAGTTTTGAAACTGAAATCTACTGTAAATGCTAAAGAATTTAGTCAAATATGTGCATATATTTATACATATATATGCACATGCTGTTACCAACAAAACAACAGCTATGCTGATAACAAAGGCTTCTTCAAATGATAACCTGACTTCAGACATGGTTTAGGGGTCAAAGCATCATTATCAATAACCCAGAATGCTTCAGCAGTATCTCATGATACCACCAGACTTTGTTGGTGTTTTCATCACATCATAGGGATGACAGATGAAATTCTTACATCATCATGTAATCCTTTGTTGTACTGAAAACTTTCCAACCAAATGTAAATAAGCTCTACAAGTGATATAAGATTTAACTGAGTAGACTAACTTTGGGACTATAACTTCTTTGAATTCATTAACATACACACACATGCACACATCTCTCTCTCTATATATATATATATACATGAGGGGTAATGTGACTTACTTCAATTCCAAAATAACTAATTGGTTTCATAATTGGATCATAAGCATATAAGATTTATAATATATTATAAAAATTCAAAATTCCAAACTAAAACTACCAAACCACAAAAATCTGTATTGGGATAAAAAAAAACAATATAACATAAGTTAGTTAGCATATTCGACTTTATCACCATGGAAATGTAAATAAAGTCTAACCAGATGGTACAGCCAGAAAAAAGATTTATTAGACCCCACCCTGTTCACCACATGGTGATTATAATATGGCTACTGTCGAACTTCCAGGTAAGATTGTCTCTTACTCTGGAAGAGCATCCAAGTGATGCAACTTGTAAGGATTAACAATTCTTCCTCTTCTTTCTTTTCCTTTCAGATGAGCATATGTTTTCCTGAAAAAGAAAATTGAAAAATGCGAATTCATTAAATTGAGGACTCCTTGGGTACTGATGTAAAACCAAAGAATTTAAATGATGGTGTTCCTTTCATTGTCAAGGGGTCTGCAATTTATGCAGCAGATGGTATCCAAGAGATCCCTGCAATTTCTTTTTTGTCAATGATTTCTCTCAAAATGGCCATTTCAATGTGAAGTTTCTTATCCAAAATTTGTGTTGATGAATATACTGAGTTTTAGGGAAAGAAATTCTTTTGTACATATTTTCTAGTATTCTTACTTTCATCTTTTAGCTGCAGTCATCCCAATAGTAGATTTCTGTAAAATAGGCATACTTCTTACATGTCAATAATGGCTAATGTTTCAGCAGCCTGGGTACTTTTGACAACTCTTCTGATATGTTTGGATTACCAAATAATGGGCATATATTTATTGTTACTTCTTGACAAACAGACTATATTGCCTCCTTGGCATCCTCCATCTGTTAAATTAGCAAAAGAAGAATTACTATATGCAACAATTTTTTAATACTTACGATTTCTCATATCTGGAATATCGAGAAATTTTTTCTTTTCTTTTTTCTTTCTTTTTTTTCCTTTTTTGCATTCCTAAGTACTCTGCTAGTTTGTTTTTATAAATTCTATATTTTCTTGTTTTAGTATGGACCTTAATGCATTAACGGCATTATTTAGATCAGGAATGGTTTGAGTGGTGAGCCAGTTAAGTTGGCCCATATTTTTCCTGGTTTCAATCATTTCTGTTGTGGATATATGGGGTAATAAGAGGTTTGGGCGTGTTAGGAAAGATTTTGAAATTGGTCCCTTTTTCTTCTTGTCTCCATTCAACTTATCTTCTTAGTTTTTTCTGGCTAAAAAAGGAATGAATGACAGAAAAGAGACAGGAACACTTTCAAACTCAACTTTTATTCCCAGGTTTTCAAATATTTTGTGATTCATAATGTTTTTCCTGAACCAGTAAAATGGCCATCCTCCTGGTCGAGGTGTCTAAGGGATCGGAGTAGTTTCATTTTGATGCCAAGAAGTCTATATTTTCAGGAATACGTAGATTGCTCTTCTTGTCAGAAGCCACCTGGGAGATTGTTTCTTTTTTAGATTTATTTTTCATATTTATTTATTTTATTTTGTGCCTTTTTTTTTATGATTTTTTTATGTTATTGGATTTTTTATTTATCATTCAATCCCCAAAGATATTGCATCTTTCAAGCTTCTGTCTGCTTCTGCTAAAATAAATTTCAAATTCTTTACATATTCATTCTGTCAAAGTTTAATATCCTCACCATTCTTTTTTTACTCAGTAATTTATTTAGATTTAACTGAAAATACATAACAGAGTTTGTTTATAACTCTTGTCTAAAAGATCTCTGACCCTGCAAAGCAAAAACTTTTGTATACGACATGTGTGGCGATTTAGGAATTAACAAAAAACTCCCAACCAGATATTGACTCGTCGGCTGCCTGATACAAAATGTATAAATGCGTCGCCACGCATAAGGCTCCACGCATCCATCCGGTTAAAATCAGAAAAAAGAAAAATAATAAAATGTAAAGTAGCCAATGAGAAGCGGTCGCGCCAAAATTAGAAGAATTTTGGAGTAGCAAATTTGGAGATAAATACTCAGGTTTTCTGTGAACCGACCTCTTTTTCGGGTAGTGACGTCGAACCGACAACACCGATTTTACTGTCTGGTGTTTTGGGCACCACGCTATGTCTTTAGACGTAGCGTTGGTTAGTCCATTCACCAGGTAAATAAAGGAAAGTATGAAAGAAATGTTTTCGTCTCTTATCTGTTCCTATCTTTTCTTTGTGTATATTTCTTTTGGACCTTCTTTGGGCAAGGCATTGCACCGGCCAGTCAACGTGAGGTAAAGCAAAATAACCAAAAATATGGAGTCAGATATCTTACGGCAACACAGCCTTGCCCTTAGCCACGACCTTCCTAAAAGCCTTTAAACCCCACACGTGTATATATATATATATATGCAAACCATACAATAAAAATACACAAGCGACTCCTTTGTCCAGGTATGAACAGTTTATTAATTACTTGACTTCAGTTCTTTGACATGAGGAAAGAGACAATTCTTAAAAGTCTTTCGAATCATACTATGCTAACAACACCCCAACGCTCAGCACATCTCGTGGTCCAATGTCAATTTCTCAACACCATGGTGTAATATCCTAACTAACAAAAGGGAAATGACCTCTGATGCCACAGGGGTTACGACCCCTACTACATCAGGGGGGTTTGGTCAATAAAGGAATGTACCAGGATAGCAGCAGATGTTTGTTCTCCCTCTGTCTAATCATCATTCATCTTATCGATTCATCTTGGTAATAGTCCGTACCTAGCAAGTATCCATTACCCCAGATATAAAGACTTTACACATGGTTGGACCCAACTTCTCAACATCATTGTCGGACCCAACTTCTCACTATCATAGTCGGACCCCAACTTCAACTGTCTGCCATTAAGGCAGACAACCCAACTGTCTGTCTACATGGCCCAAAGTCAACTCCCAACTGACGTGTTTTTCAAAATCTCCAAATTCCCTGGACCATCGCTTCCAAGCATGACATCATTCAAATTCCAGCCATTTCCTATCTGGGGTTTATTATGACAATTGTGATTGTCTTATCCTTTGCGCATGTGCGTAAGCTGTACCCAATGTCTGTACACCTGAACTAAGAGCCGAATAGTTCAAAGCCCAACCAAACTGAATTATAAAATATAATTAATGAAAAATGATTGATATGAAAAAATCATTCCGTAATTATATAACAAAACCATCAATATTAGCAGCAATTATACCCTGCAGTTTGTTGCCAAAATACTATGTAAATATTGCCTGATCATATCTTGAAGTTACTGCTCCTGACTTCATTAATTTTATCCTGAGTGTTAGGTATTAGGATCTTGAAGCACCAGTCTAGCCATATACACATTTTGAGAGTCTCCAAATAAAACCTGCAGGTACAGTGGTTTCTTTAAGAGGATCCAGATAAATTATTTGGTCTAACTGCTAGCTTTGCAGGAATGGTGTCTTTATGTTCATTGACTTACCCATCTAACAGTTGTCATTACTATGCATAAACCTTCTTTACATTATGTAGAAGAATTTTTCCCAATGTTGCATGCATCTATGTCCTTCAAGTCTCTTGCAACGAATCTAACTTATCAGGTTTGTTTGCTTTTGTGGGGTTTGAAGGCTTTGAAGGTCAGGGGCTAAGGGCAAGGCTGTGTTGCCGTAGATATCTGACTCCATATTTTGGTTATATTATTTTACCCTACATTGACTGGTCAGTGCAATGCCTTGCCCAAAGAAAGTCCCAAAAGAAATATACAAAAAGAAAAGATAGAAATAGATAAGAGACGAAAATATTTCTTCTATAGTTTCCTTTATTTATTGGGTGAAGGGACTAACCAATGCTACGTCCCAAGACGTGTGGTGCCCAAAACACCAGACAGCAAAATGGTGTTGTTGGTTCGACGGACACTGCCTGAAAGAGAAAGATAATATCGTCTCATTTTTCAAAAGGAAATCCTTTTTCTTTTATGCATGCATCATCTCCTTTTCCGTTAGAGACCTCTGGGAGTTTCTTCAAATTTAATAGTTTTCTTTTTATCTATTTATTTTTTTTTTAAATTTAATTTTTTATTTATTCATTTGTTTGTTCCCTACACTTTCAGAACTTTTATTATTGTGAATCCATTGGGTGAAAATTTTGGATTGACCTTGGTCAGGTGACTTGAATGATTGCTTTATTTTCAACCTAGTTTTAAAGTTAAAACTGACAGATGAAGTTGACAGATACATCCACACATACATAAAATCCACAAAGTGACAACTGGAAAAACGAAAACATGTGGGCGTGATACCCAAGGCAAAAAATGTGTTGGTGTAAGCCGTGACCAATGGAGAATAAGCATTGCGTGGGTGAAGAGACATGGCCATGTGGGTCATGTGAGACTTTTAAGACTATATAAGGTCTAGGATTTTGGCTGAAGTTCAGTTTCCACTAGCTGTTCCGACTCCTGACAGTTCTTTGAGTGTGCGATTTCTCTCCAACTGCTCTCCAACTCCACACAAGTGTCACTGACGAATAATGAAAATATAAGATTATGTATTCATATATACATGACGATAAGTGTCACAGATGGCATCAATAAAAATACTAAACAACAAACGATAACAACGAAAATACTAGACAATTAGACGATTGTATCACAGACAACATCAACGAAAGGTAGGTAACTTTTGATTTTACCTTGTGTGTATTCTGCTTTTGTACATATAGAAAAGTTGCTAAAATGTAATGGCATACTTTTTCCAATTTCTTTCAGAGTCTGACTGTGGAGCTGAGAAATGTTGCTTGTTTGTTGACAAACACATTAAGAGGTGAGTTTTTTAAAAATATACAGCCATTTGTACGTAAGGAAGATGGTGAATATGGGATTTGGTTGGAAGATGTGCAGAATTGTGGAAGAAGACAAATGTCAGGCGGCTCTCATTACAACTAGAAGAACCATTGGACAATATATCTACAGATTAATGTCCAATAACCCACAACTTACATGGAATGAGTTAAAAAATTATTTAGGAGAGTATTATGAGGTGCTTTTCAACCCCAATGCTTGGTTAATAGAGTTGACAAACATTGAGCAGGGTTGAACAGAAGGAACACAGGACTTTGTGCAGAGGGTAGTATGCTTGGCTGACAGCGCATACATAGGGGTTGACAGGGAAAAATGAAGTCGTCACAAAGCAAGTGCTAGGATTCTTTATATATATTTTCCCAACCTCTCCGCTTGGGCAGGATATGACACAAGGTCAATTTTTAAGCAGAGTTTAACAGGTTTGAATTCAAAGTTTTCCTTCTCCTAGACTAGTTGCTTCACCAAGGCTGAAGAACCCAGTCTGTCCTACTATTTACCCATAGCTGGAGGGAGAATAATTAGATTCATACCTTTGCCAAGGATTTTAGTGCTATGTGAAATGCAATCAGTCTCGTCCAGGATTTGAACTCGTATCACCATGTCCATTTCATACAACGATAACCATTACACCACGAGCACCTCCTAGGATTCTTTATAGAATTGCTAAGAGAGCGGGATATAAAGATGGTAGCGATGAAGGACAAGCCACAAATCTTATAAGCTGCCTATCAGAAAGCTCCATCCGATTTGAATGGAAAATTTGACTTGATGCACACTCGGAATATGAAGACAAGCCTAAGGAGATTTGCCACTCTTGGAGGTGGGTTCCGATAGAAGCTGTGAGTCCTGCTACATCCAAAGTAATAATAAGCATAGGTATAAGGAGAAAAGTAATGGGGCAAAATATAAAAGGAACAAGCAGAAAAGGAACAAGCGCATTATTAGGTGTTGGAATTGTGGCAAAGAAGGTCATACAGAGATATTCTGTAAACAACGAGCCTCGGGAAATTGCAGAGGTCTGTTTGTGAGATGCCCAACAAGTGAAACAAGATGGTACTGACGCATAGTTGGTAATATGGGCACTTCAAATTCCATCTCTATAAGGATAGCAGGTAAAACTTATAGAGCCTTGGTAAATACAGGGGTAGAGGTAGGGGTCATAAGGTCTATGGTTTTTAAAAAATTTTGACCAGGATTTGAATTCCAAAAGAAAGATGTTAAACCACAAACTCTGCTAATGGGTTGAAGGCCTTTGTCACCTTCAGGTTCAAATAGGAAACCAGTTCACCCACCATGATTTCTTCATTGTGAAGAATTTTAGTAGAAATGTTGTACTCAGTTGTGATTGGCTGATGCAAAACAGGGTGAAAATGTATTTTGATTTCGAGTCCTTGAGAATTGGGGAGAAATATGTTGCATTAGAGGAAGATGTCCATATTTCCTCTATTATTAGGTTAGCACAAAAGATAACGTTAAAACCTCAGCACCTGCACACTTGTATAGGACAAACTAAGTTTAGAAACGGAGGCAGCAAGAAATATGAAATTGAACAGCTGAGTAGTGGATATGTTTGCAATTTCAGTGGGATATCAGCAGCCAACACAGTTGTAAAAATTGCTAAATCTTGTAGGTTTCTGTTGCTAATAATGAATAACACTAACCAAATGGTAACCTTGAAGTGGAGGTGTCCAATTGCTAAATTCCTCATAGAGGAAGTTACCTACATGGGTCATACACTGACTTATGTAGACCTGAAGCCTGATGAAGAAAAAGTGCAGGCAATCACAGAATTCCCAGCACCTCATGATTTGCATCATCTAAGGCTCTTCATAAGAATGGTTAAATACCTCTCGAAATTTGACCATTCGCTGATGACAAAGTGTGAACCTTTAAACAGATTAACATGGAACGACCAGGTTTTTCTCTGAGCAGAGGTGCAACAAAGAGCATTTGAAGACATAAAGAAAGCTATAACAAACACACCTGTCTTAGCTTACTATGACTTAGAAAAGCCAGTCACGATACAGACTGACATGTCTGATGTAGGCGCGGGAGCTGTCCTCTCGCAGAATGGGAAACCAGTGTCATACATGTTAAGGGTTTGGAAGGACTATGATAAAAATTATACACCAATTGAAAAAGAGATGAGAGCTGTTGCATTTGGATTACACAAGTTCAGCGACTATTGCTACAGAAGACATGTAACAATAGAATCAGATCACAAATCATTAGAAGCAATCAGCAACAAGCCTCTAAGCAAAGCACCAAAAAGAATGTTAGGAATGATGTTTTCAATACAGAATTTTGACTACAAAATAACATCCAAGGACAGTGACGTAATTTTTGCTGATGCTTTTTCCCAAGCCCCTGTAGAGGGTGACAAATTTCAGTTTTATTTCAGTGACATGAATCTATTAGAATTTCCTGCTCTAAGTAAACAGACTAGGGACAGGCTAGTCAGTACCACCAAAGAAGCTAAGAATCTACAAAAGCTCATAAAACTGATTAAATAAGGTTTCCCAATGCATTATAAAGCCCTTCAACCTCAGTTGAAGCACCTGTACAAATTCAGACAACCTGTCAACAAAGGACGATCTGGTATTTTACAAAGACAGAGTGTTTGTACTAATGTCAATGAGAAATGACATGAAGAAAAAGGCACATACAACCCATTTAGCAATTGATTGCAACATGAGACACGCCCATGACACAATCTTCTAGCCTGGAATGAGGCGCAAACTCCAGGAATGTTATGTGAACTGCAAACAGTGAAGCAGATATTCTGCAAAAAATAGCAAGGAGACACTAATCACAAGACCAGTGCCAGAATACCCATTCCAACATATTGGCCTTGTTACTATGACACTGGATGGAAGAAAATACCTAGTCTGTGTGGTTTATGGGGGCCCTGAATTTGACAGCCAAATGATGAGAGAACTGACCCATAAATATGGATTCAAATGGAATTCCAGCTCACCAGAGATGCCAAACTCCAATGGAATCATGGAATCAGCTGTAAAACAAATCAAATACATTATAAGAAAATGTAACAATGAAAACAGAGATCCTTGTCTGGTCACACTAGAATTCACCAACACTCCATCAAAATCCACAAGGAATGTCCCCAGCACAGAGATTCTTTGGAAGACAATTAAGAAGTCTACTGCCTACAATGAAGAAATCTCTATCCCCATTTAATTCAAAAGAAACAAAAACTAAAATATGAAAGGCAAAACAACAGCAAAAGAAACACAATGACAAAAACGTCCATGACCTGACAGAATGAAGAAAAGATAACCAGGTGACTATGCAGCCAGATGGCAAAAACCAACATTGGAAAAAAAAGCAACTGTCACAGAAAAGTGTGAATATCAGTGATATATGATCGAATTGGAAAATGGAAAAAGACTCATGAGAAATTGGAGACACTTAAGACACATAATTAGATCAAAACACAGTGACATGACAGAAACAAACTGCAAACAAGATATCACCACCAATGGCAGTGAAGAAAACACCAAACAATAACGACCAGACATGGCTGAAAGACGACCGCATCTGAAGAGGCAAGACACCTAACCGCTATGGTGAATGGCAACTTACAAAAGTTTGAAATGTTCATTTTATGTATGTATGGGAGATGTTGGTCGACTTATATACATAAATGACCCAATATTGTATTGGCCTGAAGGGGCCTTTAACTGCAGGACACTTAATGAACAAGATAGGGGCAACAAACATGTGCATTACACACACATGGCCTCAAGCTATTTCCGCATAACAATGGTTTGCTTCGGTCTTGGAATCTCAATTTTCTTAGGAGTGAATTTTGTTTGGGTGGTCTCAATCAACATTGTTGTTTGAGATTTCTAAATCTTCATTCATATCAATACCTTCAAAAATTGGTCTTTTCTGTGAGGTGTTAGGTTCAATTTTGCCATCCTCAGAAAAACTTCAATACATCTCAGAGTAAGACATTGCGAAGAGTAATTTTGGTACTTATGGCTCATGAGAGTGCTACCTCAAAACTACAAATGGTGACTTTTATTGTTTTTTACTATTTTTCCCTAATATCTGATTGTGTCATTCGTTCAACCCATTGCTCCATAGACTTTCAGCAGCAGTTACTTACTACAATATTTAACTGATTATCAAATTCCCAGCCATTGCTAGATCCTCAAGTTCCAAAATCCCAACATTGACATTTTATCTTGTTTGATAATCGATTGGGTGCAGTACTTTGTTATCACTGATTTTTTTGTGTCAATGGCAACGCTTTCATTGAAATGTGATGCTAATAAGAACTTGACAATGGCTCTAAGTTTAGTCCTTTTGTATCTAATGCATATTTCATAGAAATTGGGAAGTTCTTGTAAAATTTTTATGAATTTAGAATCTTTCATTTCTGCTTTCCTAACTCAAATAGCTTTTTACTATGCATATGACTGAATGGTCTATTTATTTGGAATTTTAACTTTCTCTGATCTATTTTTATTTGTAATTTCTTGAATAAAAATATTTGACTAAACTTACCTCTGTCTGGTAGACAGGGTGATATTGCTGTTTTTAAAGTTAAAGTACATCTTGGCTCTTTTCTTAGCACTTTTATTTAATAAAAGTGATATTTTTGAGTACACAACATGAATAACAATGCTGAATTAAATGCCAATGATGGCATACAGTAGAGTTGCTGTGTAGATTTAAGTTTGTTTCTTTGCTAAACTTATAAGTCTTCAATATGTTTCAAACTTTTACACGTTGTCTGTTTTTCTGGTATGGTTTCCAGAAAACACACATACCATATAGTTCCACAAACAGTCGCAGAAGCATCATTGTCCAAGACAGCTAAGGAAAGTGTTTGGCCTAAAAAGGTGTGACCACTGTCTTCCTATTTTTGCTGACTTATCAGCACAGCATTGGCTACCGATAGATAGTTTTCCTTTTTGCTGTCTTTCTGCTTATTTCTGGTACCATCAATGTAAGGGCAGTCCTAAGTCAAGTGGAACTTGCATCCACATTTCTCAGTGTTACCTTCAGCTCCTAGCAAGTTTAGGTATGGTCAATGGAGTGTAGTAAGTTTTTGTTATGTCTCCTCCAGTGATAATAGTCACTACCTTGCTGACCAGAAAAACATGGGAATCAGTAAAATGACCACTAGAGTTTGTTTGGTTGTTTTCATTGTATGCAATATCATTTTTATTTTTTATGACTGGAGTTGACGAGGCGTTAAAATACTGCTGGTGCCTAATTTAAAAAAAAAAATTGTTTAGACATGACAGTGTCAGTTCTTTTATAATGGCCTTGACTAGCCTCTGATTCTCTGAAGAGAAGTTAAGACTCTTTAGAGCCCTGTAGGTGAGTACTTGCTCTTGGCAAAAGTAACTTGTCCTTTAATTTCACGTTGTGATGCCTCAAGGTATGAGGAAGTCGTCTATTGAAACATTACTTTTTCTTTTCTAACTCTCGAAAGACTCGTATACCATAAAGGCCAATTTGTTCACATCTGTCTGTTGAGTTTTTCATAAAACTTTTCCATACCATCATGGACACAACTAGTGGGGATTAACAATTTCTATATGTAACAGTGGGGGTGTCCTCATGGTGTAATGGTTAAAGCGATGGACTGCAGAATCGTAGTACGCGAGTTCATACTCCAGTCACGCTATTACATTCACTTTCGAGCAAATACCCTTAGGAAAGGTATGAACCCCCTTATCCTCCCAGCTATGGGTTAAATAGTACCACTACTATTCTTCTATGAGAATGGCTTTGGCATTAAATAACCTACAAAGGTTGATATGCCATTAAACAAAGAAACCAAACCAAACCTATATGTAACAGTCAAAAAATTAGTACATATCTTATATATATTCATGCAATTTTATTTTTAGTTACCAAGTTTCCATGCTGTTTAGTAATGAATAATATCTTTTTTGACTGTATAATGTTTCTGCCCAGTTGGCTTTATCCTGTATATGAAATTAAACAATTTGCTTGAGTTTTGGGGAATGTGGAGTACCTCTTCATTACCATCACTCCCAGGTCCACTCTGACCTGGAGTAGAAGCACCTGATAGGGTTTTATCTATGGGTCAATTAGAACTGTTTGACATTCAAACTGAGTGCAAACAAATGAATTGTTTGAAATAGAACAGTTTTATCAATTAACTGTGTGTAAGCAAATGACTGATGTTTAATTGAATTGTTAGTGATACATAGCAATACTGAGAACCATTTAACTTAGTTGACTTGGGGATTACAGTCATGTCTGCGCCTGTGTCCAATCGAAAATTGGTGATTTTGCTGCAGACTTTAGTGGTGACCTTTATTTTTGCCTGCCATTCTAATCCTTCAACTCCTTTGACTGAATCAATTTTATCCAGTGTAATTGAACCCAGAAAATTGTCCTCTTTAAGCTTCTTAACTTCTGACTTGGTCTTGCAAACTTTTGCATAATGTCTAATTTTTGAACACTGTCTGCAACATACATAAATTGCAGGGCAGTCATTTCTGTTATGAACAGGAAACTTTCTACATCGTATGTATTTCTTTTCCATTCTATTTTTATTAGGGTCCCTTTTATTTAGATTTTTATTCACTCTGTTTACTTGCATTTCAGTATCAGTGCTTGAGGAAATAGCTTTTGTCTGTTGTTTAGAGGTTTCGTGGGCTCTACCAATTTGTTGGCACTTGTCGAGAGTGAGTTGCTTATCTGATAGCAGTTTTTCTCTGATACAAGTGTCTCTAACTCTAACAATGACCTGGTCCTTTATCAGTCTGTCTCGTAGCTGGCTAAAATTACAGTTTTTTGCTAATTGACGTAAAGCAGCTATGTATGTTTCAATATTTTCTGTTGGTTCTTGTTTCTGCAGGTGAAATTTATACAACTCCAACGCCTCATGCATTTCGCCTACGAAAAAATCTTCTAATCTTTTCATAACAATTTCTAAGTTCATTTTATCTACTTCATTGTCAAATTCTAAGCCATCATATATGTCAAATACATCCTGACCTATCATTGCTAAAAAGACTGAAATCTGATATTCAGAATTGTCCTCCTTCGAAAGTCTGTTCCCTATTGAGTAGTTTAAAAAATTACGTCTAAACATTTGCCAGTTGTTAGCAACATTTCCAACTAACCTCACCTTCTCTGGAGGTGGTATATTAGTTGAATATTGCCTCATAGCCATTATTGAAGTTGATAAAAAGAAAAGAAAATTTACAGTTCTCAGAAGAAATGTATTTCCTTTCAAATTATCATGTTTTTGTTTGATTCCTGAAATAGGTCATAGCAGTTTCGACTGGTTTGTTGTTTCGTTTCTTTTTTTTCTTTTCTTCAATTAATCCTGGGTTAATTTGAATTTCTTCTTTCTTATTTTGTTTTAGATCCCACTTCTGACACCATGCACTGTTTTGTGCAGGATGTATTGTGTGAAGAAGTATAATGAAGAGAGAAGACTGTAATTAGCTGTTAACAATGGTGGCTTGCTACCTTTATTATATTACAGGAGGTAAGTTATTTGTGTAAGGAGGATAACTCTCCATCATGGAAATCAATTCTAATATACATTTTTTACATCTCATAAATGATGAATAAATCTTAATGATTTTAATGTGAGAATTTTAACCTGTATTAGGTGTAAACAGTTCCTATTGATTTTAAGATAGCCACACATGATGAATATAAAGTTTATTAGAAATTTCTTTGTTATATTGTTACTGAATGTATTGAATTTGTTTGTTCCTTTTTGTAAATTTCAGGCTTTTCACTTTTCATTTTCTCCATCTGCTTATGGCAATGTTTGTTTTTATTGCAGTTTAAGTAAACAAAAGGAAGAAGCAGAAGGTACACCACAAAAACAATTACTGACACTGACTATGCCGATGATATACCGCAGCTGGCAAATGCACCCACCCAAGCCGAAACCCTGCTACATAGTCTGGAACAAGCAGTCGTAGACACAGGCCTCCATTTCAGGGCACACAAGACAATATATGTGCTTTAATCAAACAGGTGACATCTCCACACTAAACAGTAGCTCTCTGAAACTAGTTGACAAGTTCACCAGCCGAGGGAGCAGTGTCTCATCAACCGAGACAGACATCGACAAGCGACTAGCAAAGTCCTGGACAGCTATCGATAGGCTATCGGTCATATGGAAGTCAGATCTGACCGATAAAATGAAGCGCAGTTTCTTCCAAGCAGCAGTCGTGTCAATACTGCTATATGGATGCACTACATGGACGCTGACAAAACGTATAGAGTAAAAGCTTGACAGCAACTACACAAGAATGCTGCGAGCAATATTGAGCAAATCCTGGAGGCAGCACCAAACAAAGCAGCACCTGTATGGCCACCTACCACCCATTATGAAAACTATCAAAATTAGATGAACCAGACATGTGGAACACTGCTGGAGAAGTAGGGACGAGCTCATAAGTGATGTACTCCTGTAGACCCCTTCACATAGACGAGCAAAGGCAGGACGACCAGCTCGAACCTACATACAGCAGCTCTGTGCTGATAGAGGATGTAGTCCTGAACACCAACCAGAAGCAATGGACGATATGAAGAGGCGTGGCAAGAGAGGGTCAGGGATATCCGTGCTGATAGTGCGATATGATGATGATGATGTCAGTTCTCTCACACACACTACAAGTTTCGCAGTGATGACAGTGACAGTAAAAACTCATACTAACAGAGGTGAACAAGTATTTCAGTCAACATGTGTGCCAAAAAAAATTCACCATAGCAACAACAAAGTCATTTTTCAAGCTACAACTGCATAGAAGCGACAAAGGAAGGCTCGAGAACGTTGGCAGCAAAAATTAGATTCTAGCAGTAGCGTGACAATCTCCCTAACCTACCCAAGGAGCAAAACAGATTAGGGTCACAGTCTTGTCACTTGTTGGAGAAAAATCTAGTGGCATCTTTGATCTGCACTGTGACCTCAGAAACTGTAGACAATATTTTAAATCACTCCTTAGCGGTGAAAGAAAAATTATTATACAAAAACCCACGTTTGCATATCGTCCTTTTTTATTTTAAACACTTGTTTTTACCCTCAGTCTCATCTTTTAATTGAAATTGTTTTATCTTTCATTCCACATGAATTACTGTATTTGTATTATTCGTTTCATTTTCTTTTTTTTTTTTGTATTGTGTTTATCTTTGTTGAAGGGGTAAAAACGGTGCCCAATCCTTGTAACGTTGTGTCAAATCCTACCTATAGGGTTAACAATTTTTTGGTTATTTCAAATTGCTTGTTTTGATAGGTATGACCAATACCCCAGTGAATTATCATTTTCAAATAGAACCATGCAGCAAATTGACCGACTGGCAGTCAAAGAGAGAGATAATGCTACCAACGAAGATTTTCCTTTTATGCAAGAGATATCTTTAGAAAAGGTCTCCCATGGCAGCCCTGTCTAACATATCTGACAAATGAGGTGAGAAAAAAGACGAACCTTAAAAGCTAGGAAAAGCAGGTCATACCAGTTTTGCCGACAGAAAGTGAAGTTCGCCTTTCAATCCACCATCCAAAGAAAACCAATCAATTACCAATCAGGAATATAATTCTTTAATTTAGAAAACATATCTATGAATCGTTATGATCTCTGTTGATAATGTGATTTGTATTGCATTTTTGTTTCTTAGGAATTATCAACAAATGGGAATTAGATCCAACTATTCCAAAAGAAGATGAAAATAATTTGGAAATTAAAGATGATGAACAGTTTTCTTTAAAAGAGAATGGTGACTACAGAGTGTTTAGCAATGTAAGTTAATCTACTTCTTTCTTTCCTAATGAGTGTCATGAGCCTGTGTGTGGGGAATAAGATTTGAAATTTCAAAGAAAGTAACTGCAAAATTATACAATTTTCAGCTTGCTTCCTTGCAACATACACACAATATTGATAGCAAGCAGTGTGTGTGTGTGTGTGTGTGTGTGTGTGTCCATGGTGTAATGGTTATCATCATTGATGTTCAAATCCTGGGTGAGACAGTTTGCATTTCACATAGTACTAATAATCTTGGGAAAAGTATGAATCCAACTAACTATTCTCCCTCAAGCTATGGGTAAATAGTAGGACAGACTAGGCTCTTTAACCTCGGTATGGCAACTGATCTAGGAGAAGGAAAACTCTGAATTTAAACTTGTTAAACTCCGCTTAAAAACTGACCTTGTATTACATCCTGCTCATGTGGAGAGGTAGGTAAATAAATGTGTGTGTGTGTGTGTGAGAAAGAGAGAGAGAGAGAGAGAAAGGGTCAAACAGAAAAAATACATTTGTTCTCAATGTCCTAGATATGACACTAAACTGCATGCAGTAGAAAAGAAGTTCTAGGGAGTATGGCATGACTCCTTCATTACCATAACCGACCTCGGGTGGAAGTACTTGTTAAAATCCCGTTTATGCATGAAATAGATCTTTTTGTTTAAAATCATTTTGAACTACATTTATACAATGCGTCTTAAAAATTGATATTGCAACTAAGTTTGAAATGTCTACTTGTTTAAAATAATTGTGAATTTTATTACGTAATTAAAAATAAGACAATTTCTTGTGAAGTATTAGTATTTGATAAGAATACTTGAAACCAGAACACATGACACACAAAGATCAACAATTTAAAAGGCCTTTGTGTACCTTGAATGGACACTGAATTTCTCATTGGCATGTGTAAAGGTTTTCATAATAATGAAAAAAAGTAACTCTCTCAAGAAGTTTGTAAAGTGATAATTCACTATTATAATCATGGAATCAATTATTGAAAGATATCTAATGAACTCAATATCCCTATCAGTATAATAAGAGACATTATTCATAAAAGGAAGAAACATAGCCTGACTACAGATATGCTTCAGAATGTCCTCATATATTAAGTGAACAAGCAGTTTGAAGGGAGTCAGAAGAAAGTGGAATCAACCTATTGGGAGGTAGTCAAATTATTTAATACGCAAAATAAACTGATGGATGTTCACCCATCAGACATAAGCAAAATACTGCTTTTTTCCCACCTCAAACTTATTTTCTCATATGCTCATTAAATCTCACCACTTCATGGAGGCTTATCATGTTCTCCTCTATAAAACAAGTCACACCTCTTGCGTCCTTTTCTTCTGGTTTCCACGTGTTGGTTGCAGAGAGAGCACACCTTCTGTTTCTTCAAGGTAAGATTGTTTGTGGCATTACTACTACACAATTATTTCTGTTTATTAGGAATTTAACACTCATTCACTTGCCAGTCGGGGGGAAGGGGGTCCTTGTGGTGTAATGGTTAAAGCGATGGACTACTGAATCATAGTAAGAGAGTCTGTACTCCAGTCGTGCTATTACGTTCACTTTTGGGCAAATACCCTTGGGAAAGGTATGAACCCCTTTATCCTCCCAGCTAAGAGAATGGCTTTGGCATTAAATAACCTACAAAGGTTGCTATGCCATTAAACAAAGAAACCAAACCAAATCACTTACCAGGGAGAACTTCGAAGGGAGCTGCAGGCAGTTAAGTATGAAATGAATGAAGATAAAATTAGTTGGACACTTGACAATGTACAACTGCATTCTCAGACTCTTGGGAAAACCTCTTTTCCGAAGCCCAGTCACATGAAGATTCATCTACTCTTTGCTCATAATCATCTCAAGGAGCCTGCTTCAATTTGTGACAAAATATCATGGTCTGATGAGACAAAAACTGAACTCTTCAGTGGAAACAATTTGGGCTATGTCTGAAGAAAAAAATGCATTTCATATAACCCTCGAAATACCATCACATCAGTTAAATACAATGGTGGAAGTATTATGATTTGGAATTGTTTTTCTTTGGTGGGTATGGATCATGGCATTCTATACAACAGGCCAACTCATAGCGCAACTGAGAGCCAGAATTGGAGGCCTATTAAAAAATGTATGATTTTCAGAAATTTTAGAAAAAAATTAAGTTAACCACTTTTGAAAATATTTGAAATAATATTTTAATTCACACCTGAGGATAATAGGATGTGTTGAAAGTTAAATAAATGAAAATATGTATTTTTGCTATAAACACTGATAATTATTAAACAACACAAAGGGGTAATTATGATTTCTGGTAAAAGATATAATATCTATAATGTTAAATACAAAGAACTCAGACTATAACACTCTGCATACGGAGACATCTTTTTACACCCATCCTTCTCACACTCTCACATAAACCAATATGGCCGTTTGTTTACTTCCGGTCCTAGCAAAACCAACCCTTTTCTCAAGAGTATCAGGGAAGGTCACTTGCATGGCTTAACAGTTCTTCCCCCTTTTTCTTTTCCTTTCTGTAAGGCATAAGTTCTGCAAAAGAAAGTAGGAGAGTGTAGCAACATTAAACAGAGGATTCTTTCAGCTCAGATATAAACCCTAGGATCTTAAATGAAGGCACTCCTTTCTTTGTCAAGGAGTGGTCAATTTGTGTGTTAGTTGGTACCCAAGAGATCTCTGCAATTTCTTTTCTTCAAGCATCTCTCTCAAAATAACCATCTCCATGCGAAGCACCTGTTCATTGTATGGCTGTTTGTTTACTTCTGGTCCTAGCAAAACATGCCTTTTCTCGAGAGTATCAGGGGAGGTCACATGCATGGCTTAACACATAATATTGAACCAGAAAAATTTATTTTATATACAGGTGTCACTGAACCCTTTATTCAACCTATTCCCTGTAAATGAATAAAGAGTTTGGTTTAAATTTATATTACAGTTAATGGGTTTGACAAACAGAACCTGGGAAAGCTGGAAGACATCAGCTGAAGTGTGTATATAACAATCATCTCAGAAATATTGAAAAATAAAACAAAATCATTCTAGGAATGTTTTAAAACTTTTAGCTGGTTCTTTTTCTGATCTGGGTGTGCCATATTTGCAAAAAATTTTCAAAACTGTATTTGCAAAAATAGAGGCATGCTTTTTCTCCCTGTTAAAAAAATGAAACTCAGAAATAAGTAAAAAAATGTTACTTTATCATTTATAGCTAACCTTTTCCTTTATTGTATGGAAAAGGATGAAACAAAAAAATAACCATTGGTAAGTGTGGTCAGAAGGAACTTTTAGTTTTCCACGGTCAGTCAAATTGGTATATTTTCCATACTTTTCATCATAAAAATGGCTTTTACATTCACTGGGTTGATTATCATTTCTCGTAATTTATCTGGCTATGTACACAAGAGCCGTTTTTATTTCATTAGAAAGAGATGGTTCTAAATTTTCCAGATTGTCAAATATTTCTGAACCTTCCTCACAAAGTTTATAATCATAAAATGTACATTGATGACCTGGATTAACGTCAAATACATCAATATTTACATTTTGATTTAAAAGTAAAGATGTCTGCTTAATATGCAGCTGTACAATACACTGTTGATTATTAATAAAATAGGCGCCACCTGATCCTTGGCAAAGTTTAACAAATTCTTTTTCTAATGGATCAGTTGAAAATTGCCCAAGTAGTACATATTTATGACTTGTAGCTGAAAGATGTTGACATAGACTAACAATTCCATTGCAAGTATGATGTATGGGAGTAGAACTATTTTGGGATAATTGTTTTATACAATTACTTTGACTGCCAGCCATATTAAGAGCAGCCATTTTACCTAATTCAATGATAAAATCAAGTTGGGTGTCATTTGGAGATCTGATTTCAGCTTGTCGAGGATCATTACGTAATTTATCAATTTGAAGAGACTTAACATTTAAAATTTTCCACCATGTCAAAACCTTATTTATAAATTTATTTACACTTATTCCAGACTGAGTGAGAAGTGCATTATATGGGGTTTTTTTTTTCAGTCTGAGGCAAGTAGAAACTCATTATCTTTCAATTGGCTTTGGAGCAATGGAAATTTCATTTAAATCTGAAAGTTTGACTACTCTTTCAGATTCAAAATGATATAACTGTTTAAGATGTGCCCATTTTGCAACTCGTCTTACTCCATCATCATCTAAAATTAGTTCTCCTGTTTTTTCTGTCAGTCACAAATTGCAAATATTTTTCAACAGATAAACATATTCAAAAAGCAAATGTTTATTATCTTTAGTTAACCAAGGTTTTTCAGGAATTGAAGGATATCATTTATAAAAAAAAATTGATTTACTCAGTTGCCTTTACATCAGCTGGTACTGATGTGATAGCTTGGACTGTTAACTCAATTTGTTCAAATAAAAAGGCTGATGTTAATTTTGAAATTGGAATCAATTTTGTAAGATATTTTGGACCCCCCATTGAGACATATCTTTATTATACCAAGTACTGCTAGAGCAAATAGAGATGGATTGTCAACTGATTTACTAAATATTTGTTTGCCATGATATAGCAACATTTTTTGATATATACTTCATCATGGAGAATTATGCACCCTTTTTGACTGGTATTAAGAGTATTAAATATAGATAACAAAAAAGATTTTTTGTTAAGTTTTGAAACTTTTGACATCATCTTTCCTAATGTTGCTAATGAGGGTAAATAAAAATTGTCTCTTAATCTATTATACAATGTCTGTAATGATGCATAGTACCCAAAAGCATGTATAACTATATCTGAGCTGTATTTTATACCCACAATTTTGGGAGCCATTACAAAAATTGTTGACTCAGGATAGTTTTCTTATGATCAAAAGCCTTAGAAAAAAGATTAATTAAAATATTGACATTTGCTCCATGTAATAAAATTTATTAATGTTATTTTTTTCTTTTATTCTAATAAGTAAAATCATTACAGTTTACCAGTAAGTAACTAATGTTGTAAAAATGATCATTTATTCTTTAACTTTAGAAATGAAAGTGTGAAGAAATTTTCTTTTTTTTTTAACTTTTAATGGAAATGTTGGATAAAGTTTTAATAGAGAAATGTTAATGAACCTTTCTCTATTAAAATTTTATTCAAATTTATTATTCAAATTTAAACTTTTAATACAAAAATGTTGACTTATGCTAATTTTTATCATGATTAAAAACTTGAGAAAATTGAACTTGAATTTCATTGATGTTACGTTTTCAACCCACACTTACGATGTTATGTATTTTTAACGATATCAAAAATAAATATCAAATTAAGTAATGACATTAAATTTATGAAAAACAAATATTTTTAATTCCTTTTATAATAAAAATAGTTTGCTTTACATCTTTAAAGAAACTGAATTAAATTCTGTTCAAATTTGTTTAATATTTTATTGTTTTGCTTCTGAAAATAACACAAACTCCTCAAAAAGAATTGAATTTTATCAATAAATAATTCTTTAAATTTTAATTAAAAAATGTTGAAAAGACTTTAAAAGGGAAAATGCCAAAAATGAATTAAACTTTAATTTAAAAATGTTAAAGCTTTAAACTTAAGTAAATCTTTTTGCGCGAGTGAATTTAAGCCCGAAAGTTTCCTTTTTACAATTTAAATAAAAATGATGTATCAACTCAAACTAAAATAATCAACTATACTTACTTCAACTAAATTAGTTAAATGATATTCCAACCAAAAGTAAAATTAAAAGATTCCTTTGAATTTTTTGAGCCAATAACACAAGGGTATATACACAGTACACAGCAGTTAGCTCAAACTGAAACTAAAATGACCTAATTCTCTCTCTTCAATAAAACCAGCCTCCAGTCTAATGACCTGTGTGCACTATAAAGTGGCCTGTAGTATAGAACGCCATGGTATGGATACACTATTGAGAGAACAATGGACAATCTATAAAATGTCTATAATATAACATAATAATGTTCCAAAACATACTACAGTGAAAACAAGAGTGTTTACATACAAAAAAAAAGAATATTTGAAAGTGACCAAATCAGTTGGCTGACATAGATCCCATAGAAAATCTATGCAAGGAATTTAAAATTGAGTGTTCATCTGTGGAATCCCTAAAACATGGCCAATCTTAAGGTGATTTCTCAACTGGAGTGGAATGAAATCGGAGTTAATTTCTGCAAGAAACTTCAAATTATTCTTAACCTCTGATGGCCATTACAGAAAATAATGAACGCGATTTATCAATTTGTATCAAAATATTCTATATAATACTTATATGTTGAATTTGTCAATAAATTTAGGTGTTGGCAAATAATATTATCGTGTTTATTATTATACATATATAAGCACATATATATGTATTGACATATATATATATACATATATATATATATATATATATATTAATGTGGTGTTTCTTAAAGATGAAGAGTATTTGAACAGAGAATGATAATAAATTCTCTTATATTATTGTTTTTAGGTAAAGTTTCAAGTGAAAGAACTGAATATTACAATTTCTAAACAGGAATATAATTAGTACATCCGAGGGTCAGCTGAAAAGTTCATAGGCTGACAAAAATGCTCTCATGAGGTTTAGTTTTCAACACACCCCTTTGCAGTCCACGTACTTATTTCATTTTTGAAACTGCCGGGTGCATGTGGGTTCCGACCCAGCGACTAAACCCACTATTTTGTTAGTATAGCGTTTATTCTTAGGCTAACAGCAACAAATGAATGAATTAATACTTTGTTTAATTCTACCAATTTATTAACCAACACGTGAAACAATAACAATATACACTCCTTCCTGTGCATAAAGTTGAGTTTAAGTGTCTTACCAGCATGTTGAAGAAGTTATCTGGTGTCTTAGGGTTGTCTCTTTGAGAGCTTTTTAATGTCACTGCCTCAATGAATGCCTGGCAGAATCTATCTGAATGGATTTTGGATTTTACACCAAGACTTCTAATCTCATTATGTGGCTAGTATATCCAGTCACAGAGAGCCTCTCCCTCACTCACTCCATACACAGGAATTACCATTTAACTGACCCAACAGATACTCCTCCCCTCCCCCGAAGATGCGGAGCATATTAGAGGAAAAATACATCAAAAGGTCTCTGAAATTCAAATACATAAAATATACATTGAAGCTGACAGTAGCAGAGAGAAAAATATTTTCTTTTTTTCTTTTAACAATATAAATGTCTGGGATAGTCTTCAGCATATACTTGACAACTCTAACCTCAATGGTCATTTGAGATCAGTGGAGTTTATCAGATAGCAAAATATGTTACTTCTAGCTATGTGGAGTGAGATTTTTAGTCTTATCAATTGCGAGATGGATGAGTTTTCCACAAGGCAAGCTTTATATTAGATGTTGGTGCCTTATCTAGTATAATGGTTATTGAGCTAGAATAACAAACCATTATTAGTGAGTTCAATTTTCGTAGGGTATCCCAGATTTCTGGTCTAGTAATTAACAGTTCTATGTTAGATGTTTACAAGGATTGAAAAAATACTGAATATTTGCAAAATATGCAAAATATAAACATGTTGGTCAGATCTTGTCATTGTCTGCTTTGGTTTATTTGTTACTACTGAAGATGGAAATGATATTTGTGGGTTCATATTGAGCCATGTGGTGTCTAAAAAGGCTGGTTTCAATCTATCCGGAGGAATGTTCAGCATCATTCTTAATGGATATGGTGAAATATTTTTGTGCCTTTTTGAGATCTTAAAGGGTCCTCTATATAGTGGTTTTAATTAATGTATTCTGGCAAGGTCCCACACAAAAACATGTGTACATGTTTCAAATAGTTTTGAAACATATGTTGCCTTCTTACATTGTGAAGGAGGGTTGTACACTATGTTTGCCATCTTAGCTGTCAGGCAATCTACAAAGGAAGTAACGTCCAGGGGTGTCTGTGGAGACTTGCAGAAAAACTGTCCTGGTAGTCTAAGTGTGGTGCCATATACCACCTCAGCAGATGAACATTTGATGCCCTCCTTTATTGCAGTATGTAGTCCCAGGTGTACAAGGATAAATTTTCCAACCAATTTGATCAGTTTAACATTGCTCTCAAGGCTGACTTCAGACTACGGTAGAATCTTCCCACCAAGCCATTAGATTCAGGGTGATACTATTTACCAACCCCTCCGCTCGGGCAGGATATGACACAAGGTCAATTTTTAAGCGGAGTTTAACAGATTTGAATTCAGAGTTTTTTTCTTCTCCTAGACTAGTTGCCTCACCAAGGCCGAAGAATCAAGTCTGTCCTACTATTTACCCATAGCTGGAGGGAGAATAATTGGATTCATACCTTCCCCAAGGGTATTAGTGCTATGTGAAATGCAATCAGTCTCGTCCAGGATTTGAACTCGTGTCGCCGTGTCCATTTCCTACGACGATAACGACTACACCACGGGCACCTTCTTAGAATCAGGGTGATAGAGGTCGTGCGGATTCGTTTGCTCCCCAAAAGCTTCATCAATTCGCCGAATAAATTTGATTCGAACTGTCGTCCTCTGTCCGTAGTAATTATAGCCGGGACGCCAAAATGGGACAAGTATCTATACTCCTCACAAGGAGGTTAAGGACCAGTAATGTCTATATGTGCGTGTTCGAATCGTTCACCTGGAGACGGGAAAAGATCAACAGGTGTCCGCGTGTGTCTTCCAACTTTAGCCTTTTGATACTGTTCGCAGGTTCTTGCTCACAGTCAAACATCCGACTTTATCCGAAGCTATACATATCTCCCTGTCATCAATTTGAAGGAAGCATTCGCACCAGGATGAGATAGATTGTGAAGACTGGAAAAGCAAACACGTCGAAATGACTCAGGAACAAACGGGCGTATTTTCTCCGTACTGGTGTCACACATGATGTCCAGTTTGCTGTTCGGAACATGTATTTTGTCAACTTCAGTGAATTTGAATTGTTTTGAAGTAGGTTATGATGGATTTGATCCTTAAGCTGCTCTTTCACAAATTCTGTCATGTCAGTACACGGATAAAAAAAATTGCCTTAATTGTTCAGGACATAACATCTGCAGGTATATAGCTTCTTTCAGATGTCAGAGGTGAACTGCAACAGGTAGTTTAGATGTCTCATTTCTCTGGGGGAATATTTCTCCGAATTTGACTGGAATGCACCAACAAGTGGTTTGTGGTCGGGGAAGATGTAAAATCGTCTCCCCTCCAGAAAATGCCTGAAGTGACAAACAGCTGCGTAAGCGGCATACAATTCTCTTCCAAAAGTGCTGCATCTCTTCTGGATACGAGTTAGCTTTTGGGAAAAAACGAAATAAGTTTCCAAGACCCAGAAACTTTTTGTTGTAAAACTGCCCCAACTCCAATTGCACTGGTATTCACTGCCAAACACAAGTCTACATCAGGAAGGACATGAGATAATTCAGTAGTTTTAGCAAGCGCTGCTTTGATCTTACTAAATGCTGATAGTGCATCACCTGACACTACTATATCACATTTTTTTGTGTTCGTCAACAGGTTGGTAAGAGGTTGAAGGATATTTGCACAGTTAGGTATAAAGCGGCGATAAAAATTTACCATGTGTAAAAATTGTCGCAAACTTTTCAAATTAGTGGGGACTGGGAATTGTATTATAGCTTCAGTCTTAGTAGGGGAAGGAGAAATACCAACTACACCTAAACGGTGGCCCAAAAATTCAACTTCGATCTTGCCGAGGGCACACTTAATAGGATATATTATAATCCCATATTTTGGGAATCTTTCAAAGATTATTTTAAGGTGGTTCCTGTGATCTTCCACCGAATGACTCGTCACCAGTACGACGTTTATGTAAGCACATACAAAATCCAAACTATGTAAAACATGGTCAATAAACCTTTGGAAGGTTTGACCGGCATTGCGAAGGCCAAATGGTAATCTCACAAATTCAAAAAGTCCAAAGGAGATGGTTATGACAGTTTTAGGGATATCCGCTGGTTCTACATGTAACTAGTTGTATGCCCTAATTAAATCTTTTTGAAAAAATGGATTTACCCTGTATATAATAGCGATGACGTCCTGAATATGCGGGATTGGATACCTATCGTGTCTAGTGATTAGCGTTAAGTCCACGGTAATCACCACAAGTGCGCCATGCACCGTTGCCTTTGGAAGCTAAGTGTAACGGTGAGGCTCGATTACTGGTAGAGGGACGAATGATACCTAGCTGCATTATCCAATATTCAAATTTTTCAATGGCCTGGGTTTTGCATGTACAGGGGGGGGCAATTTGTAATTATGTGATGAGTCTCATTGTGACGATGACATTTTTTTGAGGGAGTGGGGAATTAAATTTCACAATATCTGGGAAACCCTTGATAAGTTCTGTGAAACGTGAGTCACGCGAAGCATTTGCTACAGTGGGGTATGGGGCAACAATGTTAGGAATTACTCTGGTGCTGCTTAAATTTGTGGGAGGGTCTCTAAGGCAACGTCTTTTAACATCTATTAGCAAACCGTAGGAGTCGATGAAATCAACACCTAAAATCGGCTTTTGTCTATATTGGCTTTAACAAAGAACCAGCCAAATTTTCGTTTTAACCCTAAGTCCAGCGTCATCCATTTCTGGCCATACATCTTAATGACAGATTTTTTAACTTCTTGCAGGGTTAATTTGTCACTACCCCTAAGCCTGTCTGAATTAGTAGCAGGCAATAATGATATTTGTGCCAAATATCTACCAAAAATTTTAATCCTCTAAATACCTTCTGAATATGTAAAAGGCGACATTTTGTTACCCCACCGGCATACAAAGTCGCAGAATGTTGCCGGCTAAAAGGTTTTCTCGAATTTGTAAAATTTCAGGGTGGGTAACATGTCTGTGGTCTGTCTCCGTATTTTTTATGGATATTGCACATGGAATTCTCTTTCTTATTTTTAGTATTCGACGAGCTCTTTTGACTACCCCTGTCCCTCGGTGTGAAATATCTCCGACCATTCCTAGATGTTGTATAATTATGTCCACGGACGGGAGAAACTGAGACATAACCATCTTTAAAGATGTCTATTAGGGTATCCAACTTCTCGGAAATTTTTAAACAACATTGCATTCCCTCAGCTAAGGACTCTTTGTGGTGGCGACTGTCTTTAGTTTGTACACTAGCAATGTGGACGTCTTCTGAGGTCACATCCGCCATTTTGTCTGCCACCTGACCTAGTTTCTCCAAACACTAACCGTCGCTAACTGCTGCCAAAATGTGCTGCCATTTCTCAGTTAACCAGCTTAAAATTATGTGCCTTATTATGGGGTTCTCTTTATTAGTCCCTGCTAATTCTTTTAGCCTCCGTAGGAATTCTGAGAGCGCAGTTCTATTTAAAATTTCCCTTTTTAATTCTTGGAAAAGATTCATGGATGGCAGGTTTAGAATAATATCCCTGACCGGTTGGACTATTTCTGCCGGTAATAATGGAACTACAAGCGCGAATTTTTCTTTTGATTCCAGTGAATATTCTAACTGGGCTTTGAATAATTCTGGGTCGGAAAAAATAGATGTGAAATTCATTTTATTTATTTATAGGAAGAGTAGCAATACCAGGCAATAAAAAAAACTGTAACGAGTTAATAGTAAACTACACAAGTGGGTACGGATAGGTCATAAAATGTTGTAGGCACAATAGCATTTGGGGGGGGAGGAAGCACGCGGTTCGTTTGAGTTTTTCTTTCTCTTGTTTTTTTAAGAATGTCTATCAAAGAATTTTCTGAAAGAATTTTAAGACAATAAAAATAAAAGGCTCACAGCAACAAATAAATGAATTGATACTTCGTTTAATTCTAACACTTTATTAACCAACACGTGAAACAATCAATAACAATATACAGTCCTGCATGCCGAAGAAGATAGCTGGTATCTTAGGGTCGTCTCTTTGAGAGCTTTTTAATGTCACTGCCTCAATGAACGCCTAGCAGAATCTATCTGACAGGATTTTGGACTTTGCGCCAAGACTTCTGGGCTCATCATGTAATTAGTATATACAATCACTGAGAGGCTCTCCCTCACTCACTCCATACACAGGAATTACCATTTAACTGACCCAATACCACCTTAAAAAGACTTTGTGCCATACTCGTCCGTTTGGTGGGACGAACGACAAATACCAAGCAGGCAACAGGGCTCACTTGAGCTCAGAGGAGAGATAAGATGTTCTTCTCCCAGTAGCATAGGGTCTGTATCCTCACTACCAAACCAATCTGCCGAACGTGGGGTCTGCGTCATCACCACCAGCTAAAGCAGACGACGTTGAATCAAACTAATCACCGCCGCAGACCCAGTTCAGCCAATAACCAATCACCACTGCTCTCTCATTCAAACAGCTCTTCAAAGAACTAACTTCAGAAAGTTTTTATTCAAACAGCTCTTCTCAGAGCTAACTTTAGAAAGTCTTCCGATACCTCTTCTGGCCTCCTCAATACACCTTCCTAGCAGATACCACGAGACGACGACGCAGCAGCTAGTACCAACTGCAGATCAAATCCAGCTTAACCTAGCAGCTGTTATTGCACAACCAAGTAACAGCCTCTGCTATATCAGGCCTACGTGCGACCACGTAGCACCAACACTTCGAGGCCACATCGACACACACCCGATCAACCAAGGATTGAATAAACCGGGACATCAATAACACAGCTTCTGCAACCAGCTCCTGCAGCAGCTAGTCCACGAATGACCACGCTGCTCGGACTAGCTCCAACACTTCGAGGCCACATTGCCACACGTAGTTAATTAAGGACTGCATAAACCGGGACATCGATCATCCAGCCTATGCAACCAATGCGTTCACATCATCGACCGTCTCCAGCAACATCTACAGCCTTACCATACAGCTACACCTACAATCTGCACCAAGCTCAGAGATCATCATCTTCTAGACGCGCTGTCTCCACAAGCTTATAAACAGCTGAGTCTAAAACTTTCTACAACAACGACTCTCAACACTCAACAGAGACTACACCAACGTGATACAACAACTGCGATTCTACACCCATACACCTTTCATGTACGATTCTCTCAACAAAACATGATATTTAAACTTATCCGCTTGTCTTTGTCATTTGTCCAGTCTTCTGTCAATCATACATAACTTATAACTGTTCGTGTGATTGGCGTACTTAGCAGGGTCCTGCGACAAACCCTTAAGTAAATGTGTTATACATTTAAGACTGACTTTTTTCTTGCAGTTCCGATGATCCGGTGACGTTTTCTCCTCATCTTTTCCCTTGTTGACACAGTTTCTGTGCTCTTAGAGGTTCGACAAATCATAGACGAGCTATATTTTTTAAAAACAAACACATGGAAGAAAGTTAGTTTGCAAGAGACTGAGGACTAATAAGAGATGGTGTGACACTCCAAAAAATATTAGGTACTTCTGTTATATCTCTGGCCACCTCTAATGGTGTAATAGCAAGCTAGACTAGCAAACCTTCATGGGTGAGTTCGATTCTTATTGGGTGCCTCATTTCTACGACCTTGTGCCACATCTAAGTAAAGCGCTTCGTAAATTTCTACTTCTAATATATCTCGATTGTATATGTAAGTTGATTTATATTATCTTTTTATTTTTCAGATATCTTTTTGGGGAAGTGACCAGACATGTCAATATCAACTAATGAGGATAATAAATAATTCAAGTAACCCGATACAAAGATGCAACAATCCTGTAAAAAACAGAAATAATCCAAATATTGTTTCATGTTCAATGAACACAAATATAAAAATACAAAATAGTGAAAAGTTCTACTTTAAGATTAACAATAAATCAAATCTAATAATGACTCCAAAACTAACTTATTTTAAAATCACAAGAACATTGCTGCAAGAAGAAACTGTGACAAAAACTAAGTTGCGGACCCCCAAAGTTCTTCAGACATCACCGAACCCACCGTAAGGATAGAAACACAGAAACAAAATCCTCGTTTAAAAGTTTGTGTGTATATTTAACTAAATAAAGATTGAAACATTTAACTTCTTAATTTATATATCTTCTGATTCTGTATACCCATGGCCCCACATGTTACATAAACATGCTGATTTATAATCAGTAGATGTGTAGTGTATAGAAAACTAAAATAAAACTAAAAATAAAATTAAAAATGCAGAAACTCCAAGAAGCCCATGACAGGAAAAGAGGGCGACACATGCACAAAAGAAGGAACCGTCTCAGCAAAAGAAGGAAACCCGTTCTCTTTCAACAGTGACTGGCAAAGTGATAACACTAAAATCTTTCTTGCTGCTGGTGGAAGGCCCCATATGTCCATCTTTAGGTGGCACTCTGGTTAACCTTTTCATAAGTAGCAGCCATTTCTTTTATTAACGACCCACAGCTAAAAACACCAAATAATGGACTCCTCAAAATTACAACCAAGACTTCATATGATGAACTTTACAACTGAAAACACCGAAAAATGGACATATCTGCCTGAAAACAACTAACACATTTTAACACCTTGTCTGGGAGGTCAGTGGAGTTTAAAAAATTGGCTAGATACTTTAAGGAAGAATTAAGGTTTTATGAATTCTCAGTAAAAATTAATAAATAAAGCAAGGAGAAAACGAGACACTTAACAGACTTGACAAGTAGAATCCTGGAAATTGGACAAAATTACATTCGTAGGAGCAGAGAGAATGGGCAGCCGTTCAAACATAGCTAGCTGCATATTACACGGACGCCTAAAGGAAATTATCTAATCGGTGGGAAGATAGAACAGAACCTATTACCTTAACTGATGGAATTGACACACGACAAGAAAGAGCGAAAGGTTGCTACAAAGACAGAAGAGATTTGGACAGGGTAACGAAAGAAAAAAGGAGAATAGATTAGGAGAGTTGAGGGCCTGTTTCAACTGTGGGAAGCGGGGATATGCAAAAGTAGATTGCCCAGAGCTGGAGGAAGATCGAAAAAAAAGAAACAGTGAGTAGAAAATGTTGGTCCCTGTAGGAAGAATGATATAAGTACATGCCGAGAAAGTTCAGCTAATAGTGTTGAGGAACAAGTTCAATGGACATAAAGAAATGGATTGGGCATTAAAAGAGTCTACTCCTAAAGTCGTTCGATTAGGGTCGTCCACAGTGCCAAAAAATTGGTCCCAGCGGTAAACAATATCATCATATTAGATAAATATCGTTTTCGATTCAAATGGTTGGAAACATTTATTTTGATCTAGGTTCTATGTTTATCTTTTTTCTTTTTGTTCAGCTCACATATGCAAGAACAACCCAGAAACGAAAAATAAGGTAATTCCAGAAAAGGGCTTTTATGATGTAAACAAATAGTGTCTTGAACAGAAGACGAAAAATTCCCAATTTAGGTTCTTGTACATATCCAGCCCTGCTTTGTGGATTCAGACATGAATTGATGAATTGAATTCATCATTGATGAATGATTCAAAATTCATTCAGTGCATAGTATTTCACGAATCCTTCTATTGTAGAAGTCATTCAACGGTGGATCAAGTCCTATCTGCCATAGAACAAGGAACAGACATCACCCCACCGAAAATGAAAAGGACACTCCATGATTTCTAGCTTGTCCTTAAACTTGTGTATGCCACACAAAAAGAAATAATTAGATAGGTGACCTGAATTAATAGGACAGAAGCTAGGAGAGACATGAAAAGGACGTAAATGTGATAACTAAATAGAGACTTTTGATGATAAATTAGGTTTGGGTCAATCAAGTCAGGTATTGTTTTTTCTGGAATAGAATGAGATTAACTAAAAAGAAACGCCCGTTGAAGTTGAAAGGTAGAAAGAAAGACATTGAAATTCACTGAAGATAAAACGAAAGTTAGTTTGAAAAAAGTTTAAATGAACAGAAAACAACACTGCTGGAGAAGGAAGAAGTAGAGACCAGAAGAAAAGGTGGGAGACTCTCTTAAGAGAGATAATCGACCACGTTAAAACAAAAACATTTCTCTGTCGGTACATCAGCTAGCCACATAGAAAAACAAATTAACAGCCAATCACATGTATAAAAATACAAGAAACTGACAAGAACTCTACATCAAAGCCACAACTATATAGGAAATAGGCTGTGAGAAAAAAAAACAACAAAATATATTTTATGTATGCATAATATTTTACCTCTTGACTCTTCAAATAACCTGCAGAAAGTAACATCCAAGCATTTAAGGTGCCAAGTTAGTTTTTTTCTTTTTCAGACGGAATGTGACGAATGTGTTTTCGTCCACCTGTGAACATCTCATTCACAAAAGCCTGAGACTTAGCCAATGAAGTACACTACACGATACACCAAGAGTTTTCACATATTGCAGATTATCAAAAACATTGTAAAGACACTATTGTCAAATAAGAAGGTGAGAACATCATCTTTACCTTTTTTTTACTTGTTATTTTTCGTCCCCTCTTTCTTGTCTTTTCCGTTAGAAAAGGTTTCTGAGGTTATATGAATTGTCTCGAAATTCATTACTGAAAGGAACCAAGCATTCTCAATGTAATGTACCCAACAAAATAGATAACCTAACCGTTCAAAGGTTTATCGCAACCACTAAGCTTGACAAAATCAATACAGATTAAATATGTCCCCTCTCTGAAAGTACTTGTATAGATATGTCTTATACGAGAGTCAACTGAAAAGTTCATAGACTGACCAAGATACTCCCATGGATGAGAAATACAAATTTTTAGAGGTGGCCAAATACTTTTGACTGGTTGTGTATATGGTAGTGTATATATATATACATTTTAGGTATAATATCCATGATGACGGCCTTCAATAAGTCCTTCGTGTTGGAGGGCTGCTGCTTGGTCCCACTCTCACAGGCACCCCAGAGAAATTAAAACAGGAGAGCTAAATGGCCACATGCTGAGGGTCATATGATCGTGGAATTTCTCGGACAGCTATTCCTGTATCACACAAGCCATGCAACAAATATTTTTCATGAGTGACATGTCTGACAGAAATTTCCGCAACTTTCAGCTGTTCGGTTATTTTCTGAAGTCGTGCTTGATTTTATCTTAGGCCTGCTGGACAAGTTGAGATTTGTTAATGTTCTCAATACGTACGATAGAGAATAAGCCTGGTCTGTCCTCTATCGATGATTGATTTCACAGTAAGTGAGAACGTTTTTATGTGTGTCTTTGTATCGTTGCGCCACTCTTGTATGGAACAGTGTAACCTTTAGGAGACGGCAATCTTCCATTCTTGCCTCGTTTCCGACTCAATACAGCTGTATTTCCTGTAATATTGCTTTGATGCGAGTGATTTTGGCAGTTTCGAATGCATTGATGTTTGTGATCAATTCACTCTAATTGATAATCAGAGTAGTGTTGAGGCTGTGTTGGTGGAATTGTTCGAGGAGGTGGATGTAGCAGCGATGAGTCCTCCTGGTGAACTGTTTTTTTTTTTTTTAGTTTTGTCTGGCCGACGGTAAGCTAGTAACTGCCTCATGGTACTGGTATGTGGAGAACCTCAATCTTCTTTAAGCTCAAGAGCAAAAAGCCCAGGAGTCTCTGCAACTCAGAATGTTATGCACTTGGGTTTCGTCCTGGTTGTTGGTCCAGTTCCATTGGTTTGCACTCCTTTCAGTTGAGTCTATTTGACTGCACGACATGTAATGAAGCGGCTGCAGAAAGTGTTCGGATAAGCGATTCAGTATTGAACCATTTTCAATAAGCAGCTCTGTTCTATCTTTATTATGCAGGAGACTCTGGATCTGGTACATGGGGTTGGACACAGCGTTATGTAAGCGTGCGCGTGCGCATGCTCGTTAGAACGACGAAAATGGTTATGTAACAAGAATAATTAAAAAAATTCTGGTTCCGGATTTAAGTAAAAAAAAAAAAAAAAGAAACGAAAAGAAAAACAAGGGAAGGGAATTCCTTCATAAGGCACCAGTGAAAACAAGAAAAGTCAACCAATAAACACACTTGCGAAAATACAGAAGACAACACAAGTGAAAAGTTTTAAATATAACAAAGTTTATTTACATAAATACAGGAAGGAAAATCTAGAACAAAAGAACAACTTAATGAGGGAAAGGAATACTAATATATATGTTTATCTAATCAACAAGCGAAGAATACATTTATTCAGACATCAATCAGTTAATGAGAAAACAAGAAAAGGGGTTAACATACAATATTTTGAAGGAATGTAACCCAGAATTTGGTCGGACAGAGTTCAATATATAAGAAAGTTATTTTCATAAATGAAAGTCAACAAAATGAATTCAAGTCATTTGCGAACGCATACAATGTTCAAATGGGTACACAACAAAAGTATTCTTAGCTTTCATTCAGGGTGGATGCTAAAGGAACTTCCTCCGGGATACATGGAACTTGGGTACCCTTATGACTTTTTCTCAGGCGCAGACATCAGGTGATGATTCTTGATATGGGGCGATGGCCGTTGAGGAATTCAGCGGAATATCAGAATTTTGTGCGTGCGTGTGTGTGTGTGTGTGCCGGTTATTCGACAAGTCGACAGGATTCTCTTTTTATCCGTGGATTCTTTCTTTTTTCTAACACGACAAAGGCATTCTTCTTCTTCTTCTTCTCTTCCTTCTCTTTCTTGGAGACAAAATGATTTATCCAGCTGCTCGTTGCTGGTATTCTGTGTAATGGAATTGAAATTCGCAGGAATCTATTGTTGGTCACGTGTTTGATTTTCATAAGCGTTTGATTTGCGTGGATATATATGCTGCTGCTGGTGTCATAGGTCGCACGTGCTTTGAATAATGGCGTGATTTTTGACTTTGAGCAAAAGCAAACCGGACTTACTTAAGACGAAATTTGCTACCTAACTCACTTTTGGTGGGAGTTTGAAATCGAGAAGAAAGTTGTATATTTTAGCTCGCTGATAGATATTAACAAAAGACTTTTTCTTTTTACTCATAAACTGAACAACGAAAATTCAAAAAAATGCATTTCGATCGTTGTACTTTTTCTCTTTTTTTACATGCTTATAAAATCTGAAGTTGGGGTTTAAAAAACTGATATTATGTCACAACAGCTTTCAAGGTTTGGTTGAAACTGCCATAGTTGCTGAGATTAATACAGAACGATCAGCAAGATTTGCCCAATACTCATTCTGTATGTCACTGAAATTTCGTTGGACGATACTGCATGGCCGACAGAAGGTTTCCTTTTATAGGATTTTACTCCTATATTTTTAAAATGGCCGTGATACAAGAAAATTCAAGAAAAAAGGATACTGATGCACTTGTTCCCAAAACAAAGATGGTGGACGTCGGTAAACTAATTGGTCAAGAGCCTATTGGTCAGGAAAGTCACGTGATTTATGCTTCCAACAACGTCTGCGCCTTTGATTTTGTCCCACGCAAAACAAACGGTATGTTTGGAGCCGATCACATGACAAGGATTAGCCATATATACTCTCGTCTTCCAATAACTCATTCTCTTACATTTTGACTTTCAGAGACAGCTTGGCTTTGCCAGCTAGTGACACGCAGCTCAATACACGTAACATGGGTGTGAATATACTCTACGACCTTTTTCTTTCCTGTTCTGCTTTTTCGGCTGGACTTGTTCCAGTCTCGCGCACGGCCACAGTCATTTCGTCAAATCTCGAAAGAGACAAACGACCAACATGGGAGAAAACACGTTCTTCTAGAATACATTGCTATATTTCTGTGTATTAATACTTCATGTGAAATACTTAGTCAACATACTGTTATATAATTACGAAATGATTTTTTTATATTAATCATTTTTCGTTAATTATATTTTCTCATTCAGTTTGGTTGGGCTTTGAACTCTTCGCTCGTCATAATAAACTCTAGATAGGAGATGGAGCTGGAGTGTGAATGACGTCATGCCCGGAAGCGATGTTCCCGAGAATTTGAAGATTTTCAAAAAGAGGCAGTTAGAATGTTGACATTGGGCCATGTAGACAGACAGTTGGGTTGTCTGCCTCAATGACAGACAGTTGAGAAGTTGGGTCCGACCAGGCAGTTGGGATCTTGAGGTTGGATCATGGAAGACGATAGTTGAGTTCCTGCCATTGGGGCATAGAGTTGGATTTCGGCCATTGAAAGATGTAGTTAGCATGGTATGATTACGAAAGACTTTTAAGAATTGTCTGTCTCCTCGTGTCGAAGAAAGTCCAGAAGTTAATAAACGTTTGTACCTGAACAACAGAGTCACCTGAGTATTTGTATCCGTATGCATTTGTTAATGTGTTGTATCACAGTTGTGTGATTAAGATGTTCATGAATATATAACAATACATTTATAGTCTACATGATACTTTTAATATTTAGTCTTTCACCATAATATTCGTGTTAATTACATACACACATGCACATACACCGAAGAATATTTAACAAGCTATATTAGAATATTCGTAATGTTTTGTAATGTTTCCTTTTTATGTACTTGTTGATATATGAATTTATTTTTGTTTGTATTGTTTTGTTTTGAATGTTCTTTTGTCATCGTCGTTTATATCAGTTGCTTTTCAATAAAGAGCCACCATAAATTGTAGGAGCAACATTATTCAACAAACAACTCCATACTTTTTAAGTGAGCAAAATAGTTTTACCAGATGTATGCGGCATGTAGATCTCTTTTTAGTCAGTAGTTCCTGGATCTCCTAATTGTTCTCGTCAAATAAGTCACAGTTGGACTTCTTGACAAAGCCAAGAACTTCTAAAGATTGTAGGACGGCCGATTTCATGTAGTTGCATAATGCCTCTTGAGACTGGATATTTAGACATCTAGATTTTTAGGGTTCGGACTGAAAGTTCTGCTTAGTTTCGGAGACGAGAGACCGAAACTTCAACTTGGAGCAGCTACTTTCTTCAGTTTTGAGTTTTATCGGAAGTTGCAGTGGACAAGACGATGGTCAGTGTAGCATCCCACACTAGGTATCACTTTGTTGTAGCGTACATCCTTCAGGTTTCTCTATCGCACAAGAATGTCGTCTCTTATGTGCGTGTTTTTCATGTGCATCATGGTTGTTTTATTGCTGCTTTTCTGTTGAAAGTAAATGTTGGTGATGCAGAGAATCTTGTTTAGCATAGAATTCAAGAATAGGTTGCACATCATCATTTGGACGGCTGCAAAAATGCTCGTTTTCCGTGGCTTATATTTATCTCTACCAATCAGGATTTAACACAAGGTCTTTTTATTATAGGGATTTACAGGAGGAGGAGGAGGAGGAGGAGGAGGAGGTGAAACTCGTATGCAGCTCGACTAGACTGGTCATAGGATCACAAGGTGCAATGTGAACTATGCTAGCCTTTGCTAAGTTTCCCTATACGAAGCTAGGTGACCTTGCTGATCATAGATTCACTAGACTCGGAGGTCTGGTGCAATATGAATATGCTTGTTTGGCCTCCAGGCACGTATGCCAGGTGGCCCGGTGCTAGAGCGGAACACCAAATTAATGCTCTTGGCCTTGGTTTGTTAGCTGTTTCTTTGCCAACTGTGTTGGGGGGAAGTGAAAATTGTTTATGCTACCTTTTCCACGTCCTTCTCTTTGTGCCGTCCGGATACCCAGAGTGCTGACGGAAGATGCAACCATTTCTGGATTTAAATCGGGCGACCACTTGTTCTGATCCAGCCTACATGCAAGATTGAGATTATCATTGTCAGAGTCATCTTTCATCTGGCGATTTTGATGTTTTCCTTTCGCAGCCAGGCTTTCTTAAACGTGGTGGACAGAAGGTTTGCTTATAGGCATTCCGTTGAAATTTGGTAGACTAAAAGGTGGACGCATAATTGGACCAAAAAATAGGCTGTCATAATATAACAGATTAAGACGGTGAGGGTGACATACATCCTAGTGTCATAGACCTTAGTGTCCTCAGGTCAATCATCTACACTGATTATAGACGCTGCTTCTCCGTCTGTTCTTGACTGGAATTTCTTTTAATATTTCCAGCTACTGGGTCTCATCATCCTTTTTTATTCTTCCTGCTGGGTCTAACCTTCCTTTTTTCCCTCCTGCGGGGTCCTACCTTCCATTTTTATTTTCTCCTGCTCTGTCGAACTTTCTTTTTTTTTATTTCCCGCTGCCGGGTCTTACCTTCCTTTTTTTCTTTCCTTCTGCTGGGTCTAACTTTCTTTTTTTATTTCCTGCTGTTGGGTCTTACCTTCCTTTTTTTCTTTCCTTCTGCTGGGTCTAACTTTCTTTTTTTATTTCCTGCTGTTGGGTCTTACCTTCCTTTTTTTCTTTCCTTCTGCTGGGTCTAACTTTCTTTTTTTATTTCCTGCTGTTGGGTCTTACCTTCCTTTTTTTCTTTCCTTCTGCTGGGTCTAACTTTCTTTTTTTATTTCCTGCTGTTGGGTCTTACCTTCCTTTTTTTCTTTCCTTCTGCTGGGTCTAAATTTCTTTTTTTATTTCCTGCTGTTGGGTCTTACCTTCCTTTTTTCTTTCCTTCTGCTGGGTCTAATTTTCTTTTTTTATTTCCTGCTGTTGGGTATTACCTTTCTTTTTTTTTTTTTCTTTCCTTCTGCTGGGTCTAACTTTCTTTTTTTATTTCCTGCTGTTGGGGCTTACCTTCCTTTTTTTTTCTTTCCTTCTGCTGGGCCTAATTTTCTTTTTTTATTTCCTACTGTTGGGGCTTACCTTCCTTTTTTTCTTTCCTTCTACTGGGTCTAACTTTCTTTTTTTATTTCCTACTGCTGGGTCTTACCTTCCTTTTTTTCTTTCCTTCTGCTGGGTCTAACTTTCTTTTTTTATTTCCTGCTGTTGGGACTTACCTTTCTTTTTTTCTTTCCTTCTGCTGGGTCTAATTTTCTTTTTTTATTTTCTGCTGTTGGGACTTACCTTCCTTTTTTCTTTTCTTCTGCTGGGTCTAATTTTCTTTTTTTATTTCCTGCTGTTGGGTCTTACTTTCCTTTTTTTCTTTCCTTCTGCTGGGTCTAACTTTCTTTTTTTATTTCCTGCTGTTGGGTCTTACCTTCCTTTTTTTCTTTCCTTCTGCTGGGTCTAACTTTGTTTTTTTATTTCCTGCTGTTGGGACTTACCTTCCTTTTTTCTTTCCTTCTGCTGGGTCTAACTTTCTTTTTTTATTTCCTGCTGTTGGGTCTTACTTTCCTTTTTTTCTTTCCTTCTGCTGGGTCTAACTTTCTTTTTTTATTTCCTGCTGTTGGGTCTTACCTTTCTTTTTTTCTTTCCTTCTGCTGGGTCTAATTTTCTTTTTTTGTTTCCTGCTGTTGGGACTTACCTTCCTTTTTTCTTTCCTTCTGCTGGGTTTACCTTTCTTTTTTTATTTCCTGCTGTTGGGTCTTACTTTCCTTTTTTTCTTTCCTTCTGCTGGGTCTAACTTTCTTTTTTTATTTCCTGCTGTTGGGTCTTACCTTTCTTTTTTTCTTTCCTTCTGCTGGGTCTAATTTTCTTTTTTTATTTCCTGCTGTTGGGACTTACCTTCCTTTTTTCTTTCCTTCTGCTGGGTCTAATTTTCTTTTTTTTATTTCCTGCTGTTGGGTCATACTTTCCTTTTTTTTTCTTTCCTTCTGCTGGGTCTAACTTTCTTTTTTTATTTCCTGCTGTTGGGGCTTACCTTCCTTTTTTTTTTCTTTCCTTCGGCTGGGTCTAACTTTCTTTTTTTATTTCCAGCTGTTGGGACTTACCTTCCTTTTTTCTTTCCTTCTGCTGGGTCTAATTTTTTTTTTTTATTTCCTGCTGTTGGGTCTTACTTTCCTTTTTTTCTTTCCTTCTGCTGGGTCTAACTTTCTTTTCTTATTTCCTGCTATTGGGTCTTACCTTCCTTTTTTTTTTCTTTCCTTCTGCTGGGTCTAACTTTCTTTTTTTATTTCCTGCTGTTGGGTCTTACCTTCCTTTTTTTCTTTCCTTCTGCTGGGTCTAAATTTCTTTTTTTATTTCCTGCTGTTGGGTCTTACCTTCCTTTTTTCTTTCCTTCTGCTGGGTCTAATTTTCTTTTTTTATTTCCTGCTGTTGGGTATTACCTTTCTTTTTTTTTTTCTTTCCTTCTGCTGGGTCTAACTTTCTTTTTTTATTTCCTGCTGTTGGGGCTTACCTTCCTTTTTTTTTCTTTCCTTCTGCTGGGCCTAATTTTCTTTTTTTATTTCCTACTGTTGGGGCTTACCTTCCTTTTTTTCTTTCCTTCTGCTGGGTCTAACTTTCTTTTTTTATTTCCTACTGCTGGGTCTTACCTTTCTTTTTTTCTTTCCTTCTGCTGGGTCTAACTTTCTTTTTTTATTTCCTGCTGTTGGGTCTTACCTTTCTTTTTTTCTTTCCTTCTGCTGGGTCTAATTTTCTTTTTTTATTTCCTGCTGTTGGGACTTACCTTCCTTTTTTCTTTCCTTCTGCTGGGTCTAATTTTCTTTTTTTATTTCCTGCTGTTGGGTCTTACTTTCCTTTTTTTCTTTCCTTCTGCTGGGTCTAACTTTCTTTTTTTATTTCCTGCTGTTGGGTCTTACCTTCCTTTTTTTCTTTCCTTCTGCTGGGTCTAACTTTGTTTTTTTATTTCCTGCTGTTGGGACTTACCTTCCTTTTTTCTTTCCTTCTGCTGGGTCTAACTTTCTTTTTTTATTTCCTGCTGTTGGGTCTTACTTTCCTTTTTTTCTTTCCTTCTGCTGGGTCTAACTTTCTTTTTTTATTTCCTGCTGTTGGGTCTTACCTTTCTTTTTTTCTTTCCTTCTGCTGGGTCTAATTTTCTTTTTTTGTTTCCTGCTGTTGGGACTTACCTTCCTTTTTTCTTTCCTTCTGCTGGGTTTACCTTTCTTTTTTTATTTCCTGCTGTTGGGTCTTACTTTCCTTTTTTTCTTTCCTTCTGCTGGGTCTAATTTTTTTTTTATATCCTGTTGTTGGGTCTTACCTTCCTTTTTTTCTTTCCTTCTGCTGGGTCTAATTTTCTTTTTTTATTTCCTGCTGTTGGGTCTTACCTTTCTTTTTTTTTCTTTCCTTCTGCTGGGTCTAATTTCCTTTTTTTAATTCCTACGGTTGGGTCTTACCTTCCTTTTCTTCTTTCCTTCTGCTGGGTCTAATTTTCTTTTTTATTTCCTGCTGTTGGGGCTTACCTTCCTTTTTTTTTTTTTTTTTTTCCTTCTGCTGTGTCTAATTTTCTTTTTTTATTTCCTGCTGTTGGATCTTACCTTCCTTTTTTTTTTCTTTCCTTCTGCTGGGCCTAATTTTCTTTTTTTATTTCCTACTGTTGGGGCTTACCTTCCTTTTTTTCTTTCCTTCTGCTGGGTCTAACTTTCTTTTTTTATTTCCTGCTGTTGGGTCTTACCTTCCTTTTTTTCTTTCATTCTGCTGGGTCTAACTTTCTTTTTTTATTTCCTGCTGTTGGGACTTACCTTCCTTTTTTCTTTCCTTCTGCTGGGTCTAATTTTCTTTTTTTATTTCCTGCTGTTGGGTATGACCTTTCTTTTTTTTTTTCTTTCCTTCTGCTGGGTCTAATTTTTTTTTTTTATTTCCTACTGTTGGGTCTTACTTTCCTAGTTTTTCTTTCCTTCTGCTGGATCTAACTTTCTTTTTTTCTTTCCTTCTGCTGGGTCTAACGTTCTTTTTTTATTTCCTGCTGTTGGGTCTTACCTTCCTTTTTTTCTTTCCTTCTGCTGGGTCTAATTTCCTTTTTTTTTATTTCCTGCTGTTGGGTCTTACCTTCCTTTTTTACTTTCCTTCTGCTGGGTATGACTTTCTTTTTTTATTTCCTGCTGTTGGGTCTTACCTTCCGTTTTTCTTTCCTTCTGCTGGGTCTAACTTTCTTTTTTTATTTCCTGCTGTTGGGTCTTACCTTCCTTTTTTCTTTCCTTCTGCTGCGTCCTACTTTCTTTTTTTATTTCCTGCTGTTGGGTCTTACCTTCCTTTTTTTCTTTCCTTCTGCTGGGTCTAACTTTCTTTTTTTATTTCCTGCTGTTGGGTCTTACCTTCCTTTTTTTTTTCCTTCTGCTGGGTCTAACTTTCTTTTTTTATTTCCTACTGTTGGGTCTTACCTTCCTTTTTTTCTTTCCTTCTGCTGGGTCTAATTTACTTTTGTTATTTCCTGTTGTTGGGTCTTACCTTCCTTTTTTTCTTTCCTTCTGCTGGGTCTAATTTTCTTTTTTTATTTCCTGCTGTTGGGTCTTACCTTTCTTTTTTTTTTCTTTCCTTCTGCTGGGTCTAACTTTCTTTATTTTATTTCCTGCTGTTGGGTCTTACCTTTCTTTTTTTTTTCTTTCCTTCTGCTGGGTCTAATTTCTTTTTTTTAATTCCTACTGTTGGGTCTTACCTTCCTTTTTTTCTTTCCTTCTGCTGAGTCTAATTTTTTTTTTTTTATTTCCTGCTGTTGGGGCTTACCTTCCTTTTTTTTTTCTTTCCTTCTGCTGGGTCTAATTTCCTTTTTTTATTTCCTGCTGTTGGGTCTTACTTTCCTTTTTTTCTTTCCTTCTGCTGGATCTAACTTTCTTTTTTTATTTCCTGCTGTTTGGTCTTACCTTCCTTTTTTTCTTTCCTTCGGCTGGGTCTAATTTTCTTTTTTTTATTTCCTGCTGTTGGGTCTTACCTTCCTTTTTTTCTTTCCTTCTGCTGGGTCTAATTTTCTTTTTTTATTTCCTGCTGTTGGGTCTTACCTTCCTTTTTTCTTTCCTTCTGCTGCGTCCTACTTTCTTTTTTTATTTCCTGCTGTTGGGTCTTACCTTCCTTTTTTTTTTTCCTTCTGCTGGGTCTAACTTTCTTTTTTTATTTCCTGCTGTTGGGTCTTACCTTCCTTTTTTTTTCCTTCTGCTGGGTCTAACTTTCTTTTTTTATTTCCTACTGTTGGGTCTTACCTTCCTTTTTTTCTTTCCTTCTGCTGGGTCTAATTTACTTTTGTTATTTCCTGTTGTTGGGTCTTACCTTCCTTTTTTTCTTTCCTTCTGCTGGGTCTAATTTTCTTTTTTTATTTCCTGCTGTTGGGTCTTACCTTTCTTTTTTTTTTCTTTCCTTCTGCTGGGTCTAACTTTCTTTTTTTATGTCCTGCTGTTGGGTCTTACCTTTCTTTTTTTTTTCTTTCCTTCTGCTGGGTCTAATTTCTTTTTTTTAATTCCTACTGTTGGGTCTTACCTTCCTTTTTTTCTTTCCTTCTGCTGAGTCTAATTTTTTTTTTTTTATTTCCTGCTGTTGGGGCTTACCTTCCTTTTTTTTTTCTTTCCTTCTGCTGGGTCTAATTTCCTTTTTTTATTTCCTGCTGTTGGGTCTTACTTTCCTTTTTTTCTTTCCTTCTGCTGGATCTAACTTTCTTTTTTTATTTCCTGCTGTTTGGTCTTACCTTCCTTTTTTTCGTTCCTTCGGCTGGGTCTAATTTTCTTTTTTTTATTTCCTGCTGTTGGGTCTTACCTTCCTTTTTTTCTTTCCTTCTGCTGGGTCTAATTTTCTTTTTTTATTTCCTGCTGTTGGGTCTTACCTTCCATTTTTCTTTCCTTCTGCTGGGTCTAATTTTCTTTTTTTATTTCCTGCTGTTGGGTCTTACCTTCCTGTTTTCTTTCCTTCTGCTGGGTCTAACTTTCTTTTTTTATTTCCTGCTGTTGGGTCTTACCTTCCCTTTTTTCTTTCCTTCTGCTGGGTCTAATTTTTTTTTTATATCCTGTTGTTGGGTCTTACCTTCCTTTTTTTCTTTCCTTCTGCTGGGTCTAATTTTCTTTTTTTATTTCCTGCTGTTGGGTCTTACCTTTCTTTTTTTTTCTTTCCTTCTGCTGGGTCTAATTTCCTTTTTTTAATTCCTACGGTTGGGTCTTACCTTCCTTTTCTTCTTTCCTTCTGCTGGGTCTAATTTTCTTTTTTATTTCCTGCTGTTGGGGCTTACCTTCCTTTTTTTTTCTTTCCTTCTGCTGGGTCTAACGTTCTTTTTTTATTTCCTGCTGTTGGGTCTTACCTTCCTTTTTTTCTTTCCTTCTGCTGGGTCTAATTTCCTTTTTTTTTATTTCCTGCTGTTGGGTCTTACCTTCCTTTTTACTTTCCTTCTGCTGGGTATGACTTTCTTTTTTTATTTCCTGCTGTTGGGGCTTACCTTCCTTTTTTCTTTCCTTCTGCTGGGTCTAACTTTCTTTTTTTATTTCCTGCTGTTGGGTCTTACCTTTCTTTTTTTCTTTCCTTCTGCTGGGTCTAACTTTCTTTTTTTATTTCCTGCTGTTGGGTCTTACCTTCCTTTTTTCTTTCCTTCTACTGGGTCTAACTTTCTTTTTTTATTTCCTGCTGTTGGGTCTGACCTTTTTTTTTTCTTTCCTTCTGCTGGATCTAACTTTCTTTTTTTATTTCCTGCTGTTGGGTCTTACCTTTCTTTTTTCTTTCCTTCTGCTGGGTCTAACTTTCTTTTTTTATTTCCTGCTGTTGGGTCTTACCTTCCTTTTTTCTTTCCTTCTGCTGGGTCTAATTTTCTTTTTTTATTTCCTACTGTTGGGTCTTAACTTTGTTTTTTTTTTCTTTCCTTCTGCTGGGTCTAACTTTCTTTTTTTATTTCCTACTGTTGGGGCTTACCTTCCTTTTTTTCTTTCCTTCTGCTGGATCTAACTTTCTTTTTTTATTTCCTACTGTTGGGTCTTACCTTCCTTTTTCTTTCCTTCTGCTGGGTCTAACTTTCTTTATTTTATTTCCTGCTGTTGGGTCTTACCTTCCTTTTTTTTCTTTCCTTCTGCTGGGTCAAATTTTTTTTTTTTTATTTCCTAATGTTGGGTCTTACCTTCCTTTTTATTTTCCTTCTGCTGTGTCTAATTTTCTTTTTTTATTTCCTGCTGTTGGGTCTTACCTTCCTTTTTTTTTTTCCTTCTGCTGGGTCTAACTTTCTTTTTTTATTTCCTACTGTTGGGTCTTACCTTCCTTTTTTCTTTCCTTCTGCTGGGTCTAACTTCCTTTATTTTATTTCCTGCTGTTGGGTCTTACCTTCTTTTTTTTCTTTCCTTCTGCTGGGTCTAATTTTCTTTATTTTATTTCCTGCTGTTGGGTCTTACCTTCCTTTTTTTCTTTCCTTCTGCTGGGTCAAATTTTTTTTTTTATTTCCTAATGTTGGGTCTTACCTTCCATTTTTCTTTCCTTCTGCTGTGTCTAATTTTCTTTTTTTATTTCCTGCTGTTGGGTCTTACCTTCGTTTTTTCTTTCCTTCTGCTGGGTCTAATTTTCTTTTTTTATTTCCTGCTGTTGGGTCATACCTTCCTTTGTTCTTTCCTTCTGCTGGGTCTAACTTTCTTTATTTTATTTCCTGCTGTTGGGTCTTACCTTCCTTTTTTTCTTTCCTTCTGCTGGGTCAAATTTTTTTTTTTTATTTCCTAATGTTGGGTCTTACCTTCCATTTTTCTTTCCTTCTGCTGTGTCTAATTTTCTTTTTTTATTTCCTGCTGTTGGGTCTTACCTTCCTTTTTTCTTTCCTTCTGCTGGGTCTAATTTTCTTTTTTTATTTCCTGCCGTTGTGTCTTACCTTCCTTTTTTCTTTCCTTCTGCTGGGTCTAACTTTCTTTATTTTATTTCCTGCTGTTGGGTCTTACCTTTCTTTTTTTTTTCTTTCCTTCTGCTGGGTCTAATTTCTTTTTTTTAATTCCTACTGTTGGGTCTTACCTTCCTTTTTTTCTTTCCTTCTGCTGAGTCTAATTTTTTTTTTTTTATTTCCTGCTGTTGGGGCTTACCTTCCTTTTTTTTTTCTTTCCTTCTGCTGGGTCTAATTTCCTTTTTTTATTTCCTACTGTTGGGTCTTACCTTCCTTTTTTTCTTTCCTTCTGCTGGGTCTAACTTTCTTTTTTTATTTCCTACTGTTGGGTCTTACCTTTCTTTTTTTCTTTCCTTCTGCTGGGTCTAACTTTCTTTTTTTATTTCCTGCTGTTGGGACTTACCTTCCTGTTTTCTTTCCTTCTGCTGTGTCTAATTTTCTTTTTTTATTTCCTGCTGTTGGGTCTTACCTTCCTTTTTTCTTTCCTTCTGCTGGGTCTAACTTTCTTTTTTTATTTCCTACTGTTGGGTCTTACCTTCCTTTTTTCTTTCCTTCTGCTGGGTCTAACTTTCTTTATTTTATTTCCTGCTGTTGGGTCTTACCTTCTTTTTTTTCTTTCCTTCTGCTGGGTCTAATTTTCTTTATTTTATTCCCTGCTGTTGGGTCTTACCTTCCTTTTTTTCTTTCCTTCTGCTGGGTCAGATTTTTTTTTTTTTTTCTAATGTTGGGTCTTACCTTCCTTTTTTTCTTTCCTTCTGCTGGGTCTAATTTTTTTTTATATCCTGTTGTTGGGTCTTACCTTCCTTTTTTTCTTTTCTTCTGCTAGGTCTAATTTTCTTTTTTTATTTCCTGCTGTTGGGTCTTACCTTTCTTTTTTTTTCTTTCCTTCTGCTGGGTCTAATTTTCTTTTTTTTATTTCCTGCTGTTGGGGCTTACCTTCCTTTTTTTTTCTTTCCTTCTGCTGGGTCTAATTTCCTTTTTTTATTTCCTACTGTTGGGTCTTACCTTCCTTTTATCCTTTCCTTCTGCTGGGTCTAACTTTCTTTTTTTATTTCCTACTGTTGGGTCTTACCTTCCTTTTTTCTTTCCTTCTGCTTGGTCTAACTTTCTTTTTTTATTTCCTGCTGTTGGGTCTTACTTTCCTTTTTTTCTTTCCTTCTGCTGGATCTAACTTTCTTTTTTTATTTCCTTCTGCTGGGTCTAATTTCTTTTTTTTAATTCCTACTGTTGGGTCTTACCTTCCTTTTTTTCTTTCCTTCTGCTGAGTCTAATTTTTTTTTTTTTATTTCCTGCTGTTGGGGCTTACCTTCCTTTTTTCTTTCCTTCTGCTGTGTCTAATTTTCTTTTTTTATTTCCTGCTGTTGGGTCTTACCTTCCTTTTTTCTTTCCTTCTGCTGGGTCTAACTTTCTTTTTTTATTTCCTACTGTTGGGTCTTACCTTCCTTTTTTCTTTCCTTCTGCTGGGTCTAACTTTCTTTATTTTATTTCCTGCTGTTGGGTCTTACCTTCTTTTTTTTCTTTCCTTCTGCTGGGTCTAATTTTCTTTATTTTATTCCCTGCTGTTGGGTCTTACCTTCCTTTTTTTCTTTCCTTCTGCTGGGTCAGATTTTTTTTTTTTTTTCTAATGTTGGGTCTTACCTTCCTTTTTTTCTTTCCTTCTGCTGGGTCTAATTTTTTTTTATATCCTGTTGTTGGGTCTTACCTTCCTTTTTTTCTTTTCTTCTGCTAGGTCTAATTTTCTTTTTTTATTTCCTGCTGTTGGGTCTTACCTTTCTTTTTTTTTCTTTCCTTCTGCTGGGTCTAATTTTCTTTTTTTTATTTCCTGCTGTTGGGGCTTACCTTCCTTTTTTTTTCTTTCCTTCTGCTGGGTCTAATTTCCTTTTTTTATTTCCTACTGTTGGGTCTTACCTTCCTTTTATCCTTTCCTTCTGCTGGGTCTAACTTTCTTTTTTTATTTCCTACTGTTGGGTCTTACCTTCCTTTTTTCTTTCCTTCTGCTTGGTCTAACTTTCTTTTTTTATTTCCTGCTGTTGGGTCTTACTTTCCTTTTTTTCTTTCCTTCTGCTGGATCTAACTTTCTTTTTTTCTTTCCTTCTGCTGGGTCTAATTTCTTTTTTTTAATTCCTACTGTTGGGTCTTACCTTCCTTTTTTTCTTTCCTTCTGCTGAGTCTAATTTTTTTTTTTTTATTTCCTGCTGTTGGGGCTTACCTTCCTTTTTTTTTTCTTTCCTTCTGCTGGGTCTAATTTCCTTTTTTTATTTCCTACTGTTGGGTCTTACCTTCCTTTTTTTCTTTCCTTCTGCTGGGTCTAACTTTCTTTTTTTATTTCCTACTGTTGGGTCTTACCTTTCTTTTTTTCTTTCCTTCTGCTGGGTCTAACTTTCTTTTTTTATTTCCTGCTGTTGGGACTTACCTTCCTGTTTTCTTTCCTTCTGCTGTGTCTAATTTTCTTTTTTTATTTCCTGCTGTTGGGTCTTACCTTCCTTTTTTCTTTCCTTCTGCTGGGTCTAACTTTCTTTTTTTATTTCCTACTGTTGGGTCTTACCTTCCTTTTTTCTTTCCTTCTGCTGGGTCTAACTTTCTTTATTTTATTTCCTGCTGTTGGGTCTTACCTTCTTTTTTTTCTTTCCTTCTGCTGGGTCTAATTTTCTTTATTTTATTCCCTGCTGTTGGGTCTTACCTTCCTTTTTTTCTTTCCTTCTGCTGGGTCAGATTTTTTTTTTTTTTCTAATGTTGGGTCTTACCTTCCTTTTTTTCTTTCCTTCTGCTGGGTCTAATTTTTTTTTATATCCTGTTGTTGGGTCTTACCTTCCTTTTTTTCTTTTCTTCTGTTAGGTCTAATTTTCTTTTTTTATTTCCTGCTGTTGGGTCTTACCTTTCTTTTTTTTTCTTTCCTTCTGCTGGGTCTAATTTTCTTTTTTTTATTTCCTGCTGTTGGGGCTTACCTTCCTTTTTTTTTCTTTCCTTCTGCTGGGTCTAATTTCCTTTTTTTATTTCCTACTGTTGGGTCTTACCTTCCTTTTATCCTTTCCTTCTGCTGGGTCTAACTTTCTTTTTTTATTTCCTACTGTTGGGTCTTACCTTCCTTTTTTCTTTCCTTCTGCTTGGTCTAACTTTCTTTTTTTATTTCCTGCTGTTGGGTCTTACTTTCCTTTTTTTCTTTCCTTCTGCTGGATCTAACTTTCTTTTTTTATTTCCTGCTGTTGGGTCTTACCTTCCTTTTTTTCTTTCCTACTGCTGGGTCTAATTTTCTTTTTTTATTTCCTGCTGTTGGGTCTTACCTTCCTTTTTTTCTTTCCTTCTGCTGGGTCTAATTTTTTTTTTTTTTATATCCTGTTGTTGGGTCTTACCTTCCTTTTTTTCTTTCCTTCTGCTAGGTCTAATTTTCTTTTTTTATTTCCTGCTGTTGGGTCTTACCTTCCTTTTTTCTTTCCTTCTGCTGGGTCTAACTTTCTTTTTTTATTTCCTACTGTTGGGTCTTACATTTCTTTTTTCTTTTTTTCTTTCCTTCTGCTGGGTCTAATTTTCTGTTTTTATTTTCTTTTGTTGGGTCTTACCTTCCTTTTTTTCTTTCCTTCTGCTGGGTCTAACTTTCTTTTTTTATTTCCTGCTGTTGGGTCTTACCTTCCTTTTTTTCTTTCCTTCTGCTGGGTCTAACTTTCTTTTTTTATTTCCTGCTGTTGGGTCTTACCTTCCTTTTTTTCTTTCCTTCTGCTGGGTCTAACTTTCTTTTTTTATTTCCTGCTGTTGGGTCTTACCTTCCTTTTTTTCTTTCCTTCTGCTGGGTCTAAATTTCTTTTTTTATTTCCTGCTGTTGGGTCTTACCTTCCTTTTTTCTTTCCTTCTGCTGGGTCTAATTTTCTTTTTTTATTTCCTGCTGTTGTGCATTACCTTTCTTTTTTTTTTTTCTTTCCTTCTGCTGGGTCTAACTTTCTTTTTTTATTTCCTGCTGTTGGGGCTTACCTTCCTTTTTTTTTTCTTTCCTTCTGCTGGGCCTAACTTTCTTTTTTTATTTCCTACTGCTGGGTCTTACCTTTCTTTTTTTCTTTCCTTCTGCTGGGTCTAACTTTCTTTTTTTATTTCCTGCTGTTGGGTCTTACCTTCCTTTTTTCTTTCTTTCTGCTGGGTCTAACTTTCTTTTTTTATTTCCTGCTGTTGGGTCTTACCTTCCTTTTTTCTTTCCTTCTGCTGGGTCTAACTTTCTTTTTTTATTTCCTACTGTTGGTTCTTACCTTTCTTTTTTCTTTTTTTCTTTCCTTCTGCTGGGTCTAACTTTCTTTTTTTATTTCCTGCTGTTGGGTCTTACCTTCCTTTTTTCTTTCCTTCTGCTGGGTCTAACTTTCTTTTTTTATTTCCTAATGTTGGGTCTTACCTTCCTTTTTTCTTTCCTTCTGCTGGGTCTAACTTTCTTTTTTTATTTCCTACTGTTGGGTCTTACCTTCCTTTTTTCTTTCCTTCTGCTGGGTCTAACTTTCTTTTTTTATTTCCTGCTGTTGGGTCTTACCTTCCTTTTTTCTTTCCTTCTGCTGGGTCTAACTTTCTTTTTTTATTTCCTGCTGTTGGGTCTTACCTTCCTTTTTTCTTTCCTTCTGCTGGGTCTAACTTTCTTTTTTTATTTCCTACTGTTGGGTCTTACCTTTCTTTTTTCTTTTTTTCTTTCCTTCTGCTCGGTCTAATTTTCTGTTTTTATTTCCTGTTGTTAGGTCTGACATTTCTTTTTTTTTTTTTCCTTCTGCTGGGTCTAATTTTCTTTTTTTATTTCCTACTGTTGGGTCTTACCTTTGTTTTTGTTTTTTTCCTTCTGCTGGGTCTAACTTTCTTTTTTTATTTCCTGCTGTTGGGTCTTACCTACCTTTTTTTCTTTCCTTCTGCTGGGTCTAACTTTCTTTTTTTATTTCCTGCTGTTGGGTCTTACATTCCTTTTTTTCTTTCCTTCTGCTGGATCTAACTTTCTTTTTTTATTTCCTGCTGTTGGGTCTTACATTCCTTTTTTTCTTTCCTTCTGCTGGGTCTAACTTTCTTTTTTTATTTCCTGCTGTTGGGTCTTACATTCCTTTTTTTCTTTCCTTCTGCTGGATCTAACTTTCTTTTTTTATTTCCTGCTGTTGGGTCTTACCTTTTTTTTTTCTTTCCTTCTGCTGGGTCTAATTTTCTTTTTTTATTTCCTAAAGTTAGGTCTTACCTTCCTTTTTTCTTCCCTTCTGCTGGGTCTAATTTTCATTTTTTTTTTCTTGCTGTTGGGTCTTACCTTCCTTTTTTTCTTTCCTTCTCCTGTGTCTAATTTTCTTTTTTTATTTTCTGCTGTTGGGTCTTACCTTTCTTTTTTTTTCTTTCCTTCTGCTGGGTCTAACTTTTTTTTTCTATTTCCTACTGTTGTGTCTTACCTTTCTTTTCTTCTTTCCCTCTGCTGGGTCTAACTTTCTTTTTATATTTCCTGCTGTTGGGTCTTACCTTTCTTTTTTCTTTCCTTCTGCTGGGTCTAATTTTCTTTTTTTATTTCCTGCTGTTGGGTCTTACCTTTCTTTTTTCTTTCCTTCTGCTGGGTCTAATTTTCTTTTTTTATTTCCTGCTGTTGGGTCTTACCTTTCTTTTTTCTTTCCTTCTGCTGGGTCTAATTTTCTTTTTTTATTTCCTGCTGTTGGGTCTTACCTTTCTTTTTTTTTCTTTCCTTCTGCTGGGTCTAATTTTCTTTTTTTATTTCCTGCTGTTGGGTCTTACCTTTCTTTTTTTTTTTTTTTCTTTCCTTCTGCTGGGTCTAACTTTCTTTTTTTCTTTCCTACTGTTGGGTCTTACCTTCCTTTTTTTTCTTTCCTTCTGCTTGGTCTAACTTTCTTTTTTTATTTCCTGCTGTTGGGTCTTACCTTCCTTTTTTTTTTTCCTTCTGCTGGGTCTAACTTTCTTTTTTTATTTCCTGCTGTTGGGTCTTACCTTCCTTTTTTTCTTTCCTTCTGGTGGGTCTAACTTTCTTTTTTTATGTCCTGCTGTTGGGTCTTACCTTCCTTTTTTCTTTCCTTCAGCTGGATCTAACTTTCTTTTTTTATTTCCTGCCGTTGGGTCTTACCTTCCTTTTTTTCTTTCCTTCTGGTGGGTCTAACTTTCTTTTTTTATGTCCTGCTGTTGGGTCTTACCTTCCTTTTTTCTTTCCTTCTGCTGGATCTAACTTTCTTTTTTTATTTCCTGCCGTTGGGTCTTACCTTCCTTTTTTTCTTTCATTCAGCTGGGTCTAACTTTCTTTTTTTATTTCGTGCTGTTGGGTCTTACCTTCCTTTTTTTCTTTCCTTCTGCTGGGTCTAATTTTCTTTTTTTATTTCCTGCTGTTTGGTCTTACCTTTCTTTTTTTTTTCTTTCCTTCTGCTTGGTGTAACTTTCTTTTTTTATTTCCTGCTGTTGGGTCTTACCTTTCTTTTTTTTTTTATCTTTCCTTCTGCTGGGTCTAACTTTCTTTTTTTATTTCCTGCTGTTCGGTCTTACCTTCCTTTTTTATTTCCTCCTACTGGGTCTCACCTGTTTTTTTTTCTCCTGCTGGGTCTCAACTTCCTTTTTTATTTCCTCCTGTTGGATTTCCCCTTCAATCAATTTCTTTTCTCTTCCTTCTTTGCACAGTCATCTTTTAAATATAAACTTTACATGAACATTTTATACAAAATGTCGTTTTTGACAGAAAATAAAACCATTTTAACATTGTAATATTTGAAGGCTGTGCTTTGTCTGGTTTGAAATCGTACAGCTAAATCCTTTTATTTCTACTTTTCAACTGACTGAATTCAAATTTATATATTAGTTGAAATTTCTTTTAACCCCTTTATTTTCACTCAATTCTTTTAGATTTTTTTATGGGAAGTGGCGAACGGTTTTAGTTGTTGTTTTTATATTCATTGAAATCGCTCATGAATGTTAGTTTTTTGTTTTTTTGTTTTTATATGTAAGCCTTCTAGGATTTGTAGTCATAGCTCATCAATTTCGTGTGCGATTATAATAGTGTTTTCAACTAGAATTTTTCGAAAAAAACTAAAATCAATAGAATTAATTTTGAAAATTGTGACAATGTTTTGAAATGCTTTTAGTATATTTTCCCCATATTCCTATATTCGATTTCTGTTGATAGCGTTCCCTTTTTTTAAATCGCGTTCCTTTTTCTAAATACATCAGTTACCCTGTTTTATCCAACTCTGCAATCCCATATTTTTGTTACAGTATTAACTTTCAAAACTTTTTTTAAAAAAACAGACACACCTTGCACAAGCAATCAACCCCTGATGATGGCCTATAAACAGTCGGAAAGCGCTCAGGACAATTTGGGGAAATTCATCTACCAATTCCAACCTGAAACTAAGACACTTATCAGAAAACTCAAAAGGATCTTAAATAAATTATACAGACAAAATTTGTCTTTATCAGTTAATGAAACATATTTATATAATATATACAAGTGAACATAAGTATACATACATATATATATATATATATATATATATTTGTATATATATATATATATATATATATATACATCATCATCATCATATCGTGCCACTAGCACGGATCACCCTGACCCTCTCCCACAACCCTTCTCTATTGTCCATCGCTTCCAGTAGGTCTTCAAGGCTACATCCTGTATAGGCACAGAGGTGTTGTATGTAGGTTCTAGCTGGTTGTCCTGCCTTTGGTCGTCCATGTGAAGGGGCCCACAAGAGTATGTCACTTATGAGTTCGTCCCTACTTCTCCAGTAGTGTCCCACATGTCTAGTACATCTAACTTTGACAGTTTTTGTGATGGGTGGTAAGTGGCCATACAGCTGCTGCTTTGTGGGGTGCTGCCTCCAGGACTTGTTCAATATTGCTCGTAACATTCTTGTGTAATTGCCGTCAAGCTTTTTCTCCATACGTTTAGTTAGCTACCATGAAGTGCATCCATACAGCAGTATTGATATGACCGCTGCTAGGAAAAAAACTGCGTTTCATTTTATCAGTCAGGTCTGACTTCCATACGAGTGATAGCCTATCGATAGCTTTCCATGTTTTGCAGGTCATGTGTCGATGTCTGTCTAGATTGATGAGACACTGCTACCTAGGTAGATGAACTTGTGTACCATTTAGTGTGGAGATGTCGCCTCTTTGATTAAAGCACATGTATTCCGTCTTGTGTACGTTGGCATGAGGCCTATGTCAGCAGCTGCTCGTTCTAGACTATGTAGCAGGGTTTCGGCTTGGGTGGGTGTATTTGTCAGAAGCACTGTCATCAGCGTAGTCGGTATCCGTAATTGTTGGTGCAGGGTATCTTCTGCTTCTTTCCTTTGTCAGCTTGAAACCGTTGTCTTTTATTTTATCAATAGATGTTCTAAGGACAGAGTCTAGACAGAAGATAAAGAGGTATTGGGATAATTTGTTACCTTGCAGTACACCTGCTACAATGTCGAAATAGTCTCTGTCTCCATCTAGGGAGAGGACTTTTACTTTTGTGTTTCTATATAGCATCATTATAGCTGCAATGGTTTCTTTGGGTAGGCCGTAGGCGAGTAGTATTTGCTCCATCTTTCCTCTGTGTATGGAGTCAAAGGCCTTGGCGAAGTCGATAAATAATATTGTTGCCTCTAGGTTTTTTGTGCGTACATCTTCAAGACTTCGACTGATAGTCAAAATTTGGGATGTTAGGGATCTATATCACCGAGAAAATAAAATATATGCATTTATATATGCATCTATACATATATGTATTCATGTATATGTACATATATATATATATATACACACATATACATACATATTGTTGGAATTTATAAATTCGGCAGTTATTAACTGTTAGAATGCCATTGGCTTATTTCAAACTTGGACCGTTACTGACCCCTACAGCTATATAAAATCGCCTGGGACAGCCATCCTCTTTTGGTGTTTTGCTTTTAGCTGTGTTTCGAGTCCCCTTTTGGCTCATTAGGCTCTTAGATTTTTTGCCTTTCATCCTTTTCTAATGGGCAGTTAGGTCTTAGCCGGGAGTAGTATTGAACCCGCCTTTTTGGCCAATTTGTTAGGCAGCGGATTCGACCATTCAGCCAATGCAAAGAAGTTGTCGAGCCGAGTCGAAAATCAGAATTTGCTACCCGTAGACCACAATGACCTAAGAAACGAATTTAAAAGCCGTAGAGAAATTGAATGAGGGTTTTCTCTACGCATAAAAGAAGTGAACATTTTGGTACCACGTACTTACTCATAGAGAGTAAACTTCTTTCAACATCTTAGAGCAGAGGGGTTGAAGAATATATTGATGCAAAGTTGGAATATCAACTTAAACCAACCTACAGAATTCTCGATACAAGCTTAAGAGAGGACGTAATATTCTACTCTAGATTTAGAATGTTTTCCCAGCAGATTACCGGATGTTGACAGAAGTGGCCCAAAAAAGAAAATGAAAAAGAAGTTTTGAATTCTAATACCAAATAATGATATTTCATTAAAAACTGTTAAATAACTTTTAACAACTTTGCGGTTCAACGACGAGTAAGACTTTGTCTATTCCAATCCTTTTCCTTACTTTTACTTTTATGTTGTTACACACATTTGTATCATTTCATTATACGTTTTTCTTTATCTTTGTGTTCAGAAAGAGCTGAGTGTGTAACTCAACCTGCATGGGAAAATATATGCAATACGGGTGGTAGAATTTATTGGCAAAATGTATTCCCGGGAATAAATTCATTTTTGAACCAAAACTGTTGTTTTATTTTTGTAATATAGTCATCGTTACTTTTTTTACGGGTTAATTGTTGTGCTAATTCAACCCTTCTCTTTTTGCTTCACCATTTTTTAACCTCTTTCTTTCTCTCCCCTACTCTTCCAGAGTTGTTAGAAAGCTGAATCTGTTGTGCTATGAGAGCCTAGTCGTACTTATCCTTTAAAATTTATCTTTTAAGCGTGTTAATTTGGTCAAAAATTGTATATGAAACAACGTCTAACATACGTGAACCTTTTTTTAATCTTGCGTATGTTAGCCATATTAATTTTTTCTCATAATATACATATATACATACATATAAATAAATATATAAACATATATATACAAATATATATGCATATATATACATATATAAACATACACACATATATACATATGCATATATATATATATATATACACCATATATATATACATATATATGTACATATATATATATATATATATATATATATACTTACGTATATCTGCATATATGTATTTATGAGTATATATATATATATATATAGATATACGTAAGTATATATATATACTCATAAACACACACACACACACATATTTATATATAATATTACATTTCTAAAATAGGTGACCGATTAAAAAGAAGTACGTCTCTGGTTATTTTTAAAGAACCAAATATTTTATTCAATATTAGGTGTTTTACTATTGTTGCTAATTTAATCTTACCCTAATAATTTAAAATTCGTTTGAAGTTTGTTTTTGTTTTGTTTTGTTTTGTTTGGGGGGGGGGTGTTTTGTATTTTTTCTCAAAGTGCGTTCATTTTTTTTTAAATAATCAGTGAATTTATTTCAAAAAGAAAGTCATGTATTGTTAAAAAAACCAAAAAAAAACAGGATTATTCAGCAGCTTATAATTTATTTAAAAAGAAAAGGAAAAGAAAAAACTTGCACCTATTCCGTGTGTTTTTAAATGTCCTCACTAATTTATTATTTTAATTTTTTTTATATATATAATCACTTCTGCGAAATCTATTTATTTCACCTAAATTTATATAAATAAATGTTTTTATATCTGTACTCATGGATTAATTTGAACAAATAAAATTTGCAAAATGCAATGAAAATGATTTAACTTTAAAATTTCCATGCAAAAACCAACTATTATCTTTTATATTTTATGAATTATATACATTCGAATTGTTAACTAAGGTCGTACGATAAGATATAAAGATTTTTGTTTTAGCAACATTTTATCCAAACTGTTTAAACCTTTTAAAGAGCCAACTTACAGCCGATGAAGTTTGTTTTTTTTGTTTTGTTTTGTTTTTGTATTTTTCAGAAGTTTTTACTACTATCTAAAAAGAAACCTTTTCCGAGAATTGTTCAAGTTCGGTTACCTATGTTTGTTGATTGGTGTTTTAAGTATAGCGTCTAATATGATTGGTTGCAGACGAAAAACTAAACACTTCCTCGTTAGTTTTTAGGTCAACTTGTATTAACAGTCTTTGTTTACCTTATGGCTACTCTGGCCGGTTTTAGTTAGTCATCAAAAAGTTGCAATGACAATTCGAGCTAAACATCCAGATAAACTGACCGTTATTGTTAAACCGGACACAAATGATCTGGTCGACAACAATAGCTCACTTGAAAATCAGCGGAAGTACCACAGTCGCTTGTATTCTGCTCAGGTGGATTGGGGAAAATGTGTGAAGTCCGACTGGTTATCAGTGGTCAAATCGTGTGGAGTATGCCTCTTACTAGTTTGGGTAGGCTGGTTACATTGGAGTAACTATCAACTTTCGGTAGACATTCTAGAGCTGAAAAATCAATTTTCTTTCGGCTCTAAAGTCAGTGAAAGTCAGCTGGAAAAGTTGCATCCACCGGTAAACATTATGCAACCAAACTCTGATGAATTTAAAGGAAAGGTGAGTACACACATTTTCTTCTTCTTCCTCTTCTTCTTCTTCTTCTTCTTCTTCTTCTTCTTCTTCTTCTTTCTTTCTTTCTTTCTTTCTTTCTTTCTTACGTGTCGCTTTCTTTGATTTTGGCATTTCTGTTTTCTATACTCACCATTCTCTTTTACACAATACTTATGAAATTATAAAACTCTTGTTAAAAGAAACGGCGCTTATTTGAAGAGATAGCCCCATATAAAATGTAGTGACGTATACGCCGACGTCACATAGGAATTTTCTGAACCTGTTTTGTGCTTTGGACAACAAATGCATAAATAAAACGGATCACCCAATCCCGACCAGAAGACCAGACCTCATAATAATCAACAACAACAACAAAAAAAGGAGAATTTGTAAAATTGTCGACTTTGCTGTCCCGGCAGACCACAGAATAAATCTGAAGGAAAGTGAAAAGAAAGATAAGTACCTCGACCTTGCTAGAGAATTGAAAAAGCTGTGGAACATGAAAGTAAAGATTGGTGCGTTAGGCACAATAACTAAAGGGTTATTAAAAGGCCTGGAAGACTTGGAAGTTGGCGGACGGGTAGAGACTATCCAAACGACAACATTTCTAAGAACGGCCAGAATCCTGAGACGAGTCCTGGAGATTTGAGGCGACTTGCTGTCACTCAAACTCCAGTGAAAAACCATCCTCTGACACTGAGGGGAAAACTCTAAAGGAGTAAATAATAATAATAATAATAATAATAATAATAATAATAATAATAATAATAATAATAATAATAATAATAATAATAATAAAGTTAAAGAAAATGAATTTAAACGAAGAATATCACAGTAAAAAAATAGCTTTAAAATGCTTATTTTGAGAATTATGTTATTGTATATTTTATCAATAGATAAGAATAAATTCTATAAAAATGATGTGAACAATCCGCATGAATTTTATAGAACAAATTACAAAACTTTGTTTATTTATTAAATCTAAACAATTCACATCGAATGAAGATGATTTTTTTTAATTATTTGTTTATTTATTTGTTAATATCCAGAGAGTAGCTTACAAAATGAAAAAAAATCTCCCATTTCAGGACATTGTTTTGCGATGGTAGAACATCCCCACATTTCAAACTCATTTAAAAAAATCTAAAAATAAAAGTTATTTTTATTTATTGTATTTGTTATTGTCTGTGCTAACAACATGATACGTTTTCTCCACCACTAAAATGGACAAAATAGAAATTTCAATGAAAGAAGAATTAAAATGATATTACTTCCGATCTCATCTACTAAAAGTACACCTCACTTGGTGTAAGCTGGATTAGCAGACCTGTTAGTGAGTTTGATTCTCACTGAGTGCTCCATACTTCCGGTCTTGTGCCACAACTGAGCGCACAGACTATTACTAATAACTCGATGACCATAATTTGTGGCCTTGTGCTAAACTACACTGAGTACATTACCTTATCTACTTAAGTATTCTCGGTACAAGTTAAACGTGGGTCCAACCAATAATGTAAGTGACAGAAAAACGGTTTCAAATCGTAAATATCTACCCAGCTCAAATGCATTATCAACTGTATTCTTCTTTTAAAATATCGATTTATTTAATTAATTTCCCTCTGGTTAGTTTGTCTGACTGACGACTCTAAATTTGATTAAAATAGCAAGAATACAAAAACAAAATACTCCCCCACCTCTTAAAAAAAGTAATAAAAAATAAAAGAAACGTGTTGGGTACCCATCGTTAGTGAAATGCTCGAAGCGAATAGATCTACAGAGAAATTCAATGATAATTGTTATTTACTCATATTTGCTGAATGTGATACACAAGCCTCGAGTGTCTTGCAGTACCTACTCTTGTGGGGTCAGGCAGAGGTCAAGGGTAAGCTGTGTTACCGTTTTTTTTATCTGACTCCATTCAGAGGTTATTCTATTTTTACCCCACTTTGTCTTGTTGATGTAACTCCTTGAACAAGAAAGGCCCAAAAAGAATTATACGAAAGAAGATAGCAACAGATAGGAGACGAAGTCGGTTTTATATATATATATATATATATATATATATATATATATATATATATATTTTCTTTATTTCCTGGGTTCAACAACCATTCAATGGCTGAGGGAATTTTCCCCGAATACAATTGAAATGGTTTAATCTCCCAGTCAAGGTGTTTAAAAATAAGTTAATCATTTCTTGATATATATGTGTCCTCATTTGGTATTTTAAAGCTTTAACAACGTGTGAGTCGCTTTTAGAAGTTTGTCCAAGTCCAGTGTTTTAGTTCGTAGTTCGATAGGTCCATTTCGTAGCTTTTTATATTTTGGCATTCTGTTAACCGAGACGGCTGCTATTAGAGAAAGGTTACCCCAACGGACGTCTTAGAGCGGCCACATTGGCTTTCCTAGCAGCCGGGAGATTTAGATGTTGTCACCCCTGTCGGTCACTGCTGAAAGAGAATGAGCTTCCTCCTTTTGTCGGGAGGTCCCTTTTTCTTTACGCATGCGTCGCCCCTTTTTCCTGTCAGAGGCCTCTGGGAGTTTCTGCATATTTTAATAATCTTTTAAAAATTCAATTCAAATTTTATTTATTTATTTATTTATCTATTCCCTACACTCTTATCTTAAGTTTGGAGCGGGAAATTTTCTTTTTTTTTTTTAACTTCGATGTGCTGCTAAGAACCAGTACATTCGGCTTGACTGATTCAGAAAAAAAACTCAATATGTCAAGTAATTTCTCGTACTCTACTGAGAAAACTACTTAGCTGAGAAGTTTACGGTCATTCAACCTGTGACCAGCTCCCTTGAGACTTTCAAAGAGATTTATTTTACAAAAATGTTAATTGATGAGTCAGAGAGCCCCAACTCAAAACCTTTATGCTATAAATGTTGAACTAGTGTCTGTAGCCGAATTGATATGCTCACGAAAAAAAAAACGAAAATACAAACTCAAAGATGTTTACCTTTGCTTCGAATTAATCTCTTTGGGGGAAGGCATGAACTCATATTTTCTAGCACTTAAGCATTTCTCTTGAATAGGTTTCCCAGTTTCTTGTGATGTGGACGTCATTATTGGTATCGATAGATTAAATTATGTTTGTCTATTGGCATCTATAACGACGATTATTATCTTTACAAATAAATGACACAGGCAAATGATTAGACTATAATAATTCAAGCTATTTCGCTTTGTTTTTTTTAAATACTTTTCTAAGAACTCTGTACATAAAGACAAAGCATACTCAATATATAAACTAGAATTTATGTAAGCTTTACTGACAAATTAATAGAACTAAATGATAATTCTTTAAAGACCTTTTAATCTATATTTTTATAATTAATTGTTGCTAAGCAATTATAGTTAATCGCCTGGTCCGAGGGAGCCTTCGATCCCACTCTTGCTTAGTAGGGATAAGTTTGCTGGGGTTAGAAAAAATAAAACAATAAGATAAAATAAATCCAAAAGGGCAGCTGTTCCCAAAAACTTCTGACAGGAAGTGAAATCAGCACATTCCTGGAAAACAGACTTACTGGCACGAAAAAGAAACTCTTTCTCATTCAGTAGTGACCACCTGGATTGGAAAGACCTACTTCTCTCCTGCTGTTACCGGGGAAAACTACGAGTCCGCTTAGTGGCACACTGGCTCACTCTCCCAGAAGTAGACCTTCAAACTCACTTCAGATTTACCTTTGATACTAGACGGACCTTCTTTCCCTCGGCTGCTAGCCGGGAGCGCATGTGTCTGCCCAAGTCTCGTACTTGGCGTAAGACCGTGACTCCTCTATATCAAAAACACCAACTGGAAATGACCACCAATTTTAGATTATCACCCACCGAATATGATTAATACATTTCAACGCTTTGCTTGGGGATGTAACTGTTCTGTAATGGTCTAGGAAGACGTTTCTTCGCTACAGAGTAGCCGTATAAAAACCAAAAATAAAGTTGAAATCTAGAAGGTATCTTCGTCTCTTTCTTTCTTTCTTTCTTTCTTTCAGTAATTTTTTCAGACCAAAAAGACTCCAACGAATTAAAAGAGGTAGAGAAGAAAACAAATGGAGTCAGATACCCTAAACCCAAATAGCTACAACCTACGAAAGTGTAAACCAAATAACCTACCAAATCCCTAAGCTCCATAAGTTTATAACTTGACATCTGAGGTTTCCCAAAAGAAGAATGCTTAAGGGATCAAGCGTTTTTTGTGACATCCATGCATGAATCTCGATCCCTGCGTGCCCTTCCCCCAACATTAAAATAACCTTGTGTCAAATTTGGCTGGGTGGGGGTTGAATTCATAGTTGATTAGACTTTTTTTATATTACTGTTAATTCAATCAATACTGAAGACTGTCATAATTTATTTCAAATCAGTCAAAATATTTTGTAATATTTTAATAAGTACAAAAACTAGATTCAAAGAATAGTGTGAAAAAAAATAACAATACCTGTGACCCACAGAATTTACTTTTCCGTGTGGTTTATGCATGACGTGGATTTCGTGATGACAAAATAAATCGCGCAAGAATTAACTATTAATATGTCCGCCTATGAAACTTATTGAGTAGCAGGAAAAGTATCTATTAAAAATGAAGAAAAACCATGTGATAGAGCAACGAATGAATGCTGTGAGATTTTTCTATCCCGAAAGAATTAATGAGCTGAAATATTAATCGTAATAATTCGGACTCGACTCACTTTCTTGTGTGACACTTCAATAAAACAGATTTTGTTTCGTTGTTACTCGCCATATGCTATTCAATATTTACGAAGAAATTAATGTAATGCAGAAGCGGCAAAGCTGTATCCAATTATCCAATGCAATATCAATATGCAAATTTGGGGGTGTTATGGCTAAAGTGCTGGACAGTGGCTTCGAAGTAAGCAAGTTCGAACTTCAGTCACGCTATTACGTTCACTTTTAGATTAATATCCTTGGGAAAGGCATGAATCCCAACACCCCCCTCAGCAATGGGTTAAATAATATCACTGCTGTTCTTCTACAAGACTGGCGTTGGCAGGTTGAATAACCCACGAAGGTTGATATTCCAAGAAACTAAAAATGTTGACATATATTTTCTTGTGTTGTTTTTTATCGCAACCAACTCAGTTCGCAATTTCTATAAGTGAGGAACAGAGTGTACCGGAAACAATTGAAAATGATTCACTCCAGCTGCTTTACCAATTGAGCTACGAAAGCAACTGACCTCGAAGAAGTCTGAATTGCACACATATAACACTTTCAATCATCTCCGATTTGGTCGGCATTACGTTTGGTTTTGTTGTTTTTACAGAGTAGTAGTTTGTTTAGATAAAGCACTGTTAAATAGTAGTAGTAGTAGTAGTAGTAGTAGTAGTAGTAGTAGTAGTAGTAGTAGTAGTAGTAGTAATGATAATAACAAAACAATTTTGGAGTAAAATATGGAAATGGAGAGGATATAACTGAAAATCCGAATGGATAAATAACCTGGAAAAAGAATTTCAAGGAATCGAAGAAGACCCTGAGGCGATGATACTCCTGGAATCGCTCAGAGCAATACAGAAAAAAAATTGGAAAAAGCCAGGTTATGATAACATACAGAGATTCTGGTTTAAAAGATTCACATCCATTCAAGAGAGAGTGGATCTGCTTGGAAGAAGCAAATATACTTGAAGTGATGATTAAAGGAAAGACCAACCCAATCTTTAAAAAAAAAAAAAAACTCAAAATGGAACCGCTCCCAGCAACTATAGATTGATGAAGTGTCTATCTGTGATATGGAAAATCAAAACAGTATAGAGAGAAGATCTATGACTCGCTAGTCAACCACAGACTGTTTCCCAAAGAACAGAAAGGATGCCACTAGGGAACAAGAGGAATATGTGATCTCCTCTACATCAATCAACACATCCTCAAGGAGAGCAAAACGAGGAGGGAAATATAACCTTGGCATGGATTGACTACAAAGAGGCCTTCAATATGGTTCCACAAAACTGGATGATAATCTGTCTAAAAATGTACAAGATATCCCACGAAGTCATTCAATGCATTACGGAAGCTATGAAAAAATGGAAAATGGCATTGATCGCTAGAGAAAACCTTTTGCTGGGATGAAAATCCCGATAGATATTTTCCTATGAGATGTGCTTTCACCATTACTATTAGTAATAGCGATGATACCACTCCATTACATACTTAGAAAATGCACGGGGGGGGCTACAATTTTATTAAATCGCAAGAAAAGATTAGCTACCTTATGTACATGGACGACATGAAATTGTTTTCAAAAAATGAAAAAGAACTGGAGACTCTGATACAAACAGTAAGAATATACAGTCTGTATCTAGGAATAAAATTTATTATAGAGAAATGTGCTATGTTTATAACAAAAAGTGGGAAAAGACAAATAACGGAAGGAATAGAATTACAAAGTCAAGAAAAAGTCGAAATGATCAAGAAAATGAAACTCACTAGTACTATGGAATTTTGGACTCCATCAAATCAAGTGGAGAGGGGAAAAATCAAGCGGAGAGGAGAAAATCAAAATAAAAAGAGTATCTCAGAAAAAGGAGAAAACATCCTGAAACCAAGCTCTACAACAGGAATCTCATCAACAGGATAAACACCAAGGCTCTCCCCCTACCTTGTCAGATACTCAGGGCCATAATTGAAATGGACGAGGGAAGAACTTCAACTGATGAGCCAGAGGACACAAAAATTAATGAGGATGCATAAGGCCTTACATCCAAGAGATGACATAAACTGTATGAGTCAAGAAAAGAAGGAAGAAGGGGAGTTGCCAGCATTGACGATAGCGTAGATGCATCAAGACGAGGACAACATAAAAAAAGCAAAGAAAGACTAGTTACAGCGACCAGAAATAACACAGAAAATATAAATATCAACAGAACAACAACAACTACGAAACAGAAATGAAAAGAAAAACAACTGTACGGATATTTCAAGCGACAAACTGACAAAATCTCTAGCGAGAAGACCTAGACATAGGGACGAAAGGGAAATTTCGAGAGAGAAACTGTATCCATAAAGACGAATTATGTTAAAGCGAAATAGATAAGACACAAGAGAATAGTAAGTGTTGGTTATTTGGTAAAAGAGATGAAACAATTAATCACATAATAAGTGAATGATGCAGACTAACAGAGAAAGAGTACAAGACGAGACATGACTGGGTGGGAAAAATGATCCAATGGGAATTGTAGAAAAAAAGTTGATTTGACCATACCAAATGGTATATGCACAAACTAGAATCTGTCCTAGAGAATGAGACACACAAAATTCTCTGAGATTTTGATATACAAACAGATCACCAAATCCCGACTGGAAGAACAGACCTAGTGATAATTAACAAAAAAAAAAAAGAGAACTGGTGGACCACAGAGTAAAAATCAAAGAAAATGAAAAGAGATACAAGTACTTAGGCCTTTCATAGAACTAAAATGAAAGGCTTGGGAAGGGAGTGGAAGAGTTGCAAATTGGAGGGCGAGCCGAGACTATCCAAACTCCAGCATTGATAAGATCGGCCAGAATCATGAGAAGAAGTTTAAACACTTGAGGAGACTTGCTGTCACTCAGTCTCCAGTGAAAGACCATCAGCTAATGCTGGTGTGAAAAATACGCAAGAAATAATAATAATAATGATAATAATAATAATTTTCTTTCATCTATTTATTTATTTTCATAGCACTAATACCCTTAGGAAAGGTATGAATTCAATTATTCTCCCTCCAGCTATGGGTAAATAGTAGGGCAGACTAGGTTCTTCAGCCTTGGTGAGGCAACTAGTCTAGGAGAAGGAAAACTCTAAATTCAAACCTGTTAAACGCTGCTTAAAAAATTGACCTAGTGTCATATCCTGCCCGAGCGGAGGGGTTGGTAAATATATATTTTTTCATTCAAGTTATTAGAATGAAAACTTTCAAAACTCTTTATTTTAATCTAGTACTTTTTAGAAATGAAACTTCAGCTTGAGAAAAATCTACACCAGGAGTTATCTCTCTTGTTTGAACCGTCAAACACATAGAAACCGAAAACTTATCCAGGTGAGCGCCAATACATCACCTGCATTATTGTAAGATTGCAGATCAGATTTAAAGTTGCTTTTTTTTCTTAGAGCTTTTAAATAGTTTGTTACAAATACAAAATCTCGCTATAATGTGCCGTTTTTTGCTATGATAATGATCCGGTTTCTGCTGATTTTTAATGTCTAACGAAGGAAGATAACAGATAAAAGAGACTTAATGTGCTCTCCATGACTGCAAACTGAGACTCTAAGACTCACACTAACCCCAACTGCCTGACACCTTCACGTGGCCATCTGCATATATCATTTCGTAACACCCAAACATTTCCGATCAACCACGTAACTGCTTCTGCTTATTTTGACTGGTATTGAGAATCTCTAATTGACGATTCGGTCAAGAGTCAATATGTAACATTAAGTCTGATTGTTATAATGTAGATACCTTAGTTCACTATGGTAACAATCTGTTCCACTGTAAAGAGTAGTAATTTACTAAACCTTTTGCTTAGATGTAGCACAGGGCCATATGAATAGGACACCCAATGAGATTCAAACTCACTCGTGAAGGTTTGTAAGTCTTGCTTGCTAACCATTATACAACCCGAGGCGCCCTGAACTCACGACTCCTCGTTTACGAAACAGTGCTCTAAACCTCTGAGCTATGGAGGCTTGTTTCTCTGTAAAGAGTTATCATCTGACAAAATTAAACGTGCTTTTCTCCTGATCAAACCATTCTTTCTTGCTCTTTGAGAATGATCAACTGAATGATCAACTTCACTGGATCAAGTTCAAGACTCAAGCAATGTGGATATGCACTTGATATGGTAGACCGTTAACCGACGACCAACTGAAATTGTCGCGTAGTGAGCTATAGATTATAACCTTCTTTTAAGTGGACACCAGGTATTTCATTCTATATTAATAAAGCATAAGGCCCTGGAATATAGGGCCCCCGAAATAATATGTATTTACCCAACCCATCCACACGATGTGGGTATGACAATTTTTTTAAACTGAGTCTAATTGGTATAAATTCAGAGTTTCCCTTCTGGTAGAATGGCTGCTACATTAAAGAGTCTCCTCTACCTTACTATGTACCCATAACTGGAGAGAGAGAGAGACAGACAGACAGACAGACAGACAGACAGAATAGTTTCGCTGCATCCCCCTTTCCCAAGAGGCATTAGCGCTATGTGGAATGCAAATAGCCACGTCCAGGTTGAAATTCGAGTCACCATGTCCATTTCCTAAGACGATAACCACTACACTACGAGTGCCTCTACCATTAGTATTGGCCAATAGTGATCTTTAACTGATGGACTATGGGATAGTTCTCAAGTGGGTCAGACTGATGAGTTTGGCCTAGGGCTCACAAGTAGGTAAACCCCCATCTTGTGTAGATTACTAATTAGTGCGAGACAACGATGGAAATTTACCAAAGTGACAGTTAATTTCTGAAATAGCAAATAATTTAAGGAAATGTTATCTTCCGAATTTTCACGTTGTAATCTAAGAAATAAATTCATAATTATAATTAATTATTACTTTAAAAAAAATATATAAATATGATTAGTGCTCCAACACTTGAAAACTGCAACTGTCTTCTAAGAATCTTGCAAGTAAAACCGGGAAAAAAGGGTCCTAGAAACATGGGCAGTTGCATAGGATGCCAAGGAGATGCCTGTCACGTGTTTGAGACAGGACTTTCCAAATATAAATGGAAAAAAACGGTTGATTGAATCAAATAGAATAAAAATTGTCACAAATAAGAAAATTCCCTGATGTGAAGTCAGAGTACTTACAAATAGTGGGTCCTTAAAGGGAAGGTACATGGGATGAAGCGAAGTATATACAGCTACTCCGCTTCTCCCTACCTTTGTTTGTCCTTTTCTCGTCTGTTTCAATTCAATAACTCTCTCCGACCCTAAGCATGAATTGTTATTTTTCTCATTGTAAAGCAAATAAAAGAGGTCAGTCAGGGAAGCTTAGAATTCGTTGACTTTATCCCCTGCAGAAAAGTAAGACCTCCCCCAAAATTAAATGTTCTGGCTATAACACTAAGCTGAATATGGTGGTGAGGCTCTGGAGATCCGTGGAGTACCCTTTCATTGCTATTACTCCCAGGCCCACTGACTCGGAGTGGCAGTTGATTGGATGGTTTCTTTGTTTAATAGCTTATCAACTTTTTTTTTAAAGAACAGTTGTGGTACTATTTAGTCTAGAGCTCGGGGGAGTACTTGTATCTGTTAGGGTCTCATGTATGTATTAAATACATCTATTTGGGTCCCATCTATGGGTCAAATAAATCTGTTTTAGAATTATTTGTATTCGATAGGACCGTGCGCAAAAAAAATTTTAAACAATTATACCAAAATGTACATATGAATGTATGATGAACGCGATTCCCTAACCTGTATGCATGAACTAACCTAAGACAAGTTTACATGCCGTTAAAAATCAATCAAATTAGACAATATTTCAAAAAACGCAAAAGCTCGCCTTTTTATAATAAATTACGCAAATCTAGCGTTCATAGATTATCAATATCAACGCCATAAAAATGAAGCATATTTGATTCTTTGGAGTTCGTCATCTCGATGAGATTTTTTAGCAGTGCATCTAAATTAATCCCTTCTAATCCACTGAGCTAACTATTGATGATTTATGGTACATATGAACTCGGTTGGTCCGACATCAAATGTAACCGACTGCAGGGTTATCACTTTCTCTCGTCTGATTTGTTCCAGGTTTTGGGTTTAGTCAGTCAGGCACTCTGTGAGGGAAGCAGCACCATTATGCAATTCATGCCTCCAGAAATTTGGAAACGGCATGCTGTACTACGTGACATTCACGCTGGAAAAGCAAATATGAAGATTGAGTATCAAACTGAAGACAGATTCATATTTATGAAAGCCAAACACTCGATTCCCATCGTGATGTCTGGGGTGTTCACTAGCGATGGTGACATTATGCCTCGATTCATCTTCCCACACTCAACACAGAGGCCTACATCAAGTGCCAGGAGGGGGTAGTGCTGACCCTGGGTCGAGAGGTTGGCTGCTTGATGACGCTACGTCTGACACCAGGACACTGTGTCATGCTATACAAGCAGAAAAACTCGGTCTTCACGGTGAGAAGATTTCTGTTCCCCCCTCACACATCTGGCTACCCAACTCTCTACACTACAATCCCCTTGATTGTTATGTGTGTGGGTGCGATTGAATGAAAGAGCATCAAAACTATGTGCAACACCAAAGAAGAACAGAAGGCAAGGATAACGACAGCATTCACCAATTATCAGAAAGGCTTGTTGGAGATTCCGAAGTCATGTGGAGGCTGTGACTGAAGCCAATGGAGATTTCTGGGAATAAATTCTATCTAAAGTATTTCAAGACATTTTCATGTAATTTTGGTAAATATATCTGATAAAGTGAGAAGTCAGTGTTATTTTCCTTTTTGTGTAATTTAGACGACATTTTACCCATTGCACCCTTTATATAAGCTTCGTACCTGTTTGTTTGTCCAGGTTATAAATGGTGTCGCCTAAACAATCGTTTCTTCCCGTCTCAAGCAAATTTCAGAGTAGCTTGTGTCACATCGTAGGAGTCTCGAAGAAAGATTGTTGAATAAAGTTAGAAGTCACTTAATCACTGTGAGAACTGAAAAACAGCCTCTCACGTTTTATTTCAGATGCTTCAAACCGGTAAGAAGGAATCGGTGGAGTAGTTTTCTTGTTCGCTTTTATAAATCGTTGTCTCCTCCCTCCCTACGACAGAGTGGCAGTTTTACTTAAGCCCGAAAGGACTAGACTAAACTCTTCTCTGTCCCGTCACGACTCTGGCAGGGAGAGGTCAAATACATAAACTAGCTTATATGTTTGACCTCTCCCTGTCAGTCACATCAACTATAGTAGGGTACTTGGTGTATACTTTGACAAAAGTAGCAACTAATGAGATGAACTAACTTGCATATTTCATTTTCGTTTTAAATGAATAAGCTATTAGGGAAAATAAAATTGAAAGTATATGGCGCTCGTGATCAGTATATATATATATAATAGCAAGTTTTTCTTTGTTTTTAAGTGGTTGTTTGGTTGATAGTTTTTATTATTCGTGGATACGATAGTGTTATCAACCTTGTCCTTTCACCCCGGCCCATCAAAAAAAAAAAAAAAAAAAAAAATTAACGAAATTTTTTTATTGAAAATAAAAAGAAGAAAAAGTGAGCTATTTCAAAATCAAATATTTAATTTATTTGTCAGTTATGTGTCTTGCTATTATGTCACCAACCATGGACAGCTATCGATAAGTTATCGGTTATATGGAAGTCAAACCTATCCCATAAAATAAAACGCAATTTTTTCCAATCAGCAGTCATGCCCATACTACTATATGGATGCACCACATGAACGCTGACTATAGCTTTATGGCAGTTGCACAAGAATGTTACGTGCTATATTGAACAAATCCTGGAAGCAACATCCCACAAAACGGCAGCTGTACGGCCACCTACCTCTCATCTCAAAAAAACATCCAAATAAGACAACAGTGCACGCGGGACACTGCTGGAGAAATACGGATGAACTCATAAGCAACGTTCTCGTCTGGACCCCTTCACACGGACGAGCAGGTGTTGGTTGACCCACGGGAACTTATCTACAACTCTGTACGGACATAGTGTGTTGCCTAGAAGGCCGACCGGAAGCAATGGATGATAAAGACAAATGACGAGAGAGGGTCTGGGAAATCTGTACAAGTGGTACGACATGATGATGATGATGATGATGATGATGTATTGCTATTATGTCACCAAATTTTAAAATACAAATCGACAATCTTATTGATGGTTTCAATTCGAGCAGTTATTATGCATAAATTCCGAGAAATTCTCACCGGTACAGCTAAGGTATACATGTGCAGCAAAATAAGTTTAATAAATTAAACAGATAAACAAGTGAAAATAATATTTTACACATTTAAAACTTCATAATTATATTTTTTGTAAAATTCATCTTTTACATTTTCTGACTTTGTTCAATTTGGGATTACACATCTTTCACTTTCAACATTTGAAAATATTTCTTAGAATCGATACAAAAGAACATCTTGAAAACTGGGAATGCGAGAGAGCGGTTGGTTGGGACAGATATAACAGTGAAATCTTCACGGAGAGAGAGCTAAAAAGCTTAGTGGGTAGGTATCATTCAGCTTAATCAATCTCCTTTAGCTTGACGCACACCAAGTCTCGAAGACGAAAGTACATACAACGCTATTAATTTATAACGTGCCTATGGATGTATTTGGTGGTTATTTATCCCGCTCACATTTATTGACTGTGATACTTAAAAGTACATATAGTCGTAACGTTGGCTACATACTACGTCGGTCTGAAACGACTCGCATACCTAGTTTTTTCTTGAAAAAAAAAAATGAACATTCGTGCTTTACGACCTATTTAAAGTACGACACAATATCGCAAAATATTTACAGAAAAAGTTTTTTCTCAGTACTTTTGTAACCACACCCAAAATCATTCGACCTCAGCAAAAAAAATTTTCAGTTGAAAATCAGTTGACGCCCAACAAGGATTGTTGTATGAATCTATTTATTCCTATCAAACTGAACGAGAAAGTTGTTGAAGCAATTCCTCTTTATGTTTAAAAATGATACACTATACCTGAAGTTTTTAACTTATAGAATGTCGGCACCCCATAAGGAGTGTAAGATTCAGTTCTTGGGGGATGCAAAGAGAGGTTTAGAAAAACAATCTTTTTAAAAAAAACAAAAAAAAACTTATTCAGCGTTTCATAGCTGCTTTCCATTTCTTTCAACTTCTTAACTACAATTGTTTTACTATTTCTTACTTAGTTGCTGCGTGATTTGTGGTATTGTATAATAATTGTTTCTTTTCACAGAGCAGACCCGTAATGCCCAAGAAAAGAATGTCGAACGATGATAAAAATCATTTTTGACTTAGGAACTTCTTATTTTCAAAAATTTCTATTTATTAATCAAAGTAGTTAATTAAATTCTAGCCGCTAAATAGCGATTAATTTGACCTGAAAATTTAAGTTCTTTCGTCTTATGCGCTAGATTTTAGAATATAAGAAAATTGCTCGCTGCTGGTCCCGCGTACCTTCTGCATTGATGATGTCGTGTAACCCCACGCTGTGAACATTGTAGATACCACGGTGCACAAATCTCGAGGCAGTGATACAAAAGAGAAGGAAAAAGAAAGAAGATTTGAAAGACAGGATCATATTACAGATGGTGGGGAGGTGTTACTTTTTGGACCTTTTGAAAACTCTGCTCTCCACCCCTTGGTATGTGGGCGAATTCAAGTTTGCCACTGCTGCTATGTCTGATCTCCAACAACAAACTATCGACCACATCTCTCTGGTCACTGCCCACGAAGAACTGACTCCAATCTGAGCTGAACTCCGAGAGTTTTCAAAATTCAACTTGTATATATGGAACTAGTCAACTCCTTGAACTACCGGACATGGACCAACCAAGTTTACGTAATAAGGAAATGGTTAATCGCTTCCATCAACCGGCCAGAGACAAAAGTCGTGGATGAAATTTCAGGTAATGCCACGATAGGAAACTTAAACCCCACTGTCCTATGTAGTCAGAAGTTTCCCTTCCTGCAATAAATAACGAGCGCTAGTGAAATGCACAATCTTTACCAACGTTAACCTTTCGCCTTTAAGTAGATTCAGAATAACGATTTATTCTTTGCTTTCTTAAACGATGTATATATAAATGAGGAAGGATAAGTACAAGCTTAAAAATTGAATACGCCCAACTATTAAACTCAAGTCACACAAGATGCGAGCTTATCTACATAGCTCAATAGGAGCGGTTTTTACACTTTCGTTTTCTCATGCTGCAGATTTTTCTATTTATACATCTATATTTTTCTGTGAGACAGGCCAACAAACACCATGAATTTCCTAACTTGGCAATTTCATGTAGAACATTACTCTAAAGCATACTGCACTAGAAAGTTAACGTTAGAGATTGTATAATGCAATATCATAGTTAATTATACTGCTGGTTATACTTGTAGCAGAGTGAGTAATATGCGTATATATATATATATATATATATATATATATAAAAGAGCGAGAGATAGTTGGCGAAAGATATATCTCCGTATCATGAATCATCATCATCATCATATCGTGCTGGCAGCACGGATATCCCTGACCCTCTCTCGCCACTCCTCCCTATCGTTCATCGCCCTAGGCAGGTCTTCAGGACAACAACCTGTATCCTCACATAGCTGCTGAATGTACGTTCGTGCTGGTCGTCCTGCTTTTGCGCGGCCGTGTGTGGGGATCCATAAGAGTACATCTCTTATGAGTTCATCTCTGCTTCTCCAGCAATGTCCTGCATGTCTGGTTCGCCTAACTTGAATAGTTTTCGTGATAGGGGGCAGGTGGCCGTACAGTTGGTGTCTTGTGGGGTGTTGCTGCCAGGACTTGTTGAGGATTGCACGCAAGAGTCAAAAAACAAAATATTTGTACCTATAACAAACCTGGAATTCATCAGCTGGAGCTGGGCACTGCGAGAAAAGGGAAATAAAAACTCGTAAGCGACGTTCTATGGACACACCAGTGTTGGCCGACCAGCAAAAACTTTCATCAGCGCTCTGCTGACACAGGATACCATCTAGGGGACTTACCAAAAGCGAAGGTTGATAGTGATAAATGGTGCAAGAGAGAGAGAGAGAGAATGTGTGCTATCAGTACGCCTTAATGATGTAAATGAGATAAGACGTGAAAAAGTAAATTTCTTTGTGATTGTATATTGGTGAGTTTGACAGCATTTTGATTTGAGACCAATGACCGAGTGAATGGTTGCGAGTGGAACACCTGCACTGTATTTCACAACCTGAACGCCATTCATAAAAACCGATATGGACCAATCTTGTGGATAGCATTTTTGTCACTAGTACTTGAAAATAGGTTTTTAATAAATCTGTTTTTGAGAAGATCCGTGTTTACTGTAAACCAGAAATGTAGTCATGAAGATTCATATGTACCTTCCCAATCCTGACGTCATAGACAATATAACACAAAAGGTCAAATTATAAGTGGAGTACTGTTGGTTTAAATTTAGTTTTCCTTCTAAACTGGTTGTTGTGTAAAGGCTGAAGAACTCTACAATTTACCTATAGATCGTTTCATGCCTTTTTTCTGTAATAGCGCAGTTCAAACAGCTTCATCCAGGATTTGAACTCTCATCACCGAGGTTATTTCCTACAACAATCACCATTATACTACCTGCACTTCTATAAAGATAAGTAGGTAATCATCTGAGGTTGTGACGTTTATAGTCTACACAGAGGCTGTATGAATTAATGTCAGACGTAAAAGATAAATGTACGTCCTTTTAGACGGTTTAATAGAGTCTTGTCCGGTTATTTCAGGGTATAAAGAAAAATCGGTGTAGCGATCCAGTGCGAATCGGGTTCAAATTCCCATTTTGTGTTTAACATTATCTAAATGTTCTCTATGTACCGACAAACTATGCAGGAAAATTTTTAGAGACTGTATTTGTTGTTATCACTTAGAACACTCAAACTATTAACCACACCTTCATAGATGTACTCAACGTTTCTGTCGATATATCCTTCGGCCTTCTTCTTCAGGTGTTTCATGTGTGTTGCTTCTTTAAGACCTCTTATCCTTCAGTGTTCTTCCCTGTCAGTTATTTTAACTTGATCCCATCTTTTCTATATATGATCAACTACACTCGACTTTTCAACCTCTTCCTGACATATTGCCCTTCGGTGTTCCTCTAGCCTCACTTTTGGTAGGCGGCTTATCTTGCCTATACTTGATAGAGAAAGAACAAGACAACAGGTTATCCTTCCTTGATGTACTGATAACCTCGCACAGAGCGAGGATTCAGGTCACCGGTATCGAAAGCCAACATTCACCGGATAGTAGCTAAACTTCAACTCCCACCATCCATATAATATAAGGAAAGTGATTTTTCGCTGCTTACAACACCGAGCAAAAGCCATTAGTTGTGAGAGTGATGTGTATCAAGAGGAAATGGGTTTGAGAGACAACCTCCATCGCAACAACTACCCAGAGAGCATGACATTGGCCCCCAAGAAATCTAAATTGAGCAACAGAGAACGCTACCCGAAATCTCCCCACAATCTGTCTACCCTATGTCAAATGCCGAGCTGGAAAAAAAAAAATTGGAAAGATATGCAGTCCATATGACGTCAAGACAATATTCACCAGCAGCATGACTCTTCGAAAATGAAAGGTTCACTTTCATTCTAAGTTCAACGTGAAAGACCTTAAGAAGGCCGGAAGAAATATCAGCCGAAACGCGAGTATAGCAATAAAGATGTGGTCAATCGTCCAAATATTCTAAGCAATAACAATTATTCAGCTTCATGTCAGAAATTTAGACAATGTATTTCTTATCTTGTCTAATTCAGGCTAACCGTCTGAACATCTTCCTTCTTTGGGGTTTTTTTTTCAGTTGAAAGGAGAGATAATGAAAAGTGGAAAATGAATGTAACAATAATACAACTAAAATACAACTTTTTTTGGTGATAATTTTGGTGCGCTTGGTAACTGGTGAATGATTTCTTAGTTGTTTAGCTAAGGATCAGCTAGTCTCCAGTGTGACTAAAATTTTAAGCTGTTTGTCTCAATTACGATTGATTGGGGAAAAAAAACATCATTTTAAAAGGAACAAGACATAGCATTTAGGGACTTTGTCCCAACATGTCCAAAGATTTTATAAAGAATTGAAATAAATAATTTCGTTTGGTTACGAGTAACCTTGTCCACAGTGGGGACTATGCGTGAGTGTTTAAGGTTTCAGTGCATTAAGATTACAGATGTTAATTTTTGATAAGAACTAATAGTAAGTTGGCGACCGTAGTCGGGGGACCTGAAAGCTCCCTTTTCAATTGCTACAACACAGAGGTGTAGGAAGTGTGTGACTCCTTTCCCTGGATTACTCCACACCTTATAATGCCGAGTGTTAAGGAAGGAAGCACCAAGTACCATTTTTTGAGTCTTTAGTATGACTCGACCTTTGGCGAATACTAACCGCTGGGCCAATGGACCGGTAAAAACTTATTTTTCTCAGAAAAATTCATACCCGCTTCAGTTCCCGAAAATGTTTATCGAAAATCTTAGTGACATTATCAAGGAGAGCCTTGCTTTTTACCTCAGCAGATATTTGTTCCTCTGTCAGTAATCAACAAGTGTCTCTGTGCACTGCTTCCCATCAGAATCCCACCCTCTCTAATAGCCTTCCAAATTATGTTTGAAATTTAACTTCTTTGACAGAAAGGTAACCTCGCTTCTAGAGATTTCTTTTGTCGACGACACGTACCCAGCTATTTTTGAAGGTTGATAAATTTCAGTGACAACCCATCTAGGGTTATTTTATGCCGAGTTAGAGAATTGCATTCATATTTACATTTTTTCTGCAGTTTAAAAGGGTTTTTGGCACACTATCCAATCTAATACAAGGAGTTTTTAACAGATCTTTTTGAGCCATGAGATAGGACTAACAGGTACTTTCAATCTAGGAAAAGTATAGCTGGGATAATGGCAATGAAAAAATTACTCCAGTCTCATCATTAGATGTAGTTTAGCATCATACCCAAGACACTTTTGAGGAGAGGGATACAGTAAGCTTATTCTAAGCCCTGTCGACAGGCTATCTCACTTTTACAGCCAGTTTGTAGAAGACTGGAATAACTATCGATTCTCACAGAAATTTAAAGACAATTCAGATGGGTCAACAAGATTGAGATTTTATGTACATGTGTAAAATTACAATCCCCCACCCCACAAAGAGGGGAATTACATGTACAAAATGTTCCTTTGTTGGTTGTGTTCAGAATTTTGAAATGGACAAGTTTAGATGAAAGCCGTTATGTCTTTTGTAAATTAATCGAATGTGTAGTTTGCCTTTACCAAAATAACATGCCCCTGGTCATGCTACTGAACACCGTCTGAAAAGATATGAATTCTGTGTTTTTACTTGTATACCTGGATGGTTCACCATGGCAACAGATAGGTATTGTTTCCTACTGGTCATTACAAGTTATTTTGCAGGCCAGGATAATTCCACACTTGACAAAAATGAAGGCAAGCCTTATCCTAGAAGTCTCAACTGAAGGATGCATTGCAAGAAAGGTGTCTTCTGGTCACAGGCAGTGAGCAATTTTTGTCCTTGTACACAGGAGTCTTCAGGTTAAACTGATTGGGCCATTCAAAATGACAAAAATCAAGATACTATTTCATATGTTCGAGTATTTTTTAGGAGGTATAAATTTCATTAACCTTAAACCGTTTTTCATCTGCATTTTTTAAAGTTAGTTCTAAGAAAAATATAAAGTTAAAATACATCTATTTTATATTTTCAGTTTATTCTGATTTTCAAGGAACTTGTGACATAAGATTAACAAAATTAATTTAAATTTAAAATAAGACATTTAAAGTGCCAACCAGTATGAAATTTTCTTTTAGAACTTGGAATACATACATTTAACGAAAAGAAAACGGAGGAGACGGAGAAATCGTAAGTATAAATTCTTTTAAACTTGTGTCTTGCAATTGTCGAACAGCATTTTTAGACTCAAAATGGCATTCAACCATTAAATTTGTTGCTAAGTACACAACACAAAAAGGCTAACATATCTAAGTGGTTATTTAAAACCAAAAATTAAGTTTTACTTGGAAATAATTGCAATCATTTTTCCTTTATAATAAATTGCACCGTCTATAATGTGTTTGCAGTTACATGGTAACAAGTATTCTCTCGAATACTATTAATTTTCAAAACAGGTCGAACGCAACATGGGCCTTTAGCACTCTAGGTCAGTGAGTTCAAAGAGTAATGGTAAAGTGTAACTGGCAGAGTGATAGTTTAATATCATCCTTTCTGTAGGTGCAAAAACTATTAGACACAGCAGATAACTGGAAAAAAAAAAAGTTGTTTTTAGAGAAAGTTATCTTCATTATACAAGACCAGCAAAAAATATCCACCCTCTGCAATCAACCAATTAATTAATGAAGTCTAAATAAATATATTGGGAGACTAAATTTTTTAAAACTTTCTTTTAACCACGAAATGACCCGAGCCAATAAAAAAAACGAAAGTTTTAATAAATTTTGGACATGTATATTTTAGAATAAAAGTGAATTTATTTTTGACGGGGTCAGCGATAGGATAATAATAAACAAGTTGAAGGGTGGGTGGGTGGATTAAAGTTTTCTGCACAGGAGAAATTTTAATAAAGCTAATTAGAGTAGACTTGAATTAGCCCTCACCACTTAAAATGCTGTTTGGTGTGTGTGTGGGCGGGGGGTATTACTTAAAGCTAAACGTTTTGAGTATTCTATATAAACTCGTGCAGAGAGCGAGTGTGTGCGCGCACCCTTCGCAGCGGCGCATTATTTCCAGTTAGTGGTACGCGCTTTGGCCGGCCATGTTACACGGTTCGGTCCGGTGTGTCACATCACTGGATATACCTCTGGCCTCAGTCCCTACCACGGAGGCGTTAAGTTTATCGCCTGGAGCCTTAAAAAAAAAAAAAAAAAAAAAATTGCCGACGCGCCCCTCCCCCGAGCATTTTTGGGACTCCCGGACGCGTCTGGGCTACGGCCCCACCTTAAAAACGGCCTTGTGCCGTACTCGTACACTGGTGGGGCGTATGACAAATACAGCGCGTACTTTGCTCTGGTACTCTTAGGAAGAGATTAATTCACATTTAAGTTACCATGTTTTGTTTTTTTTTTATATAACATTTCTTGGATTTTACCATTTGTTTTTACAGATGAAAAGAAGATAAAAGAAGAAGTTGAAGTAAGTTCCCTTTTGCTATTCAGATATTTTGAGATTAAGGGAACATGTGGCAACATTCAGAATGTTTACAGGGTACAATTTAAGCAGACTGGTCCAATTTGAATTCAGCTACTAATCAAAATTTCACATTCTAATTAACATTTCCTAATTTTTTTTAATGCTAAGGAATAATTTGGCAATATATTTTTAGGGCATAAAAAGGCAAAGATTTTTCCCCACAGGACACACCAAAATTTAAATTTTATTTAAGAGACTAAATCAAAGTTAAGCATTGATAAACTTTGTATTTAGATATTTAATAACTTAGCAACAGCAGGTACTGTGACGGAGCTTACGACAAAGCCTAAGCAGAAGGGTGAGAGGTCAAATCTTTAAAATTTGACAGATTTTGAATTCAAATGGGTTCTTAGTGGGTAATTTACTTTATCCTGCTAATAAAGTTTTAATGTTTGGTCCGAAAATAAAATATTGCCAGTAACTTATTGTATGGGGAGAGGGAAATGATTGCATTGGATTTGGTTGTAAATATGTCTGCTTAAGTTTTATTCAATACCATTTTATCATTGTTTACAGAGATTTACAATTAGACCATTTTCTTTAGTAAAAAAAAAAAAAAAAAAAAAAAAAAAAAAAAAAAAAAAAAAAAAATTCATTACCGAATCTTTGCAAAGCCGTTCTTAGACCCTTGTTAGGTATTTTGTAAAAATTGAGCCCAGCGGAAGTGAGGAATGTCAAGTGTATAAGACTTGCCGAATCTTTGCAGTTCCAGGTTTATTCAAGCCTCTAAGGGAGTAAGTAAAAAAAAAAAAAAAAAAAAAAAAAGCTGCGTCTTCACACGCCAGTATTCTTGATAATCAAACCCTACTTTGTAGTACTTTTTCCTGTCAGAAAGGCGGGGGTCTGCTAAGACCTTTGTCATTTATCGATGCGTTCCATCTACGCACGAATATGGCACAAGGCCGTTTTTAAGGTGGGTCTGGTCGCAGCCCACACGCGTCTGGCAAGGCCATAAATACCTTCGGCATTCCCCTTTTTGGGGCGCCAGGCAATAACCCCACCTCCCCGAAGTGGGGGTGAAAGCCTGGGGGGGATGGCCCCCCTGAGGCCGGAGGAAATCTCCAGTGCCGAGGCACAACCGGCAGAACCGCCCAGAGGTAAGACGGCCTACCGAATGCAATCCAACAACAACTGCAGAGGAAAGGTCACAAACTCTTTTATTTCACCTTGAGTAATTTTTCCTTATACAAATTTTCATATATACATGGAATGCTATTCAGTTTTAATTTTCTGCACAGGAGAAATTTTAATAAAGCTAATTAGAGAAGACTTGAATTAGCCCCCACCAGCGTCATAAAATTGACAAATTTTTGTATTCGTTTCGTTTCTTTGTTTAATGGTATATCAACAGTCATGGATTATTTTATGCAAAAGCCATCTAATATAGTCGTAAGAAAGTTCATATTTCCAAAGTGCAAATCAATGTGAATGTAATAAATTTAAGTGTAGTTACTGTCATGTTATTTAGTCCAGTACACGAACCAATACACCACAGGAAACTCCCAGGATTTGTTCTGGCACCCCCACATAACAGGTAGCAAAATAGTAGTGATTAATTATCCTATTTTCCAGGAGAAACAATCGAGGGTGGAATGTTATGTTGGAGGGTGCTAATTTTTCTTCCTCAGAAGCTTTGCCAGATTACAGCAAATAACCTCTGCTGTGGAGAAGGTAACATCACACACAAGGTAGACATTTAGTTTCCTTGTCAACTGTACTGCCGGTACAATGAATTCTCATTAGAATCCCCCCACGAAGCAGTCCACGATCAAGGTAGAATTTAGAGTGTTACCAGGAACCATAAAGAGGTAAATCCGAGATTCATGCCGAATAAGGAATGGGTGGACCAAGTTAGCCTATAGAATAAAGTTTAATTCTCCAGGGGAGGGAATCGTAATTCAATTAATGACCGCAAAAAGCTTTTAAGTCTTTAGAGAGAAAAAAAAAAAGGGGGGAGAGTTTAAATACGTTTAGTAGAAACCGGGGAGGGGCGGATATAAGCGAGGGGAAAAATTGTTTTTTTTAAACAAATTTAGACAGACTCATGTAAATTGATGTTAAATGCATCCCCGAAGGGGGCTTATTGAAAATCCAGTTTGTCTATGGGTGAGCGCAGTTGACTGGTTAGAAGCAGTCTTTTCCATGGGATTGCCGCGATGTTATCAACCACTAACAATACAATCAGCAATTATCGAGAGAATTTTAGAGTTGCGTCCATGCAACCCTTCACACGACTCAAGTCCCTAAACTTACAGCATATTTTGAAAGTTTCTTATACATTTGAGATTAATTTTTCTGTAATGATGTGTAAAGCAAGTCGTGAAGGCGGGAGTGCATTTTACATGGCAAACAGACACCTCCGAAATTGAAGAGAAAAACTGACGGGCGGTTATTTGAATAAAGAACTAAAAGTAGGTCCGAGATGTGTGGAAGATTAGAAAAAGAAGCAGTTTGCAAGAGTTATGCCCCTTGCAAAAAAAAAAAAAAAAAAAAAAAAAAACACCATTCGATTCTTAATTAGGTGCCCCCAATCATACGACCTTGTACCGTATCTAAGCAAAAAATATTAGATTACTACCTTAACCCAGATATTAATAGAAAACAGATTGTAATATATATATATATATATATATATATATATATATATATATATATATATATATATATATATCATCATCATCATATCGTGCTGGCAGCACGGATATATATATATATATATATATATATATATATATAAAACATACAAGTACAACCATGACATCTCTTGCCCATGATATCGGAAAGAAAAAAAAAAGAAAAGATTTTAAGAGGGAATGTTAATACCGAAGAACAGATGCGGTGGTATTACTGGAACACATCAACACTTGAATGGATTTAGCCAACACCCAGAGTGAAATTTGACCCGAAGTCACTTCATAAAAAGACCACGCACAGATCTGCGTGTAAACAAAAACTATCCCTAGACGTTATCTTGTAAAATCATCTCAAGCAATAAACTTACCCCAGCTGAGTAGGTAGTGCCCAGCTCACTTACCCGGCGCAGCCAAACGTTAGCCCTTCTAGTAATGTGGCAGCGTGAATTTCTATGGCGACAGCAATTTAATGTTCCAGCCGCACTATCAGTCTTCGATCAAAAAGTTTAAGTTATAATTTTTTCACGAAAACGGGGGTGGGGGTAAGTGATTTTATCGTTTAAAATTCCTAGATTACGTGCATTCGTTGGGCTTAACCAGGTAAAGTTTTTAACGGCAATTTAGATTAGATCCTTAAAATAAGCGCAGTTTTTTGTTAGTTTACGAAAAGTTTAGGATGGGTTATTTATTCTAGTAGCATACCTTAAATTTAAATATAAAGTTAGAAATTTTAAAACTATTTTGTATAATAGTAACCGGCCAATCTGGGAGGGGATATTTAGCTTCCTGGAAGAATAAACGGTTTAAAGTTAAGATCACATTATTCAGGATTGAGGTGTGTATCTAAAAATATTAAAGATTCACTGGCATCGCATTAATGGCGGCAAAGATCAGGTTACCAACAATAAATCAAGCTTTCTTGTTCGACGGTATGTTATGAAAGGCTGGAGATGAAGCCTACTGTTAAAAGGGTGTCTAGAGTAATGTACTGGTTAGCAGGCTAGACCGGTAAACCTTCACGAGGGAGTCTCATTCGAGGCCCCATTCATACGGTCTTGTGACAAACGCTGCTGGCAAGGACCATTTAAAGTTTGATGTTTACAGAAAAATCTGTGAATTGCCGGCAGCAAAAAAAAAAAAAAAAAAAAAAAAAAAAAAAAAAAAAAAAAAAATCGAAAGTCAGTTTCCCTTTATAGGAGTCTATCGTAGCAATGTCTTTTTAATAAATCCACGCATACGTGTGCAATTTAAGTTTTGAAAAAAAAAATCTAATTCGAGATCATAGGATTACTTCGATCTTTCAGATTCTGAAAGTCTAGGTTTTCAGAAAAAAAAAAAAAAAAAAAAAAAAAAAAAAACCGCATTAAGTTGAGATTTAAATGAATTTTTTTTTTTTTTAAGGCTTACATGAGAGAAAAAACATATACAGTGTTTTTGCCTGGATTAAATGAACACCGAACAGAAAAAGGTGAGCGAAGTTATTCTTAAAATTGAAGAGCTAATTATATACTAATTAACTTAAACACAATCTCCTTAAGTCTTGATCGTTTAAAAGAAGCGGCAAACTTGGAACAGGCAAGGTTATGATATAACCGACTTGATCGTAGTTTTGGACGTCAAATGTTTCACCCTTACGAAGGTAAAAAAAAAATTATCAAAAGTTGAACTAACAAGCGAACAAATCGGTCAATATGAATTGAAGTCTTGACTGGAGATTCGTCTGATGAATTAATCGCCGTGAAAAATCAAGTCCCTACATGTATGAACTAAGTTTTTTAACGGACACAGAAAGGCGGCAGATGAAAACGTTGCACAAAGAAATAAACCTGGACTACTATAAATTAAATAGTGCGAAACTTAGTTAAAAAAATATTTACCTTTCAAGCCAGGCGGGTGAACAAACTTACGGGGATAGATATTAATACTTAAAATTCCATTTTATGCCAATCTAGAGCCAGTAGGGGGACTTTCGACACATAGTTGATGGCCCTTAAAAGGGCCGTTTAGAAGAGATTAAGAAAACTTCTTGCTTAATTTACTTCTTGGCTTTTTTTGGCTTAGTGGCCTTCTTGGTGGCAGGCTTTTTAGGCTTCTTTTTGGCGGCGACCTTCTTAGGCTTGGCGGTCTTTTTAGGGGTGGCCTTCTTGACAGACTTCTTGGGCTTAGAAGCAGGCTTCTTGGGAGACTTCTTGGGCTTAGAAGCAGGTTTCTTTGTAGGTTTGGGTTTGGCTGCTTTCTTGGCCTTGACAGGTTTCTTAGCTTTTTTTACTTTCTTCTCAGGTTTGGAAGCAGAACCGAGTTTAAAGGATCCTGAAGCACCAGCACCTGATGTCTGTTTAAAGACATTGGCAGTAACACCAGCTTTCAGTGCCAACTTAACACTGTTGTTAACAATTTTCTGATTGTCACCAACTTTGTAGTTAGCAGTGATGTACTTGACGATAGCTTGCCTTGAAGAGCCAGATCTCTCTTTCAAACTGGTGATTGCGGCCGTTACCATTTCCCTGTATTTGGGATGGTTAGGAGAAGGTTTAGGAGACTTTGTCTTTTTAGCTTTGGCTACGGGAGCAGCTGGGGCGGCAGGAGTCTCAGCGGGAGCTTCTGTGTCGGTCATGGTTGCTAGTGGCGGCGAGTAACTGTTGATGAGGCGAGTACTACTGTTGATGTGTTGCTTCTGTAGCACAAGCACTGACTTTATACCAAACGCGCGGACGTAGTAGTAAGCAAATACAAAATTGCGGCGGGATAGAAAAAAATGAAAATAACGACTATATGTGCTATACATATATTCAAAACAATTCTTTTTTTATTAATTATTTGCAAAATTAATATTACCTTTCTCACACACTATTAGCAGAGGTATTTATCTTTGCTCAGATTGTGACTTTTATCCGCTAAACTAATTATACATGAATTTAAAGCAAATTTAATAACACCACATAATAAGCATATTACCACATTCTGTTTGAGAAAATTCTTATAAAAATGTTTTTTCGTATATTTTCACTCTGTTTTAGATATTAAATGATTTTCCAGTATGTATTCTAAATATATAAATACAATTTTATCTTTAACATTTATTTTGAATTTGTAGAGATTTATCTAAAGTTAGGAAGCCAAGCACACAGTTGAAATAGTTCTTCGTGCGCTTTTAAAAACACTTGATAAAAAACTTAAACATCTAATAATCCAGCATTCAAAAAGTACTTGAAACATTTTCAATGATTTTATAAAAACAATTTCAACGATTTCTTAACGACTATCAACCTTGTCATTAAAGCAATAAATAAAACAAACATAAAACATCTCCCCGACTATGAAATGGCTTTCTGTACCATTAGAAACCATTTCCATCATGTTTTAATTAAAAAACCAACCATGTTTCCTTTTTTTTTTTATTAATCAACTTTCGATCTAATTTTTATTCGATTTAAAATCAATTTTTGAATGATTGATTGAAATGTACATCCTGGCCTTATTCTTTCTTTCTATGTTTTTTTATTTTAGATTTTGTAAGAAAAACATTGCTCTGTTTTTGTTTTATGTTCAAAGTGAAATTTTCTTGCTTTGCTTATGTATATCGTTTTGTTAGACAATTTTTTATTCACTTTTTAATTTCTTCCTTGTTTTTTTTTTGTTTTGTTTTGTTTTTTGTTTTTGCTCACTTTTATTTTATTTTTTCTTCATTGCACAATTACAAGTTCAAAAATTTTCAGTTTCAAACGCTTAATTCAACGAAATAATTAATGTCAAAAAATCAACAAAAATGTAATCACTTGTGTTTGTTAATTCCGTTGTATTCGTTTTCTCTTTTTTATTAATTTCATTTTCCAAAACGTTAACTAGTTTTTAGCTTGAATTTTATTTAGTCCAATTATTTAATATCTTTTAAATTCTAATTTTACTTTAATAGCATTTTTTATTGTTGTTCTATTTTCGTTATCTTTGGTGTTTTCTTTTTCAATAATGACATTACGAAATGTTTAGTTTAAAAACTGAGATTTTTAGGATTTTTTCTTTGGTGGGGGTAAGATTTTATTCATAAAATCATGAAATTACTTTTCAAAAATATTTTCACAGTATTTTCTGTGAATTAATATTTATTTAAAACTACAGCTTTCAAAAGATATTTTATTAACGGAAAAAATTATGTAACTATTTTTTGCGCGGTAAGAATAACCTCTGTAAATCTTTTTTCCGTAAAATCGACTGAACACCTCACAAAGAAGAATGATAGCAACTTTAATTTTAAATACAAAAAAAATATCAGTTTATTTGCAATTGTATGATTATTGCTATGACATATGTCGTATTTATTTGAACGGCAAACAAACGGAAGTAAACTTAGTTTTCACTATTGTATTTCATCTTGGTTGTTCTCGATTTCCTTGCATTTTCTACTGAAGGAAAAAACAAACAAACTTTGTTCTGATATTTTAATAAAACTGCAGTGCTTGTCTAGAAAAGTCCAACTGTTGAAAACGTTCGTTAATTCTGCGGTAATGCACAAAAATTACATTAAAATATAATACTTACATCCACCATCCAACTAAGTATTTACCCCACTCCCCACTATGATGGGGTATGACACAAGGTCGGTTTAATATGAGTTCTTCGCAGGAAACAAACCTCCCGTAAGGTGTATAGACAAAACCCCTCAACTTTCGCTCTTATGAGTACGCCCAGGAAAACCCAACCCTTATCCACTTTTAGACAATTAACACAGGTGCTACATCTAGGGGTAGCCCTCTCCAAGAGCGGACTTAGTACATTGGCAACTTAGAGCAAAGGCCAAAGTATAAGTTTCAGTCATTTGTTTCCATTTTCTTTTAATTTTTTTCTTTCACTTACTGAACAGTCAGTTAAGTCTCAAAATAACAAATCATCCATGGGCCATAAATGGACATCTTATTGTTTGAGACAGGGAAGGATTAAAGAAATGTGAACGATTGCCGAATTGTAAGTCGTAGCTGACGTGATTTTGGGATTTAACTGTTCAGTAAAAAAAAAAAAAACAAATAAAGCAAAAGACTGAAACTCTTATGTGATATGTGAATGTAAGTATTACTTTTCTATAATTTTTTTTTTTTAACACTGCAGCATAATTAACGAAATTTTCATGAGTGGGCTATTCTGTACAAGCATTTGTTTACTGTTGAATGATAAAGTACATTATGAATACCCGTGGTCAGAAGCAGGGATAATCAACAGAGTTATTTCCCTTGTTCTGTTATTTTGGAAAAATGTATTTGTTCCTGATATTACGCTAAAAAATCAGTATGATTTTAATATATTGTTGAGCAGATGTTCCTAAAAAAATGAAATCAGTTTAGAAGTTTTTTTTTATAATATAGCAAACAAGCAAATTATTTTTGATCTTATTAAAAGCTGAATAAAAAGTATAATTTATAACTTAATCCCTCTGAATCCACTTCTTTTGCACATCATCGACTTGTTTAGATGGTTTAACGTTTTACCAGTGATTTGTTTTTTTGTGAGTTTGTCCAGGATATTACAAAATGAAAATTATATAGAAATGTAATACATTCACTACCTTGTTTCATTTTGATTTATCAATGGTTATGTTCTCCAAAATTACATCTTCTACGATCTATTAGACGGCCGTTGGCCATAATTCTTAAGTTATTCTCTTTCAACCTCTACAGTGTCGCATATGATCGATTACCGATTTCTCATTTTGGGATTTAATTGAAATTTTTTTCAATATATTTTTTTTTTTTTTAAATGAAAACTTTTTTTTTTTTTATCTGGATGGTGAATGTACATTATCACAGAATTAACATAAATTCATTGTTAGGCTATTCTGAACAAATACATTTTTTAGAAGCAAAATGACATCTAAATTAGACTGTTTTATTTTGATAATAACAAAAAAGTTAACAAGAACAATAAACATCCAATCGTTGGTTAGTCCTCCAGTATTAAATGGGACACTCGGTGCGGATAGAACTCACTTAAATGAATAAATAAAAATCTCTTATACTAGCTTCTTCGAAACCTAACCTAACCATCAATACAACAGGCTCCCATGATTAGAGAATAAAACAGTAGTGACCTCACAAATTGGTTGGTTTCTTGTTGTAACAATTGTCTAGAATGATATTCATGTTTCTATTTAGGAAAGAGTGAAGGATTCTAATTAGCATTAAATAGTTGCCTCCATTCTATCAAGAATCTAGATTAAAAAATGATGTTCAGCTCTAATGCATACCCTAAAAAATTAATATCCAGTTATAAATTAAAGTAGAAGTTACTTTACTCTCTAAGTTAGAACTTTACATGTATGGTTCTAATAAAGATATCACTAACATGTGCCATTTTGGGGTGAGTTAATGTTACATATATTCAAACAAATAATTACAATGAGAATTTTAGTAATATATAAATGTATATCTATTAGAATATATAGACTTCTCTCTTATTTCTTCTCCACACTTTTTATTTATTCATTATATCTGAGTAAACATTTCAAGCAAAAAATGTATCCATTGAGACAGATTTCCACGAACAAAAATAGATGTACTACAAAAGTTTAGTTTCTTTTTTTGTCGAATGGAAATGGTCTGAAAATTGTTTTACAAGGGACATTAAGTTTTAATCATTTTAAAACTGAATTAGATGATTCTAAAATTCAAACTTCATTTACTTATTAGTAATTGCATCAATTACTAACTTACAATTTTCAAATCTAATTTTTTTCAAGTAATAGTCATCAGAAGAACCTGATCCTATGAAAAGTTGATTTAATCATTGCTCGACTGAACTATTTAAAAAAGTATTAATTTCCTGTTCTCCAGGAATTCTATGTCCTAAATATACTCTTAAAGCTGACTGTAACTGTAAAACAAAAGTAGAAAGTATTTTTCCAATACACCATACTTATAATCTTGTAATCAGTATTGACAATTAAACCAGTTGACAAATGAACAAGATACTTATTCAAGTCAAATTAAAGATCCTATCAAGGAACATTCCTTAAACCAATCTCAATGACAATCCTCGCTGTTCATTCCTAAAATTATAATTCTATAAGCTTTGAAAAGTTAAATGATAGAAGACATACAGTTATCAACTCTTCTAAAATTAGATTGGCTAAAACTGATAAAACTCATTTTGAGAAAAAGGGACTGTAGTTTTCAAAGAAATTTTCCTGCTTAGTTTCATACTTCCACAGACTTTTTTAGACAAAAGGAAATGTTGGGCAATAGAATTCGGCGAAAAAGGTAGGAAGAGACTATGATAAATTAAAACAGCGACAAGAATTCAAGAACGGGTTCTCGAAAGAATTAAAACTTTATCTGGACAAAAAAGTATGAATCAGCAACCCTTGCAAATAAATATACCGTGACAATCCAGTGGACGTCGGAGTTATAGATAAACTACCGATATGAGGAATAGAGACTCGTTATTAGGAAATGATTTGGCGGGAAAAACAAGGTGAGAAGACCCTATCAAAACAATCAGGTTACAAGTGAGAAAAGCAAATTTCGTCCGAAAAATGAAAAGAAAATGGACGTCGACACGGGTGCAGTAAGACGCTCTAAAGCAAAAGAACGAGTAAAAGAAAATTCGGGGAAGAAAAATAACGAAAAACAAGGAAACGTCATGTGGAAAAATTCCATAGATAAAAAGATGGAATGTATTAAAGAATTCCCAACCCCAAGAAATCCGAAAGGAGTCAGATTTTTCATCGGAATGACTGGATATTATCAGAAATTTTGTCCTAACTTCTCAAGAATTACTGACCCGCTAACTCCGGAAAGGAAATAATTTCAGATGGACGAAAGAATGCCGAATAGTTTTTGATAGAGTTTGTTTGTTTGGGTTTTATGGCATATCAACCTTTGTAGGTTATTTAATGCCAAATTGGGTTTTATACAAATAATCAATTTTATTTCAAACAATTCGGTTTAGCATAAGTTCACAGTTTAAGTGTCAAAAAATTTCTATTTCAAGCTATTCAGTTTAATCTAACAGTTCTAATTCAATATAAGTATAGTATTTGTTTACACCCATTTAAATCTCAAAACAATTCTATTTCAAACAATTCAGTTTAGCGTAAGTACGCTGTTTGAATATCAAAACAGTTCTATTTCAAGTAATTTAGTTTAACATAAATATTTAGTTTAAATGCAAAAACAGTAAACTCCCCAAACCACGGTTTAGTTCTATTTGACCCATAGACAGGACCCTATCAAGTGCTACTGTTGTGGGACAAATAAGAACGTCGACCCCGCAAATTGTTTTTTTTTTTGTTTTTTTTGTTCGCGTGAGTATTTTGACAGCTGTAAGACAATGAAAAGAACGAAGGCAAGATAACAGAAATAACAAATGACAATTTATTTTATCACAGGTTACAGAATAATGGTCTTATAGACGATGGAAATAATAGAGACGACTGGTGGAATAGTCGCCGAAGGTAGAGACAGCTGGTGATCGTCGTTGATTGTAGAGACAGCTTGTGGTCGTCATTGTTGGTACAGACAGCTTGTGGTCGTCATTGTTGGTACAGACAGCTGAAAGATCGATGTCCCGGTTGAACAGTACTTTGGTTTAACCAGGGGTGTGTCGATGTGGTCTCAAGTTTTGACGCTAGTCCGAGCAATGAGTTATCCATGGGCTAGATGCTGCAATGCTGGAGCTGGTCTGCTGTTGGTGCTTGTAGCTTGGTTGCATAGGATTAAACGAATGGGTTAAGACTGCCATGTCTTAGCTCTATGTAGAAGAACGAACGAACGAACAAATGAGTAACTAAGACTACAATGCCGAAGAATGAACGAACGAGTGGTATGACTAAGACTACCATGCCTTAGCAATAGAGAGCCGGGGAACGAGCGAACGAGTGTCGTGGCTAAGACTACCATGTCTTAGCACTGCAAAGGCAAGGAACAAGCGAAAGAGTTTCATGCCGGGTTTTAGCACTGCACGAGCGGGAACATAACCGAGGAACGGACATGGAAACCGTGGCTAATACGACCGTGCCTCAGCGCTGCATGAGTGGGAATCAGCCGAAACGGTAAAGATCGAATGGTCTTATTATCCTCTTCATGTTTGCCTCCAGACCGTCTGTTTTGACAAGTTCATAAGAACTGTCACAAATACTCCAACACTAGAGATGGAAACCTCTAATGATTCTTAAAAGGACCTTTTCGCATATCTACTTAGGTGTAAAGTGAATGCGACCACGAGATCACGCAGGATCACGCCTTGAGAGCTTTGCTTATGAGTCCAGATTCTAAAGAATCGTACCAACGGGCGAGCCGATTTGATTGCTGAAAATCCTTGTTTATAAATAGAACGAAAGTCATATCACACTACCAGGACCGCGTGGACAGAAATTCATCCATGAAAAATATCAGTGGTTAAACAATCCTTCCTTAGATTGAAATAGGCTTCTGAAGATAATCCACTTTATTTTGAAAGAGTGACTTTTGTAAAACTGACACTATTAATGTTGTAAAAAGATAGATTTTTTTCTTCGTTGGTGCTGCTAGTCAGGGCTATGGATGATTTCATCATTTCCGGTCGTGGCTGGATATAGCATTTTTAAGGGATTGGAGTGGCCTGTTTTGTTTACGTTTTTGAACAGAGCTCGACACGACCACTCCGGACCAAAGTGGACCCAGGAGTCATGGCAATGAAGGGGTGCTCAGCACTCCCAAAAGCTGCCACATTACTGGAACCTCACCATCAGATTGTTCAGTGTTATATCCAGGACACTCGTTGGATATGGGTCTTACCCTTCTGCAGAGGTTAGGGTTGGTATATTCTACAGCCTTAGCTGACTGGGTAATTTTGATCGAGCCAAGGAAATGTTAATTACTGAACCGGAACTGTATGTTCTGGATTTTAATAAAAGTTTTGAATTGGTAGTGGATGCTAGTGACATAGGCATCAGAGCAATAATGCTGCTGCAGAGAGATAACCAAGAAAGATTGCATCCAGTAAGATAATACTCCAGAAAGTTGTATAAGCATCAGAGAGTTTGTTCGACTATAGAAAAGGAGGCTCTGGCTTTAATAGAAAAAGCTTTAAACACTTTGAAATCTATGTATCTGAAGCAGCTGATGGTATATTCAGACGACAATCCACTCACATTCAGATACAGAATAAAACCAACAACCACAGAATATTGTCATAGAGGTTATTACTTCAAGAATTTAATATAAAGATTAAACATATCCCTGGGAAATTTAATGTAAATGCAGATGCGTTGCTGAGAGCGTAAACTTTATACCGAGCCACTTAAGGAAAATAAAGAGAGAAGAGAAAAATTGGAAAAATAAAAGATATAACAGAATATCTTCTGTTTTATTCAAGCTCGCTCTTTTTTATTTGTTATGGTAGAAGTATTACGTACAGTTGTGACGTTTCACATAGTAGCAGCCAACTAACACATTGGGAGACAAGTAGTGGGAGTTTGTTGACTGGAAGCCCCTGGAGTAAAAAGAATAAGAACCCTTTTGCCTACCGGCGCGATTTGGAAGGCGGAGCAGTTTAGTTTGAAATGTCACAGTCAAAGTATAGAGACCAACAGAGATATGTAACACAAACACTTGAAAAGAAAATGCGACTTTGGCAGTTGGAAAGAAAAGGCGAGACTACATGCTGGAAATGAACAACAGAACAGAAAAAGCCTGATAAAACATAATCTTCTATCATGTTTCGAATATTCATGTTAAACACCATACCTCAGATAATTTCTATTCGTATATATCTTAAACTGTATTATATGTTTCTATTATTTTATTAGTTGAATGCTAACGAAATGAATGTATTTTATGTCATTAAAGATTGCCATTGTGTATAATTTTATTCTGCTAGTCATTCTGATACGTTATTTCTATTCAGTAATTCCTCAACCTATTGTCGATACTTTCATTATCATTATTATCATTACCCGTGAAATATCCTGTGAGCCAACTCGGGAAATAGGGCGAAATATAAGTTTTTATTTGTTTACATACTGCTCCTTTGTCGAGGTGTCCGGTACAAGCAGGAATACCAAACTATTGAGCCTATCGTCTGGACACTAGATAGGGATGTTGTAAATATAGTGGCTATCGTCTAGTATGTGACAGCTGTCACATAAATTTTGAGTTTCGTAAAAGTCAGTTGAGTTCTTGAGCCTAAGAAAAACAGTTGAATCATTTGAGGTTTAATTGAAACTATCCCCACCCCTCATTAGGAGTGAACAACGTCTTATAAATAAAAGGGGGATTTTTTTCCCATCAACTCAGCAAAACCACTTCCCATTTACCTTTTTGTGAGACTCGTCCAAAGAACATATTCGTCTTTAATTCCTGTCATAAGGATCAAGTTACAACCTTTCTTTTTGAGACCTTCTACCTTTCAAATTCTACACGATGTTACATGGGTCTCGATTCCAACGACACAAAAGGGGGTCGTTATGACCTTCAGAAGAAGTAAATAGAGTTAAAAATGAAATAATGAGAGCGAGGTTTGCAATTTTCACAAAGTATAGTATTAAACCATAAAAATATTCAAAAGGTCCCTTATTTTATCAAAATAAATGTGGTTGTAAGTGCTTGGGAGTAGGGGAGCTTGTACAAAAAGTTCAAAGGGAATAAAAAATAAAATAGAAAAATTAATCTTTTTATTAAAAGTGAGTTTTACAATGACGTATAGAGTTTTTATTGCTTTTATTTGATTCCAATCAGTTCAAATTGAAGATGCTTTTCGGCTTTTTAGCATTTTGCATTTTTCTAAGTTTGACACCAGATTACATAAATAAGTCAGCCTCAACACAGATTGTAAATGTTCATCTATAACTCTTGACTGTAATGTACAAGGATCATTAAATAAGTTTCCAGACTTTTTTCGTATGGGCACTTTTATTGATAGTATACACATGAAACTCTAGTCCCCTTCGAAGTAATCTCCTCCGGCTGCAATGCACTTGTACCGTTCCAACAACTTCTGGAAGGCCTCATGGAAGTCAGTCATCTTGAGCGTGTCAATGACCTTCGTCACAGCCTCTTTTATCTCCTCAATTGTCTCATAACAACAGCCTCTGAGCTTAGGGAATAACCAAAAGTCATAGGGAGAAAACTCTGGACTATAGTGAGGGTGAGGAACTGTCTTGATGTCCATCTTGGTCAAATAGTCTGTGACAAGGATGGAGTTGTGGACTGGTGCATTGTCCTGCTGGAAATGCCACTGAGCCGATTTGAATAGTGCTGGCCTCTTCCGACGGAATCTCTTCCTGAACTCCCTTAAAACCTCAACGTAGTAACCCTAACCCTAACCCTTTGGGCAATCAACTCTGGTGTATTGACTTCCTTACTCCTCCCACGCCTCTCATCATCCCTCACTTGAATCTCTTATACCACTCAAAAACTGATGCTCGATTCATGCAAGATGGTCGAAAAGCAGTCTAAAGCATTCCATACGCTTCTGTGGTATTTTTTCCAACTTTAAAACAGAATTCTATTGCATATCGTTCTTCTAAAGTGTCCTCACGTCCAGATTGTATTTTTAAATCACCAACTGTGACAATCAGGCTTTAGTGGGGTGTATTCCAATTCCTGCTGTAGCTGTTCATTTGAAGGTGAAATCATAAAAATTGGTCAGTCATCTCATAAGATGTATAGCAATAACATAGTGAATTTTCAAGAGTCTACGACAATTTTAAATGCCTGTACAAAAAAGTCTGGAAACTTATTGAATGCACCATGTATATTTGTTTCTATTTAACAAAAAACTATTCATAAACATATATGCTTCTAAACATGACCAGAATTTGCAAAGATGATGTAAAAATTTTGGAAAATATCTGGAGGGAAAGTGCCATAGAAAAGTTGTCTGTGGGGTGCATGCTGTGTTATAAATTAGGGGTCTCCAAACTTTTCAGTAAAGAACCACATTATATATTTTACAGATGCCAGAATATAGCAGGGTTATATACAAGCATAGTAAGACAAAGGAGAAGAGAAGAGAAGAGAAAAAGAAGGGACAACTATTGTACTTCTTGCCAGTGAGTCAAGGTATTGGAACAAACAGTAACAAAGAAATAGTATTAGTGAAAAAGTGTCTTATATATACAGAAACATACAAGGCATTTTTTGTAATGGAAAGGCTTATATAAATGACTGTCCATTTCTGTGAAATTGGAGTTCTTGTTTAGCATTCAAAGAATAGACTTTTTCATTGTGGTTTAGATGTTGGCTGGAGTTTAAAGTTTAGTCATGGACTCCCAATGAGGTATGAGAAAAAACATTTTGTAGTTAGTCAGTGGGTGAGACCTGTGTAAAGTTTTATGGATACAAAAAGAATTGCTTGTGAGACTGAGAATGGAGCAGTTACGTTAAACAGTTGTTGATATGAATAGAGCTCTTAGTGGGAATAGCCCACAAACCTTCGAAAACTTATCATGTGTGATAGCTGGTAGGATGTAAAAAAAAAGGTAAAAATTAACTAATTCAGGATATTCATGTTTTCAGAAGGATCATAAAAGCATTGGTTTTGTCAGTCTGTGGTGGCTAACAATTAACCAAAATTAAACAAATAATCTGCTCATCACTATGCTGGTCTGTGGCCATTTATGGTCTATCAACTGTTTTTAGTCATAATGAAAGGGTCATAAGAAGATTTGATTTAAGATAAAACAACAAGTAAAAAGAAACCAAGTTTAAATTAAATGATATATAAAGCATAACAACTTTAAAAAATGTTCAATTCCTAAAGAATTTCAAACAAAATTAACAGTTGGTAAGAAAAACAGACAATTGATGTTATAAATTTACCTGAAAGAATTTGGAATAATCCAATTAATGCTGCTCAATATACAGAAAAATCAAAATAAATGCAAACAACAAAACAAAATTAATGAGGATGTAGAAATGATTTTTGATTTGAAGAAAATTGATGGAATGTGAAGAGTGAATTGTTTCAATAGACTTCAAATGTTCGTCTGGTAAATTTGCTCTGTATTTTGATTTGATGGACTTCATTTTAGAAAATGTTCTTAAATCAATACAAGTGTTGTATCTCAGGATCTAGGTTCTATTGGTATGTAAAAAATCAGGATTGGTTGTAGTGGCAGAATTCTTTGACAGTTCACACTTGGCCTCTAAAAGGTAAGACTGATTCTCTCCATAGTATTGGTATTGTCATAGTATTATAATTCATAATGTCTAACTCTTCTAACAGTTACCATAGATAAGTTCTCCCTCCAGCTATGGGTAAATAGTACGACAGACTAGGTTCTTCAGCCTTGGTTAGGCAACTAGTCTAGAAGGAAAACTCTGAATTCAAACCTGTTAAACTCCGCTTAAAAATTGACCTTGTGTCATATCCTGCCCGAGCGGAGGGGGTTGGTAAATAGTACCATAGATAAGTTGTCATGGACCAATTTACCTAATTACGAAGAAAGGTATAATAGGCTCGTCCACAATAGGCTGCAAAGATTTATGAGATTGGAATAAATTTTCTTTTTATATCTATAAAAATTGATATATAAGAGTCTGCTTAAAAGTTCATAGGCTGACCAAGATATTCTCATGGAATGTGACCAATGAGGTTTATTTTTTAACATGGTCCCCCTTACAATTCACACACTTTTCTTTCAGTGTTGCAGTGCCAGGATCTCATCCATCAAAAATGTCATCAACAGAAAATATGATATCATCCTATGAACTTTCCAGCCCTACCCCCTTCATATTTATAAAATTTAGAAGCATCTTGTATTGTTCAGTGGACAGAACAGACCATTTTAACTGTCTGACTGAATATTTGGGGAAAATATTTGAAGTTTTCTTCTAGCTGAATAAAATCTTGTTGAAGGTCAGAGTCGAAGTTAGAATCAACCATGTGATCCAGTGTTTGCATTTATTCCATTTGTGTAGCATTATTACACAACATTAAATATGAAAGTGATATGTGAATTGCCCAATTTCTCCATAATGTCCATATTTGACAGCATATAATTTTTCCTACATTTCAGGAAGGATTATTAAGAAATAAATTTGGAAGAGAATAGACATCAAATGTTACTATAAATTCATTAAGGTCCAGTTCAAAATAACTTTCTTTTCCTTCCTTTATTTCAAATTTATAAAATATCAATAAGAAGTTGTAAACAGTTAATATAACTATTGTAACTCATACCAGATTTCAAATTTAAATGAATAAAGCACACTTATTGTGAGTTTTGTTTTAAAAATCAGTTGATATTAATCTACATCTCCAGGTAACACTTGAGCTCTTTAGTAAGGGAAAACAAAAAAAGCTGAAACAAATTTTATTAGGTGCACTTTGTTGCTTCTGGATAACATGAGAATGAAGTTTGAATGTAAAACTTAAGAGAAATATTTGTTTTCTTTGTTTCAGATTTTAATGAATAAAATATCCTGCTTTGACATCATGATTATTTTTATAATTATATTTTAAATTTATTTTTAGATTATTTCAGATGGAACTTGACCAATGCTGGCACAGAGAAGGACTTTATCGTCTGCAATTCAGATGGGACTTTTACCTTCAAAAAAAGAGGCTTTTACCTTGTAGCTTCTCAATTGATAGTTAAAGGGATCAATGGGTATTTCTATTTTCTATATTTCTTTTTTCACTTCTTAATCAATATTTCTCTTCTCACATCTCATTTTTTTATTGAACCTTTTTGGCACAGCAAATTAAATGGCTGGAATGCATTTTAGACAGATGGTTAAAGAAATTTCATTCAGGTTGCAAGAAACTCAAAGATCAAAGTCAGGTAAGCCTATAATCATGGATTCCAAGGCCATACTTCAAGCCATAGAAATTAATTCTTTTCAGCTTTGGAATGAGTCAGAAGTTGTATCATGATTGATCTGGCAAGTACAAATGACATTCTAGAATCAGGTACTGGTGAATGCAATATATTGTACATACAGAGATGTATGATGCTTGTTGACATGCGACCATTTTGGGGAAAGGGTGCACTGTCTCCTGAGGTTAGATAAACACCTTTTGGCACCAGCTTGGCTAAGTATTTCTTGTTATTTCGGCTGGGGTCATCTAAAGTAGAATTGAATCTCAGCTGACTGCAACCGTGTTCCTTGTTCAACTTGTCTTTAACTACTTTCAGGATTTATGCTTCAGCTATGGTGGCTGCAGTTTCCTTTTTGAGCTGCAATTTCTCCAACTCTGTTTTCAGCTCCCTTTTGGCAGCTTCAGCGGCAGTGGCAGTAGACACTTGAAGACTGGAAGCAGTGGGAGGTGTGCAACCTTGGTCGATATGAGTTGTCTGCCATTGGTGAAAAAGGGAAAAAGAGTGGTAGCTGTTTGGCATGCTGAAGAAAGGGTAGCTTTACTTAAATGAATCATATGAACACGATTGTTATTGTGGTTATGACCATAATTCAAGTTAACCATTGTATTCCTGTTTGTGGAAGTGCCATAGCTTTGTTAAAGATTGTATGTAGACAGCCATATGTTCTCTGATGTTGACACGATCTGTAGTTCTGGAAGCTGGCACAGACCATGTAAGTCTGTTCAATTTTCAGACTGTCCTTTTACTTCCTCTTTGTGGAAGAGCTGTAACTCTGTTAGGGACTGTAAGTATACTGACATTGACAGGGTCTGTAGTTCTGGAAGCTGGTGTAGATCATATAAATCAGTTAAATTTTCAAGCCATTGTTTTTTGCTGTGTTATGCTCAATAACATGTGGCTGTTTTGAGAAAACAGTGCATTATTTCTTATGGTTAGCTAAATACCTTTTAACAATTAAAACTCTGAAGCAAAGTTAAGAGTCATGAACAGGTTTATTAATCATCAGGGAAGAGTAAAAATGATGATACTTGAAATAAAGGACTAAATCATGATGGATGAAGATAGCAAAGCTCTGGGCCTTTTCTTTAGTAAGTGAATAAAACCAGAAGTAGTCTCCTGGTGACTAGTCTAAAAAGGATCCCCAAAAACACACAGACTGGTAAGTGAGATAAATAATAGGGAATCTAAACTATGGTGTAACACAAAAAAGGAAATTATCATGATTAAGGACTCAGATATGCAGGCCTTCTTTAGTTAGGCATCCATCTATTCTTTAGCTGGCATCCATCACTGGAGGCCATGCTGCTTAATTTCATATTGTAAAATCTAGATCTCATCCTGCTGTAATTTTTGCTGAGTTTAACCAAAAACTTATTGTTTGTCTTTTTCTCCTGACTCGTAACATTACAGAATACACTTCACAGGAGTTATAAATTCACCTAAGAAAATAAAAAAGAAAGGAAAGAAAGAATAGGTTTGTTGCTTGTATAGAGGTTGGTAGTAGTAAACTTGACCTCAGGAATAAAATGAACAAAAGAATTTCAACAAACCAGAATAACAGGAACACAGAAATACTGGAAACAAATAATTTATTTTTGATTATGTGTGTTATGGTAGAGAAAGTATTTAGTTTACTATTATTTTGGTCTTAGAAGCAAAATTTTCTGTAATAGTTCATTTAGTGTATAGGTGCTTGTAGGTGAAGAAAAGGAAATTACTCACTCAAATATTTTGTCTTTTTTTTTGTGGAGCTGGTTTCTTATGTTTCCGAATACCTTGGGGTCTGTTTGTCAGATGAGTTCTTTTTTTTCTCTCTTTCTTTTGACTCCAATCAAGCTATCAGTTCTTTTCATATATATCCCTAGAACTCTAAGTTTTTGCTGAAGTTAAATTTGGTTTTCTCTCATTCTATTGGTTAATTTCTATCCCTAAGGAGTCAGGTAGTGGGTCTGTTAATCATGCTATTATTTGAATCAGGGTCTGGCATCAGTTATTCTGACTTAGGTCTTTCAGAATTTAAAAAAAAATTTTCACTTTTCAGAAGATTATAAAATTTTAAAAATTTGTTTTTGGTTAAAATTATATTACTTAAAATCATAAAGGTTAATAGCAGCAAGATTGAATTTTTACATGTGGCACAACTTGATAATGAAACTGCTAAATCACATAGTCAGCAACTACAGTCTTAGTTTTGTTTTGTTTTTGCCACATCTCATATTGTATTTGAGAGATGAATATTTGCATTTTATGAAAATTTGTATCTCTGTATATACTCATTTAAAGAATACACACAGTTGATATTTGAAGGAAAATATATTATTTTTTTTATTTTTTTACTCATATTAAAATTATACAGTACACTTTAAACTTTGTTTATAATATCTTTATGAAAAATAGAAATGTTAATTCTCTATTGTGTATAAATCATTATATATATGATTTTCTTCAATAATGGTGTGAAGAATCTGATTGTTAATTGAAATCCATTATCTAGAATGAGAAGAATCTTTAAGAGTCGTTGAAGAAACAATGAACTATTGGCTGCATTTTCCAACGCTTAAGACTTAATTTCAATTGCAGATATTCTATGCCACTTCTGAAGTTGACAAAATCATAAAATATTTAGTGTCTCAAGTAGATTTAATCAAGGCTCATTTTTAAAAATTCAATTTGACATCAAATATTCCTGAAATTAAAGAAAATCAAAACACCAAGTTATATATCTTATGTAATCAAACAAAAATTTTAAAGTTATCATTGCAAAACTAGTAGGAATTTCTTTCTATTCTTCTGTATAAGTTTTTTGCTATTTCCTAAATGGTAAAATTTTATCAACAAATCTTGAAAATGACAGTTCATTAAAATTCCTTTCAAATGATATTGTATATTAAAAACTTTTTCAGTTCCCAAAATTATGCCATAAGTTACGGATACAAGACTGTATTAATAAACCATAACAATGAAGAGGTATTGATGATATCAGAAATAACACAACAGGATAGGTAAGTAATCCTTATATCAATTTAAAAATGTTTAATCTTGCCATTAAATGTATTCATGCAAAACAAGAATTAATAAAATTAATATTAATTAATGTTCCTCACAAAATAGACCTGGCTGATTTTGTTAATCTTTTGTCTATGACTTTAACTAAAAGTATGAATAATGTTATAAATCCATGCAAAGGATAAGCATGTGACTTAGTCGATTAATGAGTACCTGCCTTTAGTAACATTCAGGTGTTTAATCCTAGAAAACATTGAATTACTAGAGTCAAAAGTTTTGCAATATTTTGGTAACATGAGGCACACCTTGCCAATTTTGGATGCTTTTGCCAAGGTTGTGAAAATGATAAACCACACTGGACTGTGAGATGTTAAGCTCGCCTGATACTCTCCAAGTGCTATTCACTCATTTTATCTCTATGGGTTGGAATACAGTATAATGACTGGACAATAGAGTAGTGGAATAAAGTTCTTTGAATTGACAAAATAAATTTTTAAACCTTTCAGTCAAATAGGAGGATCTATGTGTAGCAAAGAGTTGGTGAAAGAGCTGCAAACCCCAGCATCACACCAATCGTAAACCATGGAGGAGGCTCTGTTACGGTGTGTGTGTGGGGGGGCTTTTGCCAATTACAAAGTTGAGGATTTGCACTAGGTGAAGGACAAATTGAATCAGACAAGTTATCACAGCATACTATAGGATCACACAATCCCATCTGGAACATGGTTTGCAGGTCAAGGATTCGTACTCATGTAAGATAATGACCCAAAGCATACTAGTAAACTCTTGCAGAGGTACATTAAAAGCAAAGAGGAACAGTACATTCTTCGACTGATATCTTGACTTAAATCCCATTGAATTGATGTGGGATGAACTTGACTGAAAAGTCAGCGCTAAACAATGCACAAATGTTGGGCAGAATTATCTTCAGTCAATCTCCAGTCTTTGGTGAAAAGAATGGCAAGAATCTGTGAAGTGGTGATAGAGGCCAAAGGGTATCATTTTAATGAATCAAAAGTTTACAAAATTTTTTGTGTTTTTTTGGTTTAATTTGTATTTAATGTGGTTCAGGAAGCTTAACTTGTTTCATTAAAAATAAAACTTTTTGGGTGAGAAATAAAAATTTTTGATTTTTATCATTAAGGGTTTTCAGACTATTGTCTTCATCTTTATTGTTATTTCCACAATGTTTCAGCTGATATGTCCTCCGGCCTTCTTCAGGTGTTTGTCAAACTCGGGAACCTTCACGAAACTTCGAACTACATCCTTTATTGAATCCATGCGGGTCACCTGTTCTGATTCCGTTAGCCATAACCGGGTACAAGTGTTAAGTATTCCTGTATTGTTACTCGCCAGCATTCAGGATTGAACCTGCAACCTTCAGATGATTGTCTCCTTAGAAGTTTAGGGAACCAATGCCTATAACCGTTACGCTATGTGTCCTGCTGGAGGCTGCAGGTTCAATCCTGACTGCAGGTGAGTAACAATACAGGAATACTTAACACTTGTACCCGGTTATGGCTAACAGAATCAGAACAGGTGACCCCCATGGATTCAATAAAGGACGTAGTTCAAAGTTCCATGAAGGTTCCCAAGTACGACAAACACCTGAAGAAGGCCGGAGGACATATTGGCCAAAACATTGTGGAAATAACAATAAAGATGAAGACAATAGTCCGAAAATCCTTAATGATAAAAATCATCAAGGTTCATCTCAGAAATTTAGACAAAAAATTTTGAGTGTGGCCAAATACTTTGGAATGGTAGTCTGTGTGTGCATATATATATATATATATATATATATATTGTATTTTTGCAGATGTATATATATCTATATGTAAATAAAGTTGACAACCATAGTCGAGGGTGACCTAAAGGCTTCTTTTTCAATAGCTACTACACCAAGGTGTAGGGGTGGGCACTACTCCTTTCCCTGGATTGCTCCACTTACCCTTAATATGTACCCCATAATGCTGAGGGTTAAGCAAGGAGGTATCAAGAACCATTTTTTGAGTCTTTGGTATAATTTGACCAGGGATTGAACCCCAGTCTCCCACACTATTGGTGAACACTCTACTCACTAGGCCAATGTGTGGTATTAAAAATTTGGCAACCATTGTTGAGAGTGACCCAAAGGCTCCTTTTCAATAGCTACTACACTGAGGTGTAGAGGAAGGCACTACTCCTTTCCCTGGATTGCTCCACTTACCCTTGATACATACCTTATAATTCTGAATGTTAAGCAAAGAGGTATTAAATACCATTTTTTGAGTCTTTCAAATGACTCAACGTGGGATTGAACCCCAATATCCTGGGCTATTAGCAAACACTCTACCCACTAAGCCTATATATATATATATGGGTATTTTGCATTTCTTTCATATCAATAAAAATGAGATAGAGAAATACTTTTTGGATTATTGCAATTCCTTATCCATAAAATTGAAATATTTATATATGTATACTTTTTTTTCAGAGGGATCTGTTTTTCAACTCCATCAAATTCACATATGTGTGCAACTGACAGCATTTCCCATTTGGTGATAAGATCTTTTGAAAAAGAAGAAAAAATTGCAATAAAAGCCTACCCAAATGGGTACAATGTGAATTATTATTTGACAGCGAATAATAGTTATATAGCAATTGTTGCTTTGGATTTGTGGTACCCCAATTAATTCTGAAAACTATGTGATCTTAACCCTTTCATAGGCAGATAATCATTTTTCAATCCTTGTTCAATGGGCGAATTATTTTCAAACAATTTTCAAAATAGATGACATGTTCAAACAAGTGTATTAATCAAATGTAAAAATCAAACAAAACATGATGATTTGATCAGCAATTGTGTGTCATAATACAATAGCATGAAAACAATAAAGCACTTGCTATTAATTATGATATTTTGCGAAATAATCTTTACATAATCCTACACCATGGTGGGGCCTCCTAGTGATGGAATTCATAAACACTGACTTGGCCAGGGAGCTGCCCATAAGAAAATATCTGATATTGAACTACTGCAAAAGTTACAAAAATGTCACTCTGCTTGTAAAAGGGTTAAGAAATTCTCATTATGAATTAAATCAAATGAATTAATAATCATTTATATATATATATATATGTATATATATATATATATATATACATAAACAGCTTAAAAATCTTTTTAACAGATATATAAATAAATGCATTCATGTATATGAAGAAACATACTTATATGCATACCACACACACACACACACACACACACACACACACAGAAACATCTCTAATTGTTGAATTACTTTTAAAGAGTCAATACATTTTTCATAACAGTTAATTTTTCTTGTTCTTATTTTTCTTGTTTTATATTTTATACATTTTACTCTATCATTCTGATTAATTCTGATGAGACTGAAAATTACTTCCATGTTTTCTAAAAATGATCTCCTTCAGCCACAAAGTTTGATCCTGATAAATACTGATTGCTGAGCAGGTGATGTCCAATATCAATGGGTTTAAATTGGAAACAATGACAGTAATTTACAAGCAGTGGTTTATTTACAGAAAATAGCATATATGGCTCCTGTGTCGAGCACTGGAATTTCTCTTTTATCTAAACATCTGAGATCCATTTTTTAGATAACTTTATCATAAAATTTACTCCCGGTATAAATAAAGAAATGACACTTTTAAATTTCATTTGCCTTACCTGCTATATCGTAGATATTCCACTGTTTACAGGAACATGTAAATGTTTTACCATAATCCTAACAACTTTAACAATTATTTGTACAATGTTAGCATTATTTTCTTGTAAGTTAGTCATTTGCTCTCTCTTTCTCTCTCTCTCTCTCTCTCTCTCACTCCACACACTCACACACACGCTTCTTGGTTGATAAGTTTACTACATTTTTTATTTCACTTGTAAAATGTTTTGCTTCTGTATCAATTAATTCGTCTTTTTTATTATTTCTTGATTTTACTCATGAATAGACTTAATTTATTTGTAATTTTTATTCCCCAGTGTTGTTGATTAGAAATAATTGATAATAATGGATCAACCTTAAAATAATTCATTGTCAGAGATGATATGAACTTGTCTACTAACCTTACATATCATCCGTGTATGTGTTTATATGTAAATACAATATGCTCTCACTGTAGCTGATTATAATCCCACAACTTACTGACACAAAGGACGCCTTTGGTGGTGTAATGGTTAGCAAGCTCAACTAGCAAACCTGCACAAGTGAGTTCAAGTCTCATTGGGTGCTCCTTTCATATGGCCTTGTACCACATCTAAGCAAAAGGCTAAGTAAATTACCACTACTTACTGACACACACATCCTAATGCTTTATTCATTTTTATATTTTCACAAAATTATTGTCTGGAAACAAAAACAACTCCTGAGGATTTCAGTGCATAAAAAAACCCTAAAATTAGTGAACTTTTAATATCATTAGTAAATCCTTAATATAATGCCACCATTGAAAGTGAAGAAATTCAAAAGAAAGTTTTATTAATTAATGATAAACTTGAAATAATTAAAACGGAAAGAAGAAATGAATTCATGTATAACGAATGATAGTCATTTTTTTTTCTATACCTTTTAGCTTCTTTGAATTTATATCCTCCAAATAAAATCTATCAATTCTAATGATCAATTCTAATGATCAATTCTAATGATCAATTCTAATGATCAATTCATTATAATAGAACTCTAAATTCCTTGAAAGTGAATCCATGTGGTGTAGTGGCTAATGTACTGGACTTTGACACCATAGTAAATAAATTCAAACTCCCCTCGTGCTATTACATTCCCTTAGGAAAGGCATGAACTCCCTTGTCCCGTTCCCAGTTACGGGTTAAGTAATACCAATGCTGTTCTACAAAGATGGTTTTGGTATTAAATAACCCATGAAGGTTGAAATGCCATTAAACAAAGAATCCAATACAAACCAACCTAAAATCCTCTACAGTATTCTAATAATGAGAGTCTACTGTATATCCCTAAAATACTCGGGTGAGTCAAAGGTTATGCAATATTTTGGTAATATGAGGCATAATTCAGCAGTTCTAAATGTTTTTGTTGAGGCAACAAACCACATGGGATTGTGACATGCCATGTTTGCTTGATATTCTTTGAATACAATTTGCTGAATGCAGCACAGCCTTGGAATCCAGTTTTAGGCCAACCAAACCTTGTCTGATCATGGAAGTTCTTGCAACCAGAGTAAAATTTCTTGAACAATCTGATTATTGTACTGTGATCATATGCACCTTCACCTTTTGCCAAGATCTTGAATGTGACAACCCACACATAAAAGTGAACTGCTCAGCTTGCCTGATACTCTCCTAGAGCTACTCATTAGATTTACTTCTATGTCTTGGAGCAGAACAAAATTTCTTGAACAATCTGATTATTGTACTATGATTAGATGCACCTTCACCTTTTGCCCAACAAATGTTTTTGGTCACTTTCATGGCATGATGGCCAAGTTGAAACGCATAAAGCATTAGTTCTCAAATTAGACTATGTTGTACATTCATCTGTGCAACTTTTTAATCGCACACAGAATGAAACAATGCACAACATGTCATAGCATGACTTTTTTGAGAAAATATTGAGATATTTTCTAAAAAATATTTTCGAGAAAAGAGTTCTGCTTGTTACACCTTTTAAAAACCGGATAATGACAAGAAATTTATATAAACTTGTAATTGTTGCTACTTCAATTTTGCCTTGTATGTGTTATATCTTGAACAAATAAAAGATATGGTTTTCTTACAATTGGAATAAAGGTATTTGAATACTTGATCAGTATTCATCTAATTTACTTCTGATAGTTTAAAATAAATAAACAAATTGTATTTTGATGAGAAATTTGAAAATATGTCAAAAACTAATTGAAGTTATATAAAAGGTAAACAAATATAACAGAATAAAAAATATATTTGGATGTTTGACTTTAATGTTTAGTTGTAACCCCCTTGTTTGTAATTTATGTTCTCAGCCATGGTCAGGGATTTTGGAAAATGATATATTTGAAATATATCTTACTGGAAACATGTGGAAAGAAGATGCGGCACTTCACTGCCATCTATAACCACTGGATAATCCATTACCCTTGTGGGATTACCTCCTTTGATTGCCAAAGAATTTCTGCTAATGACCACTAGATGGTTTTGTTAAAGCAGTATATAAGAACTTACAAGACCAAACTCTAATCCTCTGGGACAGGGATATTTTCATCTCCAACAAACTTTGTGTCTCATTGAACATGACATCATAGAATAGTACACATCACACAATGCCCTAAACCTATTTGCTCAAACAGGTATATTTCATTACACACAATCAACAAGAAACAGAAAACTTCTTAAATATGTAAGTCTTTCCTGAAACTTCCATTTCTCTTACATATCCATAATCTAAAGACATTTCTTCATACACCTCCTTACACACTCTTTTTGTTGCTCATTTCTCTTGGCTAAACTCATCAATGGGTCCCAAATTCATATGGCCCAAATTTTACTATAGAGTCTATAGTCATGGCCCATCAATTGATGTCTACTGTGCCCTTATACTTATTGTATAGGAGCCCTATACTCCAGGCCCTATACTCTAGGCCCTATATTATTCAATGGTTCTTATAGTTTACTTTCAGTCAACCCCAACATACCAGTGATCTCTAGGCCAATTGTCTACTATGCCTATTGGTAAATCCAGTCCTCTATACAAAAACTCTTTAATTTTTTTTTTTACATTTGTTAGAATATTGTTTACTATGTTAATTGATCGCAACATATCAGTTGGTATTTTAATATCAAAAGGAAAATAAAGAAAAATGGAGGATTGATTTTATCCCATAGAACACTGTGCCTCATCCATAGACCTCTCCATCCTGGACTTTTGACTTGCAAAAATTGAAAATCTAAAATGTTGTTATTTGGTATTTAATCCCTTTAAAAGTCATTAAATAACATGTAAAATAAAAAAATGCAATGTTTCATTGCCAGTTATGATGTAGAAGTGAGAGAATCCCCAGCAGAAATACCAGCTGCCAGAATATATATACTTCTAGTTACCAGCCAAAATAAGATCTACTTAAGTTCAAAAGGTTAAATCAACCAATGAGAGTCAATCCTTACCAAATCCTAACTGTCTATCACATGAAATACTAAAATAATTGACTCTCTAATTGTATAACTAAACAAAAACTAAAACAATAATTTAGTAATCTACAGAAACATGTATCTTTTTTCTCTTATAATCACAGAGTTTTATATTTTAATATATTATATGTTAAATAGCAATTTATAAAACTAATAATGGATTGACTAACAAGATCTAAACCCATTCTTCCACTCTGATATCTCATATGGATGACATCAAGATGCTTTGTAGATGCAAAGATCGACTCAAAAACAGGAAGACTTTTCTAACCAACTATATACAAGAAAAAATCATACCTACCAGCATGTCCAGCATTCTTCGTCCATCACAACATTTTTCCAGATTACATACGTCTATACATTGAAGCCTCTATTCGTGATTTAGAATTTTCCAAGGCACATACATTAAAAAAAGCCAGACTTATAGGATTTGAACTTTGTCAAAAACAAGGAATGATTTGAAATCTTTCTCGATAAACAAACGGAACATAAATTCTATGCAATATTTCTAATAAGTCAAACGACGTAATTTAAAGCAACAAATGCTGATTCATTAATCAAACGGCCAACTTTTTCTTGTCATAAACGACCAACTTTTTTTTTGTTATATAAATTTTCCCTAGGTTTTTATATTTTACACTTTTTACACATCCATTGTTGATTTAACATCACTAATATCATCCCTCATAGCCCTGATGATGGTTCATTAAAGCTGAAACGCTATAGTGTCAACTTTGTTTCTCAATAAATCTCTCCTTCTACTTGGATTACCTTGTTATCAATTTTTCTTTACAAAATAAACTAAGTAACATATTTATGTCTATTTAGAAATTGGTATCATTTGATATATATTTAGATTTTTATGATCCTTTCTATTCTGCCCTTATTTTTAAAAATATTTTTATAGATTTTTTAATGCCGTTATTATAGTAACATAATATTTATTCACTTTTTTTTTTAAGAGTATACTTTGTGTTACCATAACAACATCATCAGAAGAGTCTATTATACAAATCTGGGTAATTCATAGAAATTACATTGAAAAAAACCCCAAAAAAAATACAAAATGATTAGATAAATATGAGGGTTGTTGAAAAAGTTCGAAGCTTCACCCAGAAAGAAAAGCTGAACATTTTTGCTAATTCAACACATCACCAGTTCTTATAAAACTAGAAAAACTAATTCAGATTTTTTTAGTTTTATAAGAAGTAGTAGAGTGTTGCCACAACAAAAATCTTTTACTCTATTCTTTATAGGTGAAGCTTAGAACTTTTTGAACGATCCTAATGTCTATTCATATAACAATATCATTAAAAACCAAAAACTAATAAAATCACCTCATAAGTTTCACAATTTCAAGAAATTGTGAGTTGTGCATTTATTCTATTTGTTTTTCTTTTTAATGTTATTGTTGGCTCTACAAAATATTGTTATGCTAAGATCAAATATTTTATTGATTTCTATTTGTGCAGCCATTTTATTTTTTAAACTAATATTTTTGTCTTTTAAACAAACAATATTTTGTTTTAAAGTAAAATAGATAAGTTGTCACTAAGAATTTCATTTTGAAATTCTACTTTAAAAATATTTGATATCTTCTGCTTTTTCCGAAATAAAAAAAAATGCAATAATGATTTGATGTAATCTTTTTATTATTAACTTATAAAATATATGTGATATTCTGTTAAGAATTTAATTATATTGACATATACTAAGAGAAAATGTATTTATGTTTGGATAACGTTCATGAAGCATTATATATAGGGGAAAAGTTCCATCTTTCCACATAAAATCTTATACGTTGTTTTCATTTCACTTTTTTTAAAAGTGAAATGAAAGCAATAAACAAAGTTTTATGTAAAAATCTACTAAGAATTTTTCTTTATTGGATTATTCAGATTCTAAAATTCTCTTAAATAGAAATAAAAATTTCCAATTAAGACCATCTTGATAATGAAGAACTTATCTCCAGATGTGAATATTGCAATCATTTTATTGAATGCATAAGAACTGTCTTAATACAGAAATTGTAATAAATAGTTCAAATATTCTATCATATTGTGTTGGAAGTAAACGATTAACTCACAAAAGATTGGTATCCAGCCAATAAAGTCAATAAAGATTATGTAATCCAGTTTAGCATTAAATCAAGAAAGGTAAATCCAAATAATAAATCCAACATTGACAAAATGAGCCTTTCCTTGGAGAAAACATCCCGTTAAATAGCGTACGATTTTTTTTTCATAGTAATTAGAAAATTCAGCCTGCCAAACAATCTCTTCCTCAGAACTTTCCAAGCAGGACGGACGTACTTTCTGTTTGCTCCCTTCATAGCAGCAGAATAACAACACCATGAGGAAAGCCGTCTAATTTATAGACCTTCGAGTCTACCCTCTTAGACCAAGGGTTCCCAGTTGAACATGAATTAGATGCATTTAATTTGCCACTTACAGGAACACTTATGTCGCCTCTCACTTTTGCTATGTCTACAGTGACGCATAATTCGCTCTGATATCCAGCTACTTCATTCCTGGATAACCTTTCTGGAGACCTTCATGCCTCTCTCCTACAGCAACCAGGACCACACGTTTATGTGTGACTACATCATTCCTGTCCTTAAACAGCAAACACGACTTTTGCTACATCTACAGCGAAGTGTATCTCACTCAGACAACCAGCCACTTCAATTCTGCTAATCTATTTTGGAGACCTTTATTCCTTACTCCAAAATCTACAGGACTACCAACTATTGGCAACACGCCAAATGCCTGCTCAACGCTTTTATACCGGTTTTCCTACTCTCTACAACGACCAGCACAAAAGCTAACTCTCAACTCAAGCCTTTATTAAACTTCTAAAATTGAAAACCTTACGGCATCTTCATTCTTCTCCCTTTATTTTCCTTCTAATATAACGAGGAGGTAACATAACCTCCTACCGTTATAGTTAGTTTCCATAACACTATGAATTAATTGACAATGCAAATAAATAACGAAACTTCTTTGAAAACTCAACAACGAAAGGTTTATTATTATAGCAGAAGTAAATGAGTCAGAGTGAGAAAAGGTTCTTTTTGGTGTCGCCGGATAGTATGTTGGTCCTTGTGTTTATAGGAAGTGTGTCACTGTAGCAGGTAGCTCGTGTGACTGGCCGCAAGGCTGGTTCTTCTGTGTGTGTAGCTAGTAGCAGCGCGCTTTTCAGTGAAGATCTTCTATGTGGAATGTCCGTAGGAGAGTACGGGAGAGAGATCTTTCTTCGCTGCTAGCTGGGCCCTCTCTGACTTGTCGTCTGCCTTCAGAAAAGGGCTAGAAGAAAAAGTTCTTGAGAGGAAGAAGGAATCAATGCGCTCTGCCTCTGATTGGTCAATGTGTGGCCGAATCGCTTGGCGGGGGCATTGATTCGCGAGAGAAAATAGATCTGTGACTGCTACAAACTGGACCATTTTAGAAAAGTTGGAGTACTAAGTAAAAACCGATTACATCGCTTGGGCGAGCTCCACAGTTGACGTAAAAAAAAGAACAAAATTCGTGTTTGTGCTGATTACTTTACTGGACAAAACTTTGTAAATCTTGTGCAATGGCAGTGAAAGTATCACTAGTAAAAATTAATCCATGACCGAAAACGGATAGACCATGGTCAAGTCTACATATAAACTATGTAGGATCAATGAATAGGATTTATTACCTTATTGTGGTAAATAGTTTCACAAAGTGGCCAAAAAATGTAGGAAACCTACATGCAAAAGCACAAACGTTTTGCACGAAATTTTCGCAAGATTTGGTGTTCCAGATACAATTGTATCTGATAATGAAACCCAATTTACGGCTAAAGAATTTGGAGATTTCTACAAAGATTTTTTCAGTAATCCATGTGTCAACCGCTCCGTTCCATCCAAGATCTAATAGCCAAGAGGAATGCGTCGTAGATACGTTTAAGCAATCGTTAAGAAAAGCAGATGGAGTTGAAAATGAAGTTGAATTATTACAACACTTTTCTCAGAGTGTATTGAATAACAACAAATCGAAGTACAACTTTAGGATTGTCACCAGCTGAGCTTATGTTCACTTGGAAGATAAGATCGGTATTTGATAAATACCTAAAAAAAAAAAAAATTAAGAGTATAAAAATGGAAAAGTTGACGGGAAAGAAGGCAATATTGCAAAACGAATTGGAAGACTAGTGTATATCATTAAACATTCCAAATGGATTGTTAAAAGACACTATAACCAGCTTAAAAAGAGGTATACTTCTGAACGTCATTATCGTAGGGAAGAAAGGTGGTCTATGATTTGTTTGAAGTAGCAAGACCTCAAGTAACGCTCTAGCAAGCGTACAAAACAACCATTTGGACATTGATCTAAAAAGAAAAAGATATGTTTTCGAATAAGTGAAATTTCAAAAGAGTGATCACAACACCCCTCACTGACACAATGAACTAGACTGAAAAGACTATAAATATATAATGTAGATATTTTGTTCAATAAACATAGTTGATTTCCGATATTGTCTCTTACGAGTATTTAGTACTTTTATTGCGTGCCAACGATATAACATATCAAACATATTTCCAAAATAATTGGATGTTAAAATTAGGTACCAATTAACATAAAAATAAGTTCTTTTCACAACAGTTAAAAGAAATATTGAATTTATTGAATATCAATAGACAGTCGAGAAAGGCAAAAGAATACTTATATAGTAAAGGTCTGGATGCTTTTAAATTAAAAATTTCTGTAGAATATTAGGAGTTGAAATACGTGGGTAAAATCCGAGTAATGTATGTCAGTCCAACAGTTACAGTCTCATTTATATTTCTACGAAAATGCGGATGGCTCTGTATTTATATAATCTGGAATATTGAAGACAATTGGTTCTTGTTCCTACAGCTCCCCTCCTCCTATCCCACACAGACAATGCCATGGGGAGGGGTAAACAGTCCTTTAGGCCTGCAATGTTATGCAGAAGTAATCTGGACAGGAATTCTCGGATGTGTCAGATTACATCTACAGGGATTATTTTCCTTGCCTTCCAAAACTTCTTCTGATGGCCGCTATGTGGTGTGACTCAAGTCATTTATAAAATGGCGCGGCAGAGTCGAAACTCTCTTCCCCCCCCCACACCCGCCGTTCTGGCATCGACAACAAGAAGTCTGCATGAATGTGTGCGTTTCCAAATTGTGGGATCCTCGCCCTAACAAATATCGTAAGTTTCCACGCAACAATTTCCATTCTATAAAGGACTTTTGAGTCACACCAAACGTCTATTCAGTTACATGATTGGACTTTTCTCCATAATTACTTTTTCAGTAATTCATATCATTTTTGCATTCCCTTTTTAAAGATTTGTTCAGACGATAAATATGTTGATAATTCGTCGCGAATTATTTTATATTATCCTATTTACCAACCCCTCCGCTCGGGCAGGATATGACACAAGGTCAATTATTTTATATTATTTAGCACGAGAAATCATTAAACCATAATACATTTCCTCTACTAGAAGTGTCCGAATTGTGTTCCTCTCACTCAAATAATTGTGGCGATGAATTTTGGCACTCAGATACGACAAATATACGAAAACAAACCTTTAAGTCTTCAATACCAAAGAACTCTTGATTTCATTCCCACAATGGTATGTGTTGTGTGTACTGACAGTATGATGACATGTGAGTATCTTTCGTAGGGGGTCGAACTGTTGCATGAATGTCATTACTGGCAAAGATTGGGGCATTGGAATGCATGACTAGAACATTCTTGGAGGAGCTCTTGGGCTCTAATATTATCGGAGTGGACATGATTCAAAATTCCATCTTTCTCAAGAAACGACGATTTCTAAGTGTGATCCTGTCTTATCCATCAACTCTGATTCATTACTGTTGATCAGGAAGGACCGTAATTACTTTTCCTGTAATGTTCCACTGACAGTTGAGCTAATTTTGTTTAGCTTTTCTATCACCATTCTGAAGAAGGCAAAAGTTATGGGCATATCAGTTATACCTCTTCGTCATCCGAGCATTGAGTTAATGAAAGCTTTTACCTCTCGAAAATAAATTGTAAAGAAAAGAAGTCACAAAGACGACTGTGAACTAGAAGTTAGTCAACAGATAGACCAATATCCTGCATAGGAGTGTTGTGGTATTATAAAATGGCTCTTGCTGCTTTGTTATTGTCTAATGAACCTTGAGGATCTGTGTTGCCGTGTACTATCCTCTTTGTAGTTTTTACAGCAAGCTCTGGCCTTCCATTAGAATGGGGATATATTACCGAGGACAATCTGTTCTTCACACACCATGTTTTTAGGAATTTCTGAAATAGACTGAATCTGAAAGGTGGGCCGGCATCGCTGCTAAGTTTCTTCTGGGCACCATACGTATTGAATAGTCCTCGACAAATGAATATTAATTTGGAGGTGGTAGCGTGACCTGGTTTAAGAAGGTACAAAATAAGCCGACCGGTGAGTCTATCTGCGCAAACGATGTATGCAAAATGTCCGACTGTTGGAAAGGCCAATCAGTGGATGTAGTAATGGTGATTGGCTCTCGAGGTTAACTCGGGTCCATGCTCGAGCACGCTAAAATTAAGTATTGATGCATTTATACCTGACCAATATACTGAATCATTGGCACGGGCCTTCATACCAACCATCTGTTGGTGGGCTGAATGCAAAATGCATAATACTTTCTTCTGAGGAATTTGGCCACTACAATACTCCCATCCATAATTACAAAGCCCAATTCAATGCTGAGGCAGTTCCCGTACTTTCCAAAAATGGCAGATCTCAAGTTTTGTCCGGGAACGTTTGTCGGGGAATCCGGATTCAATTGAGTTTATTAGGGCTGTATAACTTTGATCCTTTTGGCTGGATGCTCTAATGAGATCAGGTTTCCATATCAATTTCACACATTAAACGTAACAGTAAAAATAACTCGTGTAAGTAACAGAATTTTTCTCATGACGTATCTACAACGTTTTGTGTTGTCTGACATCACGGGTGACTCAGCGTTTTCTTTAAACGGGGGATCTTAGATTGAGTAGCCAGAACAGCCGCGATAGGGTTGACGTTCCCAGATGTTTGCAATTTTTTAAAAAAATTTTTAGTCATTATATACATTTTCCAATAATTATCTTGCGGTGGGTGACATTAAATGTGTTATTCCTGCAAATGTTTGTAAATAATGTGATTGACGATAGATAAGACAAAGGATGACAAAGACAAAAGGGTAAAATTAAAATGCCTGGCCTTTATTTAGTAAATCGTACACAAAAAGTTTGCATGGGTGTATAATCGCTGCTGCTGCATAATATCAGTGCAGTCTCAGCGGTGTTGAAAGTCGATGCGGTCGAAAGGTGTAGACTCGGCCGTCTCAAGGTTCTTGGAGACAGTGAATCTAGAAGATCAGGATGGTCTTGGTGCTTGATGCAGGTCATAGGTGTAGCTCCATGGTCAGGAATCTGGGGATGGTCAAAGAGGTGGACGCATTGGTGACAGAGACTGGTTGATCGATGTCCAGATTTATTCAGTCGCTGGTTAACCGGGGGTATATGTCGATGTGACCTCGGAGTGCTGATGATAGTCCAAGCACATTTTGTCGCTCGTGGAATGCTGCTGCATGATCCGGTCGGCTGCTAAAGAAACTGGTCTGCTGCTAGACTGATTGGCTGTTATGTCGTCGTCTTGTGATACCTGCAAAGGGAGGTAAGTGAGAGGACCAGAGGTGATTCTCAGGAGACTTTAATCTGGACATCGAAAGAAACTAGTCTTTTATAGTTCTTCCATCCTCAAATCGAATCAATCTTGGTCTTTATTATTTTTAATGCGAAGGTCATGGCTTAGTCAAAAAATTACTTTTGATTTTGTTTTTTAAGATACATTCCATCAACATTTCAATATGCGCGGAGCCATTGCACAGAGATGCATTTTTTTTTTTTTCATTTTGGAAAAAAGATCTCGGCCTCGGCAACCTCTGGTGAGTGCTCTCATGTCCTGTTAATTGGAATTGCCATTATTTTGTTTGTCGGATAAATCAGAAGAGATCTCTATCAGTCATATAATACGTTCTGAAATAGAAAATACCTCTGAAAAAAAGCTGGTGATGACTTTCGTAATTTAGTTCTGATAAGAACAGTTAAAGAGAGCTGCTGGGATTAGTCGGATCGGCTGTGCTGAGTCTTCGGCTGTGGTCGGCTGCTGGCTACTGGCTCCCAGGAGAGGTACTGGGAATGGGGTATGCTGTTACCAGTAGAAAGGAGTTCGTTTAATTCCCTCGCTTCCGGGCATGAATGCCCGCAACGAACAAATGAAAGAAAGGTTAACATTTAATAATTTAAGCTAAACAAGATAACTTACAAAATAAATCATTTTTAACCTTTAACGATTGTGTCTTATCAGAAGCTTGGAGGTTGAAAGCAATTTGAAAATCCCTCTCCTCTCAGCCCCTAATTACGGAGACACTCTTCAAAGAGACAAATACATGCCAGGTACATGTCTCATCATCATCATCATCATCATATCATGCTGCTAGCACAGAGTTCCCGGACCCTCTCTCGCCACTCACCACTATCGTCCATTGCTCCCGGGAGGTCTTCCAGGCTACATCTCGTATCGGCACAGAGCTGATGTAGATAGGTTCTAGCTGGTCGTTCAACCTTTGCTTGTCCATATGAAGAGGTCTACAGAATCACATCGCTTATGAGTTCGTCCTTACTTCTCCAACTGTGTCCCACATGTCTGATTCGTCTGATTTGAATGGTTTTCATGATGGGTGGTAGGTGGCCATACAGATTTAATAAAGCTGTTATATATGATATTGGTATAATAAAAAAGATAAACATTTATATTACTCAGCACCGTTAATTGAGCAAAGCAAAATCTTTTCTTCTTTTTTTTCAGGTTTTAAGTAACAAAACAAACAAACAAAAAAGTTATGAATTTAATCGAATAATCAAAATAAGAAAATTCTGAAAAATACAGAATAAAACAAATTCCAGAAAGTTCTTTCATCAAACAAAATAAGATTTTCTTGTAAAATGGTCGATTGGAACATAACAGCTATTCTAATTAACTAAGCTTTGTTTTGTTTAGAACAAGGGAATCAAACTTACTAACAATGGTCTGCAAGTCTTGCAAGGTTAACTATTACATTATGGCTAGTCTATCATAATTTACTAAACTTAGTTTAGCTTTGCACAAGGGCACCCAGTGAGAATCAACTTCACTAACAATGGTCTCTTAGTCTACCTAGATAATTATTACATCAAGGGAGATGTTCATAATGGCGAATTTATTCATGTGATGAAGAGACAGTATCTGTGAAAAGCTTTTTAAATTCCCATTTGAACTATCTTGGTAATTGGTTTATATATTATCCTTTTTTTTTTTTTTTATCTCGGACTAAACAAGTTTCTAAACTTAAAACAATTTCTTGATGTGAAAATATTTACATTTCCATCGTTGTTAGCCGACTACAATCGTAGACAAAGCTGTATCGTAGTCTACCGGCTACTCACATCGGGAATCATTGTTTTGAAATAAATAAATAAACAAAAACGCAACGTTATCTATGTCGTCGGTGAAGGGAATTTTTCACTGCAACCAGAAGCGAACCCTAGTATTGACTTAAGATAACATCGCCAGTGGGAGAAATTTTCCGTTACTAACTCAGACTATTTTCGAGACTAATAAATTCAGTAAACCGTCTCAAAAATAAATGTTGAGCATAGCAGTTATTATTTACTAACTTCTCTTTGCAATATAATGATTTGTTTCATTACAACACATAATTAAAGAGAAGGTTCTAGCCCAAATTGGACACAGACTCCCCGGTAAATACGGGACCCGTTTTCTGCTAGAAAGTCAGCAGTCACAGACGGCTTTCGGCTTCTGCCGAACGCAGTATGCCATCCCCAAGAGCCCATTGCGAATGAGTGGTATTAGGCGTTTCTGCAAATCCGCTTGGGCCCAGGAGACCATCCCTCGGGCAGTACCTGCTTTGTATAGCTGAGTTCATTGCTTGGTGCCTGAGGTGTCCCAACAGGGGAATGCCGACGGGACCAAACATTTTTTGTGACGGCTGTGCATGAGTCTCGATTCGTACATGGCTCCCCACATAAAAAATGACCTTGTGTCAGATCCTAACCGTAACCCTAACCCTGCCTAAAACTACGTCCGCACTTCAATTTCGTCCCGCATTTTTGGAGCCTACTCCATGACAAGAATTCTCTATAAATACTTCGTCTTCCAACACTATTCCTCTTTTTCACATTTTCACTTACAGGGCCAACCCACTCTCTCCAGTGTGACTTTCAGAGAGAACACTATCACTCTCTCATTTCAACTAACAGCAATCAACCGCCACAAAAATGTATACGCCATGCAACCATTCCCTGACTTGTTACATCTTTTCGGTGAGATTTTTTCCAGCTTCAAAAACAACAGAAATTTCGTCAAACCACTGAAAGAAAGAAACAAAGAACATGGGAGAAGACACGTTCCTCCTAATATACACTATTAAGATTCTGTAGAAAATACTTAGTCAACACGCATAGGACACTTTTATTATTTAGTCTTTTTGTAGCATTAGTGTTAATTGCACACACACGCACACACAGGAATATATGTCGAACAATATTAGAACACTAATGTTTTGAAATGTTTAATTGCATGTATTGTTGAAATATAAATTTGAATTTGTTTGTACCGCTTTGTCTTGAATGTTCTTTTTGTCCGCGCCGTTTCACATCTTTCATATCGTAACACATCGTTTGCCCTTCTTCAAATATAAACTAACATACAAACTACAAAATGGGGGGACCAAACATATTCACCAAATAACATATCCCCCTACAAATTCAAACTTTACTCCTGAATAGAAACATCTTTATTTAAAGCAATCGATCATTCCATGCAAAATCTATTAATAGTCCCAATATAAACCCATTTTTTAGTTCATACCAGACATGATTACTTGAGCCCAAAATATCAGACTGACCATGTACAATATTATAGCACTGAATGTCAACTTCAAAACGCTAATTAATTCAACTACAATAGTCATAGAACTTTATTCTATGACCATCGTAATTGAATTAATTAGCTTTACCAGCTGATCCTAATCGGTCCTAATTAAAGTTGATATTTTTAAAAATCCTCTTTATTGAAAAACTTAATTGTGTCCACGATTAAACTATTGATTTTTTTTTAATCTGAAAATCTGTAGCAAGCTACTTAAAGATTAAGAGAGAATTGTTGGTGAGAATTTTAGATGTAAGCAGACACCCTTCCCAACCCACGTGATATAACACAAGCTCCCTTATCATATTTCCCTCATTTGACCTTGTGCCAGACTAAGATAAACTCTGTAAATATAAAAAATATGAAGATAACTAACCAAGTATTTGGGCACAGAAAGCTTTCCATTGATCATAAAATCACATACGTTTCTGTTCATGTTATTTTTTTTAAACTAGAAAAATCTTTCTAAGGTATGAAAAAGGAATGTGTGATTATATCTTATTGTTTGCTCATGATTTAATATTTACTACGTTAATTTAAAGGAAATACAGACGAGAACATTAAAATTAAAATTTCATGAAAACCCAGAATGTAAATTAGAAATCATTTTTTTTCATACTTTGCCAAGATTTTTATTTTAATCACTACTTTCGTTTAAAGAGTTGGCTGAAGGGGAGGAACTGTTTGTAGATTAACATGGTCTAACAGTTTTTTTTTTAAATTCAGATATCTCTTTTCAGGTTTTTTATATTTTTTTTTATTTTCGAGGTTACTGTAGAGATAGAAGACCTGTATCTCAAATTCAATATGGCAAGATATCTACAAAGATATCTCAATGGTGCGCTCCTTTCACATTCTATTATATGGCTACAAATGGAAGGAAATAAGATTGCTTAAAAGGACGAGAGTCAGTGTGCCGAGAGGGGTGAGCGAAAATGAAAACTGTTTAGTGTCGTCTTTTAAAAATTCTTCTCGAAGGCCCAGACGCTACATTAACGAATGGCTTTGCAAGATAAGTTGGCTAATCGACACGTTACGCTAGGCACTTACACTTTAAGTTTGCATACCTCAGTAAGGTCAGATTTTCAGTTATGTGAAAACGTTTTCATGCTTCTAAAGTCAACAAGGAAGAAAGAGGAGAACATGCCCTAGTAATACGTTCTAGAATTACCTCGTTTAGGAACAGACCCATAAACCTCCTCGGTATTTACTTATTTCCATTCAACCGGGCAGGCAAGCCTGCTGACATTTATTTTTAAAAAGTGGGACGGGGAGATTTTACAAATAATAGGCGTTTTCTAGAAATACTTATTGGTTCTGGTTATTTAAGTTGAGGACAACAGAACTATGGAAAAAAACTTTTTTAGATTTTAAATTTTAAAGTATAAAATCCAGATTTTAAAACTTAACATACTAAACGTCTAAAACTAAATATACACGTCAACATTTTTTATTGTAACTCAATGTTTGAGCAAAATGGCGTCTTTTAAATAAAATTTAAGAATATGTGTTATGTTACTTATTAGTCAGAAGGGAGGAATTACTGTATAAATTTTCGATTACTTAGTCCTCGCAATAATGAAGTTTTATTTATTGTAGGTCAGTCGGTACGAAAGAAAAAAAAATTAAATTTTGATTAAATTTTCATTGCACATTTTCCATTTTCTAGTAACAAGATTAAAGCGCAAATTGGAGAGATTTTAATGCAGATTTTATTGGTAATTTTATATCTCACTCCATATAATCCTAATTTGGAATTAGGATTCATTGGAGTCAAAAAACAAAAAAAAACAAAAACAAATATAAATACTTCAAACCGTGTTGTAACTGCACGAATATCACAAACTTATCATATCGAGATCAGAAAGGTTTTCGATTAACATGCACTTGACAGGATTAAGGATTAGATTAAACAGAAAAAATCAATCTTAAAATTAACCCAAAAAACAATCCTCAGAATTGAATAGCGAAGTAGAAATTTTAACAAAAATAAAAGGTAAAAAAAAAAAAAAAGAATCATTTGTTTGCTTAAAGCAATTAAAGCAATTAATAATGCCGCTGCCATTTTCAAGGCCGAGAGGGGTCTTCAATAATTTGTTATGTGAAAAATTATCTATAGAGTTTGTATATACGTAGTTATTATATAGTTGTAGTAGTAGTAGTTGGTGGCCGTTGTCAAGGGCAACTCGAACACTCCCTTTTCAATAGGTACTACACCGCGGTGTAGGAGAGAGTGCTACTCCTTTTCCTGGATTGTTCCACTTTACCCTTGATACGTACCTTATAATGCTGAGTGTTAAGCAAGGAGGTATGAAGTACCAATTTTTTGAGTCATTGGTATGACTCGACCTGGGATTGAACCCCGGTCTTCCGGGCCATGGGCGAACACTCTACTCTCGCGGAAATGGGCCGATATATATATATATATATATACTAACTTACTATCTACCAGCATTCACGGTTACCAGGAAAAAGAATTTAGAGATAACAATATCTCGGATCACTGCCTGGGGGAAAAAGAAAAAATATTTTTTCGTGAAAAAAAAGAAAAGGCCAACTTCGTCACACTAGTTGAAAAAAATCAAGAGATATGCAGTCAGTTGGTCAAAAGAACAAAAACCCACCGTAAAATGCTGCAATGCTACAATTACAAATAGAGATAATTACAGAAATTAAATCGCGAGTCGGGACTATCGGTGCTAGATACCCTGAGGAGCCAGTTTAGGCGAAACCGTAGCAGGATAGTCCCGACTCGTGATTTAATTTCTGTATATATATATATATCAGGAGTGAGGGGTCTGTAGAGAAGAGGAAAATCTCGTATTTTGGTTTGGCGCGCAATTTAATTCAACACTGAATTTCACCCAATCAGGATGACTTATCCTATTCAGCCCGGACCTTCATTTCCGGCTAGCAAAACGGGTGAGCAGCCAAACTCAGTCTCTTCTGCTCGAGACGGCGACCAGAACAGACGTGCCTCTGGTCGTCCCTGCTTAGCGATGCTTTTTAGCTAAACAAGCCACCCAGTGTGGACATCTCACTGTGGCTTTAACACTAGCAGCAGCAACATGGACACTCAACGAGGGAACCATCTAATTTATGGATTCTTTACGAGGAATCCCAGTTGAACATAAATTAGAAACATTCAGCATGCCTTCCACAGGCACCACTTCATGTCACCCCAAAAATTGACTATGTCGATCCGAGCGTCACTCCGCTCTCGACAACATGGAGATATCGCAGACTCTCCCCCCAAAACCAGATACAAAACTACACGGTGACTTTAAACGCATCCCTCACACGTCCAACAACACACTGCCATCTCAACAGCCCGCTAAGCCATTTCGTCTCCAAAACTAACAAGTCTAAACACCACGAGTCTTGCAGCTTCCAAAAGCAAACCATATTCCATGCTGCAAATAAAGAACTTTCGTTGTTGAGTGTTAAAGCAAAGTTTCGTAATTCATTTGTGTTGCCTAAAAAATATAGTGTTATCCTACAAACCGCTATAGGTCCATGTATGCACTGCATGCCAACATTTTTCTCAGAGTAAATGATTTTGAGTAACAAAATTAATAACGGATAATTTTCACTATCCTTTTTGTACTTGTATTTAAAAAGATCTTTTTTCAGTATTTCTTATTTCTTCATTTCTTGGGATAATTGTTACAAGCGATATTATTTAGGGAGTGTGAGCAGAGAAAACGCCTGTTGGTTGAGCGAGACGCAAGCAAGAGGCAAATAAACGCAATGGATTTTGTAGCTTCCCTATTGCTTTTGTGTAGGGAGCATGAGAGACAGATTGGGTGGGTGAAATAGGGATAGTCACAGAAAAGCAAAAATATATTTGCTTGCCTTCTCGCTATGGTAAAAAAAAGATCATGGCTATAGTCTTCGCTTTTTATTATTCCTTCAAACTGGGTGCATGAAAAAAAAGAGGCAAGATACATTGTGAGGGGGTGAAAGAGATATAGTGCCAGAAACGCAAAACCTTTTTTTTTTTGCGTTGTAATCATATTTTTTTTTTTTTTAAAGTGGGAGTCGTAGCTTTAGTCTGCCCTGTTTTATTATTCCCTTCAAGCTGGGTATGTGAAAAAGAGAGACAGAATAATAAAGAGGCCAGGCTACAGAGTGAAAGTCACCGAAAAGCAGACATCATTTTGCTTTGCTTTCAAGCCGTCTAAAGCCAACAAACTTTCTCTGCTGAAGTGATGAAGTTTTTATTACCTCGTACAACTGAAATTAAAAGCTTTCAAATTCAAAGAACTTTTAGTTGGACAAATTTAGACAAACAATTTGTATTATTTGGTTGTAAACAATATTTTGGAGGAAAGTTATAATTCGAGTTGAGAAAAATTCTAAATAATGGGAGAGTTCAGATTTGTTGAATCATTAAATCCGCAGCTTTTTCACATTTACGAAAAAAATTCAATGGAAGCGTTTTCAACTTTGGATGTGTATAAAAGCATATTGGATTTGGATGAATTAAAATCCGTTTATGCAGCTTATAACATGAGGTCAGGTAATATTACCATTTATACAAAAATGGCAGTTGAGGTTGTAGAGTTCTGTTCCCTCATGTTATATTAAAAGGAAGAACAAATGAGTTCACGAAGATATTGATAGTTTTCAATTTGGAAGTTTTATTTACAGCTTGAGATGAAAGGAACCCTTGTGCTGTAAGTCGCAAGTAGAAGAAACGTTGTAAATGATAGAGTCGGTATTAAGATGCTGTAGTCAGGACAGGAATTAAAACGCTAGAGTCCAAGCAGGAGTTGAGATGCTGTCGTCAGGACAGGAATTACGAGGTGCATACGATAAGATTCCAGACACAGGGAACAAGGTCTCGACTATAGGGAAGCTGAGGAATTGTCTTGATGCCCATCTGGGTCAAATAGTCTGTGACAAGGATGGAGTTGTGGACTGGTGCATTGTCCGGCTGGAAGTGCAACTGACCCGATTTGAAGAGTGCTGACCTCTTCCGACGGAATCTCTTCCTGAACTTTCTTAAAACCTCAACATAGTAACCCTAACCCTAACCCTTTGGCTAATCAACTCTGGTGTATTGACTTCCTTACTCCTCCCACACCTCTCATCATACCTCACAGACTCCCTGCCTTCCTTGAATCTCTTATGCCACTCAAAAACTGATACAATATGGTTGAAAAGTAGTCTGAAGCATTCCATACGTTTCTGTGGCATTTTTTCCTAGTTTAAAACAGAATTCTATTGCATATTGTTCTTCTAAAATGTCCTCGCATCAAGATTGCATTTTTGAAATTCACCAGCTGTGACAATCAGGATTTAGTAGGGTGTATTCCAATTCCTGCTGTAGCTGTTCATTTGAAGGTGAAATCATAAAAATTGGTCAGTCATCTCATAAGATGTATAGCAATAACATACTGAATTTTCAAGAGTCTACGACAATTTTAAATGCCCATACAAAAAAGTCTGGAAACTTATCGCATGCACCTCGTAAAATGCTGAAGTAAAAAGCAGGAGTTGAAAATATCCAATTTGTTTCTCCGAGGATCCATTGGTTTAGAAGGAAAGATGAACGATGAAAGAATGATTTCCCAGACACCAACGGTTCATAAATTGGATGTGGTCTCTTCATGGTGCTTAGCGGACTGCTCTAAATGTGCGAGAGATAGTCAGTGAAGAAGAGTCAGTGAAGAAGAGGGAATGTGGTTTCTCATGTTGGCTGGTCCATCTTGCTGCTAGGAAGCGAAGAGAGATAATGTTGGCTGGCTTGTCCTGCTGCTAGCCAGTGGGGAAGCGAGAAGAGGAAGACAGGACAAGTCTGTCCTGCTCGAAAGGCCTGCATGGAAGAGGATGAAAGAATATTACCTCGCCTTTTTATAGTCGCCCGAGGAAGTGACCCGGGCAGAATGGCATGAAATATTCTCATCGGTCGAAAATATGAGTTCGGGACCAAAACAGTCAAAATATTCCTGCGCCAGACAATAATTTGAAATTCTTTCTGCTACAAGCCGATTTTCCAAAGCAAGCATCAAATATCCAAGAAATTGCAGAGTTAATACAGGAACAGGAACTAAACCAAACTCTTGCAGAAGTAACCAAATAACTATGTCAGATTCTGACCATACCTGCCATATATGCTTCCTGTGAGAGTTGTCTTCTTTAGTAAAGTGAGTAAAATAATTATATGAGGTGTTTTAAAAGCGAAAACCTTTTGAAAAAGATGAAACTAGACTGTGATGATACTTTTTACAAGAAAGCAATCGATGAATTTGCCAAAAAGAAACAAAGAACTGAATTGGTTTACGAATAAATTCTAATAACTAATTTTTGTTGATTTTATTATTTTCTTTCGTTACCAAGAGCGGTTATCATTGTCGACAAGTTATTCACAATGGGTGGGGGGGGATATCAAGTCCAGTGGAGAGGGATATCAAGTCTGACGCGGAGGCTGTTGGTAGAGTTGTATTTTTTTACATGAAAATTAGTTCACAAAAATTTCACAGATGGATGGGGCGGCAAATAATTTTTCTGGAAGCGCAGAGTAAAGCTCTCCTTTTTCCTTACCGCCTTGGCGATTAGCCTGCATAATGGACTGTATTCCCTCGTACCCAAGTCACTTTTCGCCACACACACACACATACACACACACACATACACATATAGTAACTCAACTAATTTCCATTGTAAAAATGTGTTAATTTTTGTGCAAAAAAATAGGCCCAAGAAGCAATAATTTTTGTATCTCTATTTTTGCATTTATCGACCGATCGAAACATTCGCGGTAGTTTTTAAATTTCGAGATACTTTGCAGACGACAATATTTTATTTGCTATGAAAATTTTGAAGAATCAAAAGTCAAAATAATTTTAGAAATACTTTGCCCTAGAACGTTAAAAATACATTAAGAACCACAGATAAATCATCAACTTTTTTTTATTTCGACCTAAACTGTATTAATAAGCTAAGAAATAAATATTTTCAAAAAATGGAATTATTAGTCACTCAAATACATTCTGGCTTATTTCTTTTGAATTAAAATCTACATTCTTTTCTTTCAAGAATGCATTTAATTCATCAAATTTCAGTATCAGCCACATATACGTTAAGGCATAAGTAGCTTTTTCGCTCTCATATAGTGACACACTTACACAAAGAATTTTACACGCACAAAATATGTCCCTTTATTTTAAGCTAACAATTACTACTCTACTTTATTCCCAAAATCTTAACTACCATAATTTTAAAAACAATCTACGCTCAGACTAATATTATCTTTGCAAAAAGAAATGACTTTGTAACTTTTTGTTTCATGCATCGGTCAGGACCACGTGTCTCTACCTGACACACGCACAAATAACAAGCGAACTTATGAACAATCATAAGAAGACTATTTCTCTAAGTGGAAACAAGAAAATTTGAGTTTTTGCAAATTGATATTCTTATTATTAAATTGTCTTCTATACTTCTGTATATATAATAAGCACTTTTCTTTTTTTTCCCCTCTTTGTCTCTCACGTTTTATTTTTTGCCTTTAGTTGTCAATTTAGTGTGTATTTAAAAAAATATTTTTATTGTCTCTTCTGAGAAGTTTTTTAAAACTTTTTTTATGTAAGAGAAGTGATAAGGCTCTTCGATTAAAAAGAAGGAAAAAAAAAAATCAGAGGAAGGAACTTGTAACATAATTCCTTTCTGTGGCACTTTTCTTTTTGATTTGTCTCTTTCACTTCAAAAACCTTTCCTTTGTGTTGATAGAGGAAAGCGAGAAAGAACGGGTTAATTTTAAACTGGGAAGACGACAAAGATGATAATGATGATGATGATGATGATGATGATGATAAAGTTGATAAAGGCAATGAGTTGATATTGATAACCGAGATTACTGTAAAGATATATGATGGCTCGAAATGGGAAGAAGAGGAAAGAAAGATGAGAGGTGATGGTGATAGAGAGATACTTGAGACACGGCGAAAGGGTGGAAGAAAAAAAAGAGAGGACGATGAAAGAGAAAAGGAAAAGAATGGCAGAAAAATTGACGATGAAAAAAAAAATCAGAAAAGAAAAGAGTGTAGGGAGAGGCAAATAGAGAATGATGTTAGTTTCGAACTAATTGGTCAGAACCCCGCTATGGGGGCAGGGGTGTGCATAGGGGACTCCCCAGAAGAAAAAAAAAGAAAAGAAAAAAAATTAAGCAAAAAAAGAAAAGAAAGAAAAAAAGAAAAAAATGCTAAGGTAAGGAATTTTTGTCACTTTCTGTCTCGTAGCTATGAAGTTGAAAAAAACTATAAATGAAAAAGAGGGAAAAGGCAAAATATCTTCCTATTTATTTATTTTTTTAAATTAAGCAAAAACAAAAAATAACCAGAATGGATGTATATTGTAATAAAAATAATAAAAATAATAATAACAATTCACATTCCTGAAACAATTTAGGTCAGTCGAATTAATTTCAAACCGTATAATTTTCTATTTAAAATCGACCCAAAAGTTGACGTATTAAAATTGGAAAAATAATACCTATACACATGAGAATTGATTTTTAATAATTCCTGTAATTCGATTTGAAAAAAATAAAATAAACTGTTAAATTTGAAAAATGACTGTTTTTTAACAGTTCCTTGTCCATTGTGGAGTTTTACACGAGTGATATTTATGTTCGTCTCATTATGTGACTTGGTGGCGGTTACGTCGGCCCCCGTTTCGACCAAAGGCATCACGGGGTTAGTGAATCATATAACTGATGTGTTGGAAAGCTAGAAACCTCGAAAGTAACGTGGTTAAAAGATGAACAAATGTCTAAGTCTTGAAGAAACTGTCAATGTAGGGCGGGGAGCTCGATCCTTGAGCGCGGACGCGGAGCCTGATTCCTCCTCCCTTGGAGCTTATAGTATGCTAACTCATTGGCCCGCTTATTTTTTTCTTAGTCCCTCGTTTTTGTTTTCTTCCCCTTCCCACCCCTGATTAGTTGATAGTGAGCTGAGTTCTCCGGAAGTGCGGCGTTTTTTTGTTTTGTTTTGTTTTTTTTCTCACCATCACTATTTTTCGACCGGTTAACTAGTCTTACTGCCATTATCAACTCGTGAGGGAGAGCCCCTTACTAACACTCATCCATCTTGTAAATATTTTTCATATTTCGATGTTGGGGATCATTTGTATATTTGTATTCACTTTTATATTGTTATAAATGAACTTTTAAACTGTCCCTCCCCCCGCTCCCTCACAGTTATGTAAATGTTCGACTAGGTTAGACTTTTATAGAGTATTAGAATTGTTTTGGTGTCTGTAGTATTTTATTGAGGTATGGTAGCGTTTTGCTTTTTTTTTAAATTTTGGAGATATGTATTGGTCAGTGAATGAGTCTAGTTAAGTTAAAAGTTAGGATAGTGATGACCAGCCTTCCACCTCACTTTTGGTCTGGTGCCATTTTTGTAATTTTTTACAATAGATATTTCTTACTTATAAGGCGTACTTTTTATATCGCATAACTGAAAACAAGATGGCAAAGAAAATTTAAATTTGGCGCGATCGCATGTTATATATATATATATATATATATCATCATCATCATCATATCGTGCTGGCAGCACGGATATCCCTGACCCTCTTTCGCCACTCCTCCCTATCGTTCATCGCCCTAGGCAGGTCTTCAGGACAACATCCTGTATCCTCACATAGCTGCTGAATGTACGTTCGTGCTGGTCGTCCTGCTTTTGCGCGGCCGTGTGTGGGGATCCATAAGAGTACATCTCTTATGAGTTCATCTCTGCTTCTCCAGCAATGTCCTGCATGTCTGGTTCGCCTAACTTGAATAGTTTTCGTGATAGGGGGCAGGTGGCCGGACAGTTGGTGTCTTGTGGGGTGTTGCTGCCAGGACTTGTTGAGGATTGCACGCAGCATTCTTGTGTAATTGCCATCTAGTTTCTTCTCCAGCAGTTTTGTTAGCGTCCATGTAGTGCATCCATATAGCAGTATCGATGTGACCGCTGCCTGGAAGAAACTGCGTTTCATTTTATCGGTTAGGTCTGATTTCCATATAGTCGATAGCCTATTGATAGCTGTCCATGCTTTCGTTAACCTCGTTTCGATGTCCTTTTCGGTTGATTCGACGCTGCTTCCTAGGTACGTGAATTTGTCTACTAGTTTAAGAGGGATTCCTTCTAGAGTGGAGATGTCCCCCGTTTGGTTATAGCACATATATTCCGTTTTATGTGCATTAACATGGAGGCCTATGCTTGCTGCTGCTCGTTCCAAACTATGCAGAAGTGTTTCGGCTTGGTCAGGTGTATTTGCCAGTATCGCTATGTCATCGGCGTAGTCGGCGTCGGTAATTGTTGTTGCGGGGTATCTTCTGCTTCTTTTCTTCGTCAGTTCGAAGCCATTCTCTTTGATTTTGTCAATCGATGTTCTAAGTACGTAGTCTAGACAAATGATAAAGAGATACGGAGCCAGCGTGTCTCCTTGTAGTAAGCAGTTACAAATGAATATTTATATAATATATATATATATATATATATATATATATATATATACACCTGTGTGGAGATAAATTCAAGAAGGGTAACAGTTCCCTGACACCCCTGACAGGAAGAGGAGAAAGACTTATCTCCGTGGAATTCCTTCATTCTCGTCGTCCAGACCACGACTCGCATAATGCCGAGTAAGCAGAGAAACACATAGTGTTCCTGCCTGTTCAACTTCGGTACCACATTGCACACAGAACTGGCTTCCAGGACAAAAAACTTTCCAGCCAAGATGCGAACTATGTAGTCTTCAAGAAGAACTATGTAGTCTTCAAGAAGCTTTGCACTGCGACTGCACGACCGGGCAGCGAAAGAAGGTGTACTCAATAGACTCCTCCAATGAACTGCACCAAGGCCATAAAAAGTGACCCTCCGAGCTCATCACACCGAGGTCATCTCGAGCGGCCCTCCTAATTAATACACGATATCATGCCTTATGGGACAACGGTCGGCTGTCAGAGAGACCCGTCTGCAACCGAGAGAGAACCTTTAAGGTAAGCCGACACTCGTGATAGAAGGGACACTCGCCTCTAAGCAAGTGGTGGGTCTCTCCATTGGCCGAGTGCACACAACTCAATGACGGGAAGGACAGTCAGGCGTCTTTTTTCCAGAAGCTCCCTGTCTCGTCGTCTTATGAACATATACGGTCCAGGAAGCTGAAACGCAAAGTATGGTGTCACATCTCAATGTGTGGCATTCCTAGACCGCCTTCGGAAGGGTAAAGGTGACAAATCTCCCGTCGTACCAAAGGAGCCCGTTTAGCCCAGATAAACTGGAACAGTATCCTTTCCAATTTAAATAGGATGGTGCACGGGATTGGAAGCACTGAAAATCGGTAAAAGGCCTGGGGGTAGGTGTGCGGCTCGCACACCTCAGCTCAGCCCTTTAGGGAAAGCTGCCTACGTAGCCACAGTTCAGTAGCAGGTACAACCTTCTCCAGTACTTCCGACAAGTTTTTCTCCAGCTGGAGATTGGGACTGAAACAAATGCCAAGTATCTTGCACGGACCGTCCTTCCAACTAAAGGGCCCGGAAAGAGCACAGCCCTTCCACAAACCCAACTGCAAACCGACGGACTTTTCGCGATTAATCTTGGCCCCCGTCACAACTTCGTACCTTCCGATTTCTTTGCTCACCTCAACCACATGGCCACTGCTCGTAACAAGCACGCTGACGTCATCAGTGTAAGCTGTGTACCTGACTACCTCGGTTGAGCCAGGTAACGTGAGGCCGCGTAGGACCGGATTCGCCTTTAACTTGCACAAGAAAGATTCTAGTGCAAGAAAGTAAAGCATCGCCGACAGTGGACAATCTTGACGAATCGAGCGAGTCAAAGTGAAGGGTCTCGACCTGACCCCATTCACTTCCACCATGACTCCAGGAGACGCATAAAGGAGGCCAATCCAGCTGCGAAAGTGAGGCCCGAAACCGACCACAGACAAGACAGCCCCTAGGAAACTGTGATCAACCCTATCGAAGGCATTGAACTGATCCAAATTGATCAGTGCAAACTATATGAAGACCGTCCTGGATAGTCCCACCCTTTACAGCATAAGACTGCTCAGGACAAATCCGACTAGGCAGGACAGTCTGCAAACGGTCAGCCAAGATCTTCGCCAAAATCTTTAAGTCAGTATTTAACATCGTTAAAGGGCGAAAGTTACTAATCCCATCCCCACCATGTTCATCCTTACGTAGCAACTTAGCAATATCCCTGGTGAAGCGTCTGGTTATAGAGCTCTGCCTCATCCAGTTGTTATAGATGGTTGCCAGCAAAGGAACAAACTTGTACGATAGCCTCAAGTAAACTTCATAGGGCAGACCATCGATCCCGGGAAACTTGTCTAACCCAACCGATTTCAACGCATCTTGAACTTCATCCTCCGTTATGCGGCCCTCACACCCTGCCGCTTCAGTCACCGAAAGGCGAGGGAAGTCGGTGGGATAGGTGTCGAACTGAGCAGAGCTCAGTCCGAGCCCCCTAGTGAAAATGTTCTCGAAGTACAGCTGAAATTCCTTACAAACGGCTTCTTTGGTAGTTCGACGTTGTCCATCTGGCAATGTGATACTCGCGGTATGCCTATCAGCAGCACGCCTGAGTTCCTCGACCCGTAATTCCTGAGCCATGTTCGTTGCCTCGCAAAATATTCTTTTTTAACCAAGCCCTAATTACCAGAGCTTGGTACTTCTTAGATTATAAGGAGCCCTTCAAGCCAAGAAGGGATGAGTTGAACTTCCAGTAGCCAGACATCCTACGTCTAGCCTTATCTAACTTAATAGACACATAACATTTTGTGGTATGAATCGTTATAGGGCTCAAAACTTGACCCACCTAAGTAATCTAAATTGACTCGCTTAGCTAACACTCGATCCAGATGGCTAGAAAGCTGAGTCGAGGCGCTCCTACCGGTCCAAGTTCATTCTACCTTATTTGGCTGTCTTTCGCGAAATTTGTCGACGAGATCAAGTCGATCGACAAAATCGCGAAAGTGTCTAGCATTCAAAGAGTAAGTACCCGAGCTGGTGGCCCCTCTATCTAAATTGGGATCAAGGACGGCGTTCCAATCTCCCACTCAGATTACCCACCTTGAATATATCACGTACGGCTCGATACACCGAAAAAATTGGGAAGTTCACTAACCGCGTTGAGCCCATAAACCCCAATCAACCGAAACGCCCTATCGTTTATGGTAACGTCCAGGACGCAAAGTCTGCCCGCCAGATCTGAAAGAACAAGAGGACACGAAGCAATTAGACGTCTACTTACCAGCCGGGTAACACCTCTGGAACTACCATCAAAGTATGCTGAGAAAGACAAAGAGCCCCTTCGACAGAATGACCTTCATGGAAGTTAGAGTCAAAGCGAGTTTCCTACAAACAACATTTATCAATGCTGCGGCGCTGGAGGTGCAAAAACAAATGGGACATATTTGTGTCCGATCTCAGTCCGCGGCCATTTGTACTTGCAAGCCTTAAATCCATTACGAAGAATTACTGGGGTTGAGTGTCCGGACTGAACATAGCTGGAGTTAGGACACTAACAGTCTTGCTCATGGATCCTGTGGCCATCTTATTAGTGATGACTCCGTCATGAGCAAGATCCCTGATGTCCCGCAGGAAATGTTAATTTTAAAGCCCTGTAGAGGGAGCGGTGCAGAACAATGGGACCTCCCCCCAATGAGAACTTTACTCAAGATGGAATCGTCCTTGATGTAAGATAAGGGGCCGAGGTCTTTGTTGGCTTCTACAAGCATTTTCATAAATACCTCAAACCCTCGATCCGAACGGATGACTGAAGTGACTCTGCCTTCGGGAAAGTTTGAAGGGTCTTCCACACTCTTTTTGTTTACTTCCTTAAAGTCTAGGAGGACCCTCAGTTCTTTCAGATAATGCGGCTGGACTTTTTAATGCCGCTCCAGGATCCTCTCGTCCACTTTACAGATGATTTTGCTTGAGTTGTGGTGAGGTCTGTCTTTCTTTTTTTTTTTTTTTTGTTGCGGTAGTTCATCACCCAAACTGTCAATTGATGAATTCTGCTGCCATTTCTTTGGCAAAGATAGTGGAGGTGGCGCGGTATCCATAGTGAAGTCGGGCGATGGTAGATCTGATGATAAATCCAATGGCAGCGGAGTGGGGATGAGTCCCTTTCTAGGTTTTAGACATGTCAAAATCAGTGGAGGCATGTTTCTGGGTGGAGGTGTAGACAGAGGTTTGAGCGTTCTTGGTTTTGGTGATGCGGGAGCGGAATGTAAGGGTTCGGTGGGGGTAGATATGCGTTGGTCGTCCAGCAGCTTTTTGAATTCCAAACATTTTTCGAATTTCTCGCAGCCAGGACTGAAGGATCTGACCCACGAGCTAGCTAATTGTTTGGGTGGGGTTTTGTATTTGACTATTAGAGGGACTATTGATTTTGGTTTGGAAGGGTACAATGCTTTTGCAGCATATGAATAATTTGAAGTTGTTTTGTTGATGTCGACCTGGGACAACTTACGGGATTGAGATTCCGCAGGTTAGATCTTCCTCCCACCTTTTACCATAGTCAGTCACTTCACCTTGGACTCTTCGATGGTTGCCGTAGAGGTCTTAGGGGGAGTGAGGGTTGTCCCCAGCCGATTCTGTGGGCGAGACTACGGGAGCCTCTTTTTCGCTTATCGCCATGGCAGGTGAGAAGGTGTCGCGAGCAGGGTCGGGCTTTTTCAGGGCCTTCTTCCCTGGGTAAACTGCGGAAAAGTGACCTATCTCACCGCAGTGCCAGCAGGCTAGTTTGCGGCCGGAAACGATAACCGGCAGTCTGCGCCGTTCCAAATCCAACAAGTCGGGAATGGAGTAGAAGGTTTTAACGTCTAACATGATGTCGAACCTCCATTCCTCGCGCATTCCGTCATATGAGGCGAAGATGATGTCACTGAACTTTAGCATGGCGGCTAAGTTCGCGTCACTGAGGAAGCTAGGAACCTCATATACTGAAACTGTAGTCTACCACCGCCTCATGTGCTCTGTACGGAAGATATAATCTTTGTTTTCTAGAGGCTTGCGGGGAAGGGCGACGGCACCTTCAGCGGTCAGCGACATTACATCCCAGAAATCGTAAGAAGTTCCGGCTATTACAGCCAGTACCTTTACGCCCAGGCTGGTTAGTTGACAGACGACCATATCTTTGTGGGGCTTGACGATCTTAAGTAAACGCTTATCTACCACAAAGACATACACCGTTCTTTTCTTTTGGTCTTGCTTAACCTTCTCCAAATTGAACATAAGCCCATGCTCCTTCATACCGCTAGATATGACCTTTGCCCGCTGGAGAAGGTCCTCAACGTCGACCTGTATTTTGGGTGGAGCTTTTCTAACATTATTATCTATATCTTTGGTGGGGGAGATATTTTCGGAGTTGGGAGTAGTAATATTCTGGTAATTTTGTTTAGAGGGGGTCACATTCCCAAAAAACCAGGATAATTTCCCAAGATCAGTGATTTTGAATCTAGAATTCAGTCTTGTCCTAATTCGCATAAGGTCAGCCTCAGTTTTTGAAGCTATTAATATATTGTCACGTGATATCGCACGGAGACGATAGAAATAAGATTAATACTATCCTCCCGTTGGAATGAACTGTGGCAACCCGTCAAAAAGGTGACCGTTAAGAAAGAATGTAGGTCACAGAGGGGATATCAACAGATGTTGGTACTTAGTAACCTCAGGTCGCCGGACACCAGGGAGGAGGAGGGAGAAGCCAAATGATTGGCTGGGGCCCTAAAACGGAAGTAGCACCTTCTCCCCGTCGGCGAAAAAAACGAGAAGAAATGTTAGTTATTGGAAGGGGCTCATGGCAGACAGACCCATAGCCATTTACTCCGGGTGAAGAAGACAAAAACATATCTTGGACACGAGGGACCCAGGTTCTTCAAGCCAGTGTTAAAAATAGCATAAAGTCTATTAGCCCGTGAAAGAAGAAAGATTCTCCAGTGGAACCCCGTCGAAAAATAAGATATGTAACTTTGGGGCTATTTCTCCTTTATACCCAAATTTTATATACCACTCTCTCTCTCTCTCTCTCTCTCTCTCTCTCTCTCAATTTGAAGAAACGAAAGAACAGAAAAGAAGAGAGACATTTATGTCCATGGACTGTTCAATTCATTATACATATTTGACACTTTGAAAGTGTATCTCTTGTTATAGTAAAGGATTCATGTATTTTTATGTTACCACGTGGTCTAAGTTATTCTTTGCAGTTCTGCTACGAATTTGTTGAGTCACATTTCCTTTTCAGCTTCTATTTGCTTAGAATTATCCTATTAATTCATTTGAAATATCACACGGGAAACCAGAGTTGCCGACTACTACAATATAATATTATTACGACTAAAACCTATAGGTTCATATCTTCTGTTGTCTAGGGGAGGAAGTTTAGTGGCCTTGGTGGGTGTGTGGATAGTGTGAAATTTAGAACCCCTTGCCAGCGGCGGTCGGTCTGGCCCTAAATTAATCCCTCACGTAATATGCCAGGTCTTATATGCCTGAGAGAAAAACTCTGAACGAGGACTTATTCTATAGGGGATCAAGTGCCAACCTGCCCCGTCTTCACACGTGCAAAAATAAAGTCCCGTTTTGGGATTTTAGTCAATTTGCCGTCACAATATCGTCTACCCACGATAAAATGATGGATATTTAATAGTGGACATTTTGAACATACATGCTGGGGTCCACAAGTGACTGCACGAAATTTTGTATTGCTAAATAAGTATGGAATGTTTTATTCTAAGTTCGACCGCTGTTTTAGACAGAGTTAACGGCCTCAGTATAATTTGTAGGGATTGTACACATCGTCATCAACTTGACTAAATTCAAAGTTTTCGACAACAAAAAACAGGTTTTCTCCTCAGTCGGATTCGATATCGTCTTATTTGCCCCTCCCCTTCGGTGTTTTGGTTATCTTTCGGTTTTTCGTCATATGTGGTGGTTATGTAGTCCGGTAATTCAGTATTTTTATCCTGTTTCGATAGTGTGCAATTATCATAAGAATCGGTGAATTTTACACACCGAATTCTTTTAATGACCGTTGTTTCCGGAAAATAAATCAAGTAAGCAGGACTTTGTTTATCATAGCCGACAAAGATGATTTTTTTCACAGCGAGGATCAAATTTCGTTTTATTTTGTACATAACTGTGACGGTGCATAAATATTTATCCCAGTATTTATTTTATGCACGTGTGACGTCGGGGCAGTCTGGCACTTGACCCCTCGCAAAATAAGTCCTAGTTAAGATTCCCTTTTCGGGCATATAGGAACTGGCAGATAATGTGGGGGTTAATTTGGGGCTAGACTGACTGCCGCTGGCAAGGGGGTTTCCAAATTTCACGTTACACACACCCACCAAGCCACTTCGTTTTCTTACCCCCTCGGATAACGGAAAACATGGACTTCTAGGTTAAGATGAAAAAAAAATCATTCACAGTAGTCGGCAATTCCAATTTCCCGTGTAATGTTTTTAAAGGCGAATAAGACATTTAGCGAGAATAAATTGAAGCGAATGAAGCTGAAACAGATATATGCAAAAGAAGGCAACTCGACAGATAAACAGCATAATGAATGAATTTCGACACGAGGGAACATTTAAAATATAACAAAATTTTAATACGTGAGGATCAAACAAATACTTATGAGGTTTAAGCAACAGTTCCTTTCTTTTCTTTTAAGGTGCCGGTGATATCAAACCAGCAGACAGCCTTAAACACAAATGTATCTCTCTCTCTCTTTCTTTTCTCGCTTTCTTCTTTCTTTCTTTACTTTTAAAACTTGAAAAGGTAGTTAAGTCCATTCGTTCCTTTACAGTTTATGAAACGAATTTCTTCAGTCTATTTCTTTCCTTTTCTGAAGACATATAAGTCCCAATATTTGGGAAAGTTAGGAGGGGAAACAATTTAAGATGTACTTATCTTTTTTTCGAGGTGTTCATTTCCTAGATTCCTTTCTTTTACGGGCGAGCGGAGTTCTGTAGAATTTGGCGGGAAGTTACCTGTTATCTTCTATCCAAGATTCTTTCCGCTCTTTCCCGGAGTTTCGGCGACAGTTTCAACACATCTTGTCACGCCGACTGCTGTCCCATAACTGAATTCTTTTCACGGGCGAGCGAGCCCGGAGTTTTTTGGCATCAGATCAGCATGTCCTCTCACGGTGACCTCCGTCCTAAAAACTAAATTCTTTATCCCTATTTCCTCTGAATTGAGTCTGCATTATCCGCTGTATTCTTGACGGAAAAGTGAACAGGTTTTCCCAAGAAACGTTTTTCACCTAAGAGACTCTTCCAAAAAATTTTTCCATTCGTAGAACACCCCTTTTTTGAGTTGTAAGTACCAGCACCTTTTTTTGTTGAAGATATATCAGTTCCTTGTAATTCGTGATGTTATATAATGACTGTTGACATGGATTTTGGGTTCGTTCCTGGTGACCCCGTGTGCTTTGACAAGTTGTTATGTTGTAACTAGTAAACAGGGGATGGCAGTGCGTCAGGGTAGGCCGGTCGAGTAGGCGTGTAACCGGAAGGAGACCACGTGATATGAGAACCACGCAGTCAGATTTAGACTGTCATTTCAGTCAGAATCGAGAGTCGAGCCAGGGAAACGCAGCCGATCAGAGGCATTAGTGTCGTCTCTGACGATACGGCTTGCAAGGGGGGTGCCAGCGTTGGCACCACCTGGCTACAGGAAGAAGATATGGGGAAAAAAGTCTCCTCTCTGAGTATTTGTCTCTTCATCTATCTCTCAAACTTACAACAAACTGTGTGCCCCTTTCGAGAATAAAATGAGAGAGATATAATTTTATAAAGAAGTGTGTTTCGTTTTGTTAATTGAATTTCGTAAATCATGTTTGATTATCTCGTTGATGAATTCATAAAAGACTATACAACAGTGAGTGACACAGTATTTTTCGAAACAATTGTATCATTGTTACTTGATTCAGTTTTTTGACTGGTCGTTAAAATAGCAATTAATTTTAGCAACTAGTGTTTTTCTTCAAAACTTTGTAACTCTGTTTATTTATTTTTATTTACTTAGTAATAAATAGTTCTTAGTTGTACGTAAATGATTAGTGATAGATTGCTATCATCAAGATATTGTACCAACTTGCCAAATACCTCAGCATTTTTGTTGGGGTTTATTTCATCATCAATATCTGCAGTGATGGTGTTGTGTAACTTCAGTGTTCTCATATAGCCAAGAAACTTTACCTCCCATAACTCATATTTTCTTTCGTCTCCTCGGAAAATCAATGTATGGGACATATTAAACTATCCATTGCTGGGCTCATAACCTGTTAATATCTCAGGGGTATACCGACTCATAGTGTTTGTCAGAAATAAGAAAACAAGACGTAATTTGGGAGATATTATATATACACGTGCTCACCACTAGCCTTTACTGCCAAAAACTAAATGTATTAAAAAAAAAACAAAGACAAAGGAAAAACGAATTGCGCGTCAGATTTAGTGGTGCCTATAAACAGGTCACTGGACACGCCGTCGCGTAATAAAATACTAAAGTAGTTTGTCACAACTGCATCACCATATACCCATTGGACTATTTCAGTTGATACATTTAACAAACAATAACTAATTTTCTTGCCAGAGAAAACTCAATAGGAAGGAGATGAAAAGAGTAAATGTAGATATATATGTTGAAATGTTCTCATCGTATGTACCTGTATGTGAAGTTCTGAGAAAAATTAATATTTGTGAGTAACTTCCATTTTTCTATATTTCAACAGAGGCAATGTGCCTCAGCAATTCTCTGGAACTGATTACAATATAGATTGATACAAGTTGTTTTTTTTTACATCATACAGATTATACTATTATTCTTATTAGCACAGCTATTCCAATTCCACCAAACTTGATGTTTTGCGATGAACTGTCGATTTGAGATACAAATCAGCGCCATTTTCCAAAAAAAATTAAAGTTGTATCATTTGTTACCGGAGTTTCTATCTGTACCTAAGTGTTGTAGAATGTTTCGGCGACGCTGTGATTTTAAAGACGAAAATGACAAACTAGATGCAAATACAATCATTATCATCATAAAGGCGTGCCGATAGCATGGATTTCCTTCTCTCTCTCTCTCTCTCTCTCTCTCTCTCTCTCTCTCTCTCTCTCTCTCTCTCTCTCTCTCTCTCTCCATCCTTATCAGCCATCGCACTTAGTAGGTCTTCTAAACGGCACCAAGTGTCCACAAAAGATTGGTTTGAATTAATTTTTGTTAGTTGACCAACACTGGTGTGCCCAAGTGTAGGAGTCCATAGGAGAACGTCGCTTATGAATTCGCTCTTACTTTTCCATCAATACCCGCATGTCTTATTCGTCTAACTTGTATTGTTTGTGTGATGGAAAGTAAGTTGCCATACAGCAGTTGTTTTCTAGTATGACACAACAAGATTTCCACTAATGTTTAAAATGTATTAATGATTAAAATCGTATTTTTAAATCAGAAGAAATAATTTTGTAAAAATGAAAAATATTAACATCAAGATTTTAGATGAGGTTATTCTTCTGACTAAGTTTACAAATTCAAGGAAAGGTCACTTGAGATATCAAGCTGACAAGTTTATCAAAGCTGTTAGAAATTGCAGGTGCAAGCATAATCTCTCCATGTGTGACTTGATGAAACTTAATGCAGTTACATAACCTTTTACTGAAGCCAAGTCAGTGGCCAAGCCGATCGAAAAAGCTTATGGGTAATTTTGCTCCTTCGCTTCAATCTATGTGATATGAGAACGCAATATCCAATCAAAAGGAGGTCTAGAGATTTTTTGTTTTTTTGGAGGCCCCCCTCCCCGATCACCGTGAATGGAAACTGCCCAATGAAAATGGGATACGAAATGATCCGTTATTGGGTGACCAATCAGAAGCGTTTAGGTTTGCAATTTTCTTCTATGAAATATTGGGCTCGAGACTTTTAATCTGAGAAAAGAGACTAAAAGAGAAAGCAATACTCTGAAAATCCTACTAGAACAAGTCTAGCCGCTACAAGAAAACTCTTATGGAAGAAGTATCGAAGTTCCAGATTTCCAAATTTTTTTCAGGCTGAACCAAGACCAGCATTTCCTATGGAAAAAAACTCCATGCTAATTAGCATAAAGTTAAAACGCTAGCTAACTTCCTCACTGTATCTTTTCTCTCCTAACTAGTGTGCTGACCTTTTTTTTCTTTTACAATAGTGGATGGTTACATAATCATTCTGCAATAAAAAATATATTGTTATTGTTAACTCAGAGCTGATCTGTTCTTGGAGTTGCCTTCATCTTTGGCAACTCATTTCAACTAATCTCTTGAACCAAGACGCTCTAATCCCCTTCAATTAGACCACAGTATGATGCTGCTTCCAGGAAATCTAATGCAATGTACATTCATCCATAGTTACGTTGATATGGATCATGTTTCTTGTTTTATGCTTTAAAAATATTTTAAAGAGGTTTTACAACCAACTTTTGTTTATAATTATTTTTAAAAACCAAATACAAAGAGTTCTAATTGTTTTTATTTTTTTTGGCGGGGGGGTATCAAAATAAAAAAAATATAATTAGAAATGAAATAGAATCATAACATGAAATATACAATAATAAATATATGATTTACATTTAAATTTATATATTGTGGTATCACCTCCATTGCTCGCAAAATGACTTCTACAAACGGCTACTTGAAAGTGACATTCTTCGCTACCATAGAGACACATTCTAGTATAAAAGAAAATGTGCAAAGACATTTCATTCTTTTTCAGGTAACATACCATAGCAGTAAGGACTTGTTCTCGTCCCCTCTGTGGACACCCACCAGAACATTGCTCTATACTAGTGGCCAACAACACTTTACATAATATCAATTTATAGACATATCTATGATTACGCACACAGCAAACAAGGAACTTTCTCACATATGTATTGTCTAATACAAACATAATTCCACACTCTAAATCGCTCTTTTTAGCAATATCAGACATCAGGCATAAAAAAGAAATTTCTACATAGATACACACCCACACCTTTCCTATTTTTGTGTCTCATTCCTTCCTGTATTCATGTCCCTGTTCAGTTAGCCCTCCAATAAAAATTTGTTGGGTCGTATGAACTGTGTTTAAATTCATTCTTAAGTGAAACTTGCATTCGACATTCTCTACAAACAGAGTTCTTCGATAAAATGAAACGCAGTTTCTTCCAGGCAGCGGTCGTGTCGATACTGCTATATGGGTGCACTACTTGGACGCTAACAAAACGGCTGAAGAAGAAGCTAGACGGCAATTACACAAGAATGTTGAGAGCAATATTGAACAAGTCTTGGCGGCAACACCTCACAAGGCACCAACTATACGGCCACCTGCCCCCCCCCATCACGAAAACTATACAAGTGAGACGAACCAGACACGCCGGACACTGCTGGAGAAATAAGGACGAACTCATCAGTGATGTACTCCTATGGACCCCCGCATATGGCCAGCAAAAGCAAGACGACCAGCTCGAACATACATACAGCAGCTATGTGAGGATACGGGATGTAGCCCTGAAGACCGGCTAAAAGTGAAGATTGATTGGGAGAAGTGGCGAGAGCGGGTCAGGGATATCCGTGCTAGCGGCACGACATGATGATGATGATGATGATGATGACCTATTTCAGTCCATTTAAGTATTGCGTTATATTTGTATATTTTGTTTTTCTATTACAAATCTGTAATATAAAGTTTATTTATCTAAAAAAAAGTGTAAGACAATAGATGTCTCCCTTGGAGAATGGGTGTATTCGTTTAGGGGGTCATGTACAGTCAAATGACAATCCCCAAAATCCATTCTCCCTCATTTCCCCTTTGTCCTTTGAACAGTAAAAACGGTGGGTTCTGCCTGGTCAGATTGTCTAGTAAAACTAGTATAGCTATTATCATTTTACTGTCCATCAATCTTAAGAAAGCCTTTTTCTGTTTTGTACCCCTTTTACAAACTGGGCGTTCATAGAACAATATGTACATATTTTATCTGTAGGGACATGTTTGTATATTCTTTTGAATAATTCCTGTATGCATACTGTGTATATATTAAATGTTTCTGCATGTGTAAATGAGCTTATCTTGTTTTTCCTTTCATTAATCTTGGAGAGTGGGACATCAACAAAATATCTTCCCTACCACCAAACAACCAAGTAAAAGCTTTTTAATGTATTTATTGCTTAATATAAAGAGTTTTAATTTTTCTTGAATTTTTGGTAAAGACGAACGTTAACTCATTTTATTTGTTTTATAGATATCAAAAAAATAAATCAAATCTAGCAGTAAAATATCTTTAAAAAATCTATTTCATTTTAAATTTCATCTCGTAAGTCATTTTCATCTTTAAAAACGAAACGTGGCCAAAACGTTAGTAGTGGAAATATCCGCCTTTGTTAATGGAGTATCGGAAATCAGCAGGTTTGTTTGAGGTGAACAGTTTATGGAGTAGGAGTAGTAGTAAGTAGGTCATCAGTTTATTGAAAATGAGCTGATGTCACTTGTTTGACGAGTTGGATCGAGGTTAGTCGATTATGAACTCTGGTTGGCTGCTTAGGGGTTGTAGAAGTTGATATGATACTTGATACAAAGTGTTAAGGACAAAGAAGTGATGGTTATGAATCAAGTAATGTCAATAGCAATATTTATCTATTTGTTTATTTTACTACAGATACGTACGTTGTTATTCGGCTTCTTCATTTCGCTATCACAGTCATCAAATCGCGCCGACATCATGGACTGGCCTGACTCTCTTTCGCCATCATCAATCGTTCCTAGCAGGTACTCCCAGCTGCTTCCAAGTCCGCACTGAGCTTATTTACCTAAGTCTTTTCCGGTCAACTAACACTGGCACGTCCATAGGAGAACGTCGCTTTTGAGTTCGTCCTTACTTCTCCAGAAGTACTCCGCATGTCTAGTTCATCTTACTTGGATTGTTTGTGAGATGGGAGGTAGGTGACCGTACTGCTGCTGCTGCTTTGTTGGGTGCTGTTTCCAGATTTGGTCGAGACAGTTCGCAGCATTCTTGTGTAGTTTCCATTTAGCTTTTTCTTCATGCATTTTGTTAAAGTTCACGTTGTGCATCTATACAGTAGTATGGACACACCAACAGCTTGCAAGAAATCCCACTTTATTTCATCGTTGAGATCAGATTTCCTTATGATCGATGGCCTGTTAGAAGCATTCCAAGCCTTCACTAGGTGTATGTTAATATCACTTTCAGTAGATGAGATGTTGCTACCAAGGTACGTGAACTTGTCGACTAATTTTTAGGCTTGCCCCTGTTACAGAAAGAATTACAAATTATTGTTTAGCGCGGGAATTATTTTGACCGTTGTTGTCTCAATCTCATTATTCCGACCAATGAGGATGATTTATCCCATTTTGCCCGGATGACTTTCCAGGGCAATATAAAAGGCGGTGAAAACGCGCGCTCTTCCTCTTCCTCACATATGTTTGAGCAGGACTGACCGATCCTCTCTTTCTCTCTAACTCCAGCAGCAGACCACCATTCACCATGATGAGAGCACATCCAATTTATGGACCGTTGTTTTCTAAGAAATCATTCCTTTATCATTTGTTCATCCCTCCTAGATCAACTGATCCTGGAAGCTTCAAATTGGATGTTTAATTCCTGCTCTAACATCAGCAACTCTTTTCTTCTATTATTTTTACGACTCACAGTACAAGGGGATTTCGTCTCAAGCTGATATAAAAAATTTTGAAATTCAAATAATATTCTCGTCGACTCATTTATTTTCTTCCTTCTCTTAATATAACAAAGGCAACAGGACTGATCAACCTCATTATCTACTGTTATACCCCTTAGATTGGAGATGACTCCTTCCTTCTTGTTTAAAACACATGAATTCTATTTTATTTGCGTTCATGTAGAGGCCAATGCCCCCTGCTGCTTTCTTTAAGCTATGCAGTTGGGATTCGGCTTGGGTTGGTACATGAGCGAAAAGTGCTTGGTCATCTGTGTAGTCTGCACATCTCATAGTTTTGGCTGGATATCGTCTGCTTTAAGCCTTTTTAGATGTGAAATTGTTTTCTTTTATCAAACCTTTTAACGTAGTCAAGGGAGAATACAAACAAAAATATGATGTTAATATATCTTCTTGTAAGATTCCATTAACTATGTCGAAGAAGTCTGTCTCCATCAGGTGAACGAACCATTACTTTCGTCTTTCTATAAAGCATCATTATAGCTATAACTGTTTTGGGGGAGACCATATGCTAAAAGTATTTGCTCCATCTTCCTCCTGTGTTTGGAATCAAATGCCTGGGAGAAATCTACAAACAATAGTGTTTCCTCAGGACTTTTTCATAAACTCCTTCGATAATTAGATGGATTGTCAGAATCTGTGATATTGTGGATCGATTTCTCTGTAAACCATTTTGATTTTTCCTCAAAGATTTCTCAATTTCAGTTTGGATACGATTGAGAAGTAGAGCATTATAAACCTTAACAGCTATAGAAGAAAGAGTTGTGCCTCGGTAGGGATTTCGAGGTCTCCTTTCTTGGAGAAGGAGAGAGTACAGGCTTTTGGCCATTTCTTTATTATGTTTTGTTAATACAAAGCATTGCATAATCGAAGTTGTGTGTCGTCAAATTTTCTTGTTTTCCATAGTTCATGGCGTATTTCATTGAGACCTGTTGCTCTTTTCTTTTTTTTTTTTTTTTTTTTGTATTACTACGTCAATTTCTTCTTTGGTAAAATGTTCAAGTTTTATATCTAATTGTCTATTAATCATTTTTGGATATGTTTGTCAGAGATTTTTGGAGGGTTTTTGAGTAGGTTGTTGAAATGTTCTTTCCACTACTGGATACTTTCTTCTTAGCTGGCAGCTTTTAGTTATGCTTGTAACGTTACCATCCTCTCGGCCCCCACACACGTTAACTTTCTTCTAACCATTCCTTCTTGGCCGGCCGGTGATCAACTCGTGGTCCGAGGGGGGTAACGCACATTTCTTGCCACTGCAAGAATACGATCGGAGGGACAGGAGAAAATAAAACAGACGAACAAACACGAACAAAATGCTTGGGGTTAACTCAGAGCAGAAGGAGAGTATGCAACACTACATGCATGTGCAGACTAACGCTAGCGTGGGTTACTAGCGAAAATTCCACAAAGCAACTAGAATGCCGACATCTCATGACTCGATCTTCTTCGCTGGACCCTATCTTCTCTGCTGGTCTCACCGCTCCGGTGTCCCGTGTTGACTGCCCCTGTCCGTGGTTCCACGCCAACTCCCTGCCAGCTCCTTTGTCCAACCAACTCTCTTTCGCGTCCCCTTACCACTTCTGGATACGGCGAGATTTCAGGTCCAAAAATCCTTTGTCTGGTTTCGCGCCAAAACAGACAAAGGAATCGTCTGCTTGGCGGGCCACCTATATAATGTTATATGCTCTCCAAGGGCTCTTCCTTCCGTTCACTTCATTTAATGTCTGCCATGCTAATCATGATTTTCTATCTTCTAACACGTTCCTAATTTTATTGATTTGGCTTTGAATGCATTCTAATAATTCCTTTTCGTATGGGTTAGTTCTCTTTGGACCTTCTAATGCTCTTTGGCATTTGTTTGGTGTCTTTTGTTTAATAAGGAAGCTTTTTTTCACTTTATCTCTTTTTTTTTTTTTTTTTCTAATTGACTCCTATGGAACTCTATATTCAACTCTTAGTTTATTTGATATGCACTCGGTCTCTGCTTCTAAATGGTTAGTTACAAGGTTTTCATATTTGTCATGCAGGGTATGTCTATCAGACGTCTCATGAAGAGCATCGAACTTGTTTTTTTTTTTTACTGTTTGTACATATTAATTTTTATATCAATATTGGTAAGTATGGATTTGTCATAACTTGTAGTTTTAATTGTTTCTTATTTCAGGGTAGACTAAGACGTATCTTTGCCTAGATGATTCTGTGATCGGATATACTTCTTCAAGAGAGAAGTATGCCTCACAGTTAAAAGCGCTATTTATCTATTTATGGTTTATGAGTTTCTAGTCCAGCTGGGCTTTCGAGTCGTAGTATTTGTCGCTGCCTCCCACCAGACACGGTTTCTAGTCCAGCTGGGCTTTCGAGTCGTAGTATTTGTCGCTGCCTCCCACCAGACACGGTTTCTAGTCCAGCTGGGCTTTCGAGTCGTAGTATTTGTCGCTGCCTCCCACCAGACACGGTTTCTAGTCCAGCTGGGCTTTCGAGTCGGAGTATTTGTCGCTGCCTCCCACCAGACACGGTTTCTAGTCCAGCTGGGCTTTCGAGTCGTAGTATTTGTCGCTGCCTCCCACCAGACACGGTTTCTAGTCCAGCTGGGCTTTCGAGTCGGAGTATTTGTCGCTGCCTCCCACCAGACACGGTTTCTAGTCCAGCTGGGCTTTCGAGTCGTAGTATTTGTCGCTGCCTCCCACCAGACACGGTTTCTAGTCCAGCTGGGCTTTCGAGTCGTAGTATTTGTCGCTGCCTCCCACCAGACACGGTTTCTAGTCCAGCTGGGCTTTCGAGTCGTAGTATTTGTCGCTGCCTCCCACCAGACACGGTTTCTAGTCCAGCTGGGCTTTCGAGTCGTAGTATTTGTCGCTGCCTCCCACCAGACACGGTTTCTAGTCCAGCTGGGCTTTCGAGTCGTAGTATTTGTCGCTGCCTCCCACCAGACACGGTTTCTAGTCCAGCTGGGCTTTCGAGTCGTAGTATTTGTCGCTGCCTCCCACCAGACACGGTTTCTAGTCCAGCTGGGCTTTCGAGTCGTAGTATTTGTCGCTGCCTCCCACCAGACACGGTTTCTAGTCCAGCTGGGCTTTCGAGTCGTAGTATTTGTCGCTGCCTCCCACCAGACACGGTTTCTAGTCCAGCTGGGCTTTCGAGTCGGAGTATTTGTCGCTGCCTCCCACCAGACACGGTTTCTAGTCCAGCTGGGCTTTCGAGTCGTAGTATTTGTCGCTGCCTCCCACCAGACACGGTTTCTAGTCCAGCTGGGCTTTCGAGTCGTAGTATTTGTCGCTGCCTCCCACCAGACACGGTTTCTAGTCCAGCTGGGCTTTCGAGTCGGAGTATTTGTCGCTGCCTCCCACCAGACACGGTTTCTAGTCCAGCTGGGCTTTCGAGTCGTAGTATTTGTCGCTGCCTCCCACCAGACACGGTTTCTAGTCCAGCTGGGCTTTCGAGTCGTAGTATTTGTCGCTGCCTCCCACCAGACACGGTTTCTAGTCCAGCTGGGCTTTCGAGTCGTAGTATTTGTCGCTGCCTCCCACCAGACACGGTTTCTAGTCCAGCTGGGCTTTCGAGTCGTAGTATTTGTCGCTGCCTCCCACCAGACACGGTTTCTAGTCCAGCTGGGCTTTCGAGTCGTAGTATTTGTCGCTGCCTCCCACCAGACACGGTTTCTAGTCCAGCTGGGCTTTCGAGTCGTAGTATTTGTCGCTGCCTCCCACCAGACACGGTTTCTAGTCCAGTTGGGCTTTCGAGTCGGATAGCAGTAGGTCCATAGTTTCCCTTCCCTTTTTTAATTTAGTGTTTTGGCATACAAGGCTATTCTCAAGTAAAAAATCTGTTAGATAATCCTCATCTTTGTTTGACAAGTTGTGTTAGCAAAATTTATTATTTTCGTCTCTGCCTATTTAAGCATTCATATCTCAATCGATGATTTGAACGTAATGTTTGGGAACATGTCGAACAAAGATTGTCCGTTGTAGAAAGTAGTGATATGCATTTCATCAGTGACATTTGTGGGACTGTAGAAATTACTGTTGTGCAGGCGTTGCCTTAAAATGTAGCACATATAATTCGCGGTTGGGATCTTAAGGCGCAAGGACTGACAAGTATTCCTACATCTATGACCGCATTTAGTTTTTCCATGCAGATGCCGAAACAAATTTCTACCCATTACCGGTATTATAATATCTTAATTTTGGTTCACCAAGTTAATATTCGTGTTCTTGTACGCCTATAATGTCTATATTGTGCTCGGTTGCAAATGCTATAACCTCGAGCTGCTGATTTATAGTATTTAAAGTCCTAACGTTAAATGTCTTTAAGTTAACACTGTTTTCAAATAAGTAAGCTGGTTTTGGGTTTGGACTCTGGTAGCTGATTTTTCAAACACTGGGCTAGAACTCCATCCTTATCAGAACTCTTTTTCCATATTTACCTGTGGGAAGGGCGATTCAGTTTGAATGTTTGGTTTGGATTAAAGTCATGTCATTTTCGCTGTTTTTATTTTCTCGTCAATGGACGCCACCCTTAAAGTAGCAGTAGTTTCCTAATTGAACTAATTTATCCTGACTGTTGAACAAAGTGTTTCTTCTGCTCTGAACCTTGTGAAGCGCGCCATTGACCTAATGTTGGATTCATCTTCTTTCCTTTACATCCACCATACTACATCTCATAGTTTCTGTTGTTATATACTTGTGTAGCACGGAAAATACTCTCCCTCCCTCAGAGACTGTTATCCTATGCCAGGGCAGAATATCTGGTGGTGAAGTGTCAAAAAAGAACCCCCAAACTGTTTTTCTTAAGTTTTAAGTTTAAATATCTTCATCTACCTTGATCAGTCATATGTGGAATTATCTCATTCTGTCATTACGGTCAGACAATTGTTTTAGCGGTGGGTAGGGGTCTGATTCGAGTTTTCTGATTCGAATGAAATATTCTTATTTTGGTGGAATTTGTTTTATTTTTACATACTTTCAGACATTTCTACTGTCTCTATTCTCTTTCTTCAAAATGGACACGTGAAACGAAATAATATTGAAAGTACCATAGACATACGCCTTTAAATTGTGTAAGTTTTTACTTAGTATAAGTCTGAATATCTCCAGTTTTTTTAGTCACGTTTGGTGGGTTAGTCTTACTTCCTGATTTGTGATACTACTTGTCTTCAGTAGCAGTTCTGATGAAATCATTATTTAGGCATTTTTCGTATATTTATTTTCGGTTGATGGTTTAAAATGTGTGTTTCTACTATTTTATTTATATTTTTGGGGTTACAGACAAATTACATTGCCAAATGTTCCTACACTATTAATAGGCGAAGGGTGTGAAAGTTGGGGGGTTTTTTTTGGGGGGGGTAACTTAATTTATTAATATGAACAATAAAGACAGCTTTAGAATCTCAGGCAATTTTGCTAAATTATTAAAAATTGCAGTTAATTTCTTGAGAGAGAGAGTTAGCATTTTAATACAAAGACAATACTGACAATATAGGCAAGAAATTTAACCAAAAAGAAATCCTTTCCGTCTGAATGAGTTTCGCGCCATCTTATCATAGCTACACCAGCTACTCGAACCTGAAATTCTCAGTAAAAGAGAAACGTTGAGTCACCCATAACGTCAGCTAACGAAACGTAACCCCTACGTTTACGAGTGAATTTCTGTTAACGCACGAACTATTTTAACGAAATAGATTAATTCTACCGGCCTTTTCGGAGACAGTTCTTAACCACAGGATAAAATACATCGTATCTAAAAGCTTCTCTTGTTAATGTAGTAAGATATTTAATTATTACTTATATCTAAAAGAGGAACTTCTTGTACGCGATAACACAGAATTTTATTCACTCAAACCATAAAACAAGCAGCCGGTTACTCCTATATAAACATAACTGTCAGGGACCAAAACAGCTGTTCCCGAGCATACGTGCTCACAGGAGATGGATTTGTGCCTCTCCCAGCAGCCAGCGGCCGACGTGGGATCTGCGCCTCTCACAGCAGCCAACGTGGAATCCAACCAATCACAACCGTAGACTCAACATTGCCGATGGCAGTTTCCAACGAATCACCGAAATTCTCTCAAACAGCTCTTTTCAGAGCTAATTTCCGAAAGTCCTTACCAGCTCTTCTAAGAGCTATTTCTGTTACCTCTGGTCTCTTTACTATACCCCTTTTGCAGACACCACGAGACGACGACGTAGCAGCCAGCCACACTTACAACAAACCAGCAGCACCTGTTCCAGCACAACCAAGCTGCAGACACCTGCATCACCAAACAATAGACACCTGCGTCACCTCAGAGCTGACACCTGAAAACCAACTTCAGCATCACTAAATAGCAGACACCTGTATCGCCCAGTGGCAGACACCTGCATCACTAAGCAGAAGACACTTGCATCACCAAGCAGCAGACACCTGCATGAACCAGCAGCATACACCTTCATCAATAAGCAGAATCTGCATTACCAGATCAGCTCCTGCATCTGCGAATCAGCACCTGCATTTCCGTTCCGTTACAGATCATGCAACAGTCCCCCAGTCCACGAGTAGCAAATCTTGCTCGGACTATCATCAGCACTTTGATGTCATATTGACATAACTCCGGTTAATCAAGGACTGAATAAACCGAGACATCGATCATCCAGCTTCTTCAACATGTGTCCATATCTTCGACCGTCTCTAGCTACGTCTACGACCTGACCATACAGCTATACCCACGATTTGAACCCAGTACTGAGACTATCCTTATCTTCAAGACGTGCTGTCGTCAAAAACTAATAGACAACTGAGTCTACGACATTCAACAGCACCGACTTTCAACACCACAGAGACTACACATACATTATACAGCGACAATGACTCTACACACATGTACTCCTTTCGTGTACGATTCGCTCAATAAAGACCTGATATTTTAATCTTAACCACTAGTCCTTTGGCCTATTTGGTTCGGGGCTGCAGCACACTCCGACTGCTGCTCTGCAAAGGGGTAAGACTCCCCCAACGAGTGTCCTTGATATGGCAGTAAGCAATCAGATGGTGAGACTTCAGTAATACTGGAGCTTTGGGAAATACGGAGTTTTTATTTGACGAATCGTACGCGAAGAATTTGGTGTGCAGAGTCCCAGTGTGACAGTACATAAAATATTTATCCCAGGACGGGAGTTTATTTTACGCACGTGTGACGTCGGGGCAGTCTGGTTCTTAACCCCTTGCAAAATAAGTCCTAGTTAAGATTCCTTTTTCGGGCATATGGGAACTGGCAGATAATGTGGGGGTTAATTTGGGGCTAGACTGACTGAGCGCCGCTGGCAAGGAGGTTTCCAAATTTCACGTTACACACACCCACCAAGCCATTTCGTTTTCCTACCCCCCGGATAACGGAAAACATGGACTTCTAGGTTAAGAAAAAAATATCATTCACTGTAGTCGGCAATTCCAATTTCCCGTGTAATGTTTTTATAGGCGAATAGGACATTTAGCGAGAATAAATTGAAGCGAATGAAGCTGAAAAAGAAATATGCAAAAGAAGGCAACTCGATAGGTAAACAACACAACGAATATATTTCAACACGAGAGGACATTTAAAATATAACAAAATTTTAATAAGTGAGGGCCAAACAAATATTTAAGGTGCCGGCTATATCAAACCAGCAGACAGTCTTAAAAACAAATGTCTCTCTCTCTTTTTCTTTTCTCTCTTTCTTATTTCTTTCTTTACTTTTAAAACTTGAAAAGGTAGTTAAGTCCATTCGTTCGTTTACAGTTTAAGAAACGAATTTCTTCAGTCTATTTCTTTCCTTTTCTGAATACATATAAGTTCCAATATTTGGGAAGGTTGGGAGGAAAAACAGTTTAAGATGTACTTAGCTTTTAACTGGTTTACTTTCTTTGGCTTCGGCCAATCATTTGGCTCCATCCTCCTCCCCATCCTCCACCGGTCGTGCTACTCAGTGACCTGCATTCCTTTCTTCGTCCTACCCGGTCATGGAGTGCAGGTAGTTTGACCTTATCCTGGCTGCCCTTAGCGGTCAGTCGTTGTGCTTGTTAGTCTAACACAGAAGGGGAAGGGAGATGAAATCTTATTTCTTCCTTCTCAGTGGCATATCACGTGACACCCAGCGATTGAATACAGTCCACGCTTTGGTTTGAAGCCCCACCGGTATCGAAAGTCTAAACTTATACAGTCCATGTTAGTGTCAATTGTGAGTTTAGAGGATCTGGAACAAGTCTTATTGCTCTGGGCAAGTCAATGGTATCTATAGACGGTCGGAGAGTCGGTGTTGGCTTCGAGCGGTCGACGATAGCAGAGCAGTGTCGTCTACTTGTGGACTCGTCCTTTGCTCCGAGTGTCCGTTGCATCTGGCTGGCTGTTGCATCATTGCCCTTGTGGTGGTGGTAAGTATTCCTACCCCCAACCCAAAGGACTGTAAGAGGACCAGAAGTAGTCCTTAAAGAACTATATTGACTTTTGTTTTAAACCTGAAAAGGACTGGAAAAGACTGGAGAAGATAGCTGGAGTAAAGAGTGGACCACACCTGATTGGTAAACAGTCTGGACCTACGCATCTGCTACAATGGCCGAATTGAGGCGTCTGGTCGTCTGGATGCTGGTTGTAAAGCATCATCGAAAAGAGGCGCTGTTTATTTTTTAGAACTGCTACGTTAGCTGCTGATGGCTGCGTTAAGACGTCTTGTTCAGGTGCAATGACTAGGGAAAGGCAACGAATTCCTTTCGCCTTAAGGCCACTAGCAGCTGCTGAATTGACCTAGCCTTCAGCGACTGTTAAGTTTTATAGCAAGATGGGGTCGTGTATTTGCTGAGCTTTAACGTATCCGACCGCAGACAGTAACCGTCTCTTTTATTATGTGTAATAATAAAATAAATCATTATACCTTTAAGAATAGCTTGCAAATACCATCCGCTCCGCTAAACAGTTAGAAGCTACATCCAAGACGCATTGCAGAATTAATTTGTCTTGAAAATAGCCTCTTAGTTGGTACTGGAAAATTCCACTCGCTGACGAACTTGGCGATGCTATCATTGTTGATACCAGGGTTCGCTTCCGGTAGCGGTGAAAAATTCCGTTCGCTGACGACATAGATGACTTTGCATTTTTTAAATAAGGGGGCTACGATAACAGTAAGTGCACACTTAGCGCTATCGCAGTTCATTCAGTCATTGGCATATGCAACGCGAAAATAAAGCAATCCTACTCTGTTGAAAACAGAGTAGGATTGCTTTATTTTATTGCTTTAACTACACTTCTTTTTAGGGATTACATTACTTAACTTGTGCCATATTATACAATTCACACCATCAGGCACCACAATCGGTGCAGCAGTGAGACTTTGGGAATTTTTTACAGAACTATATACGTTTATCTTTTGTAGTTGATGCAAAATATCCAGATTTTGCCAAAATCGTCCATAAATATCTAAACTTCTTTTTAAAATATTTAGATTTTCACCACTCATCTAAATAGCTGATATTGACATCTCGTACCAACTAAAAACATCAAAATAAAAAAAAATCTCAGTTGTCAACATTTCAAATAACATATTTACAATGAATAACATACATTGAAAGGGTTGATAGGAGAGTAAGGTCACCCTAAACCTTTATGAAACCCTAAGCGGAATTTGGTTTAACACCCTTAATTGCTGTAAATAAGATTAAATGCTTGATCGTTATAGCAGTTAACTCTAAGCTAAATCTTGTATACACTGTCATTTTTGACGGCACGAGTATATTACAAGCTGGCTTGATAAATAAAAATAAAATAAACAATCAAGTGCTCTTAGGAGCCTCGGGCAGCCACGGGGCTCAAAGCAACCGTTTACATCGGACCGGCTTTATGGAAGAGAAAGAAAAGTGAGTTGGTATACGATCACGTTTCTCATTCTTAGAGTAAGACCGCTGTTTCATTTTTTTTTTTTTTTTTTTTTTTTTTGCTTGTTGCAAGAAGTACGTCAGCTGAGCATTATTAGTCATTGAAAACAAAAAACAAATTAATTGATGGTAAAACGCCGATATCTTTCCACGACAGAAAGCAAAGGCAAAAATTGAAAGGAAGGATCCGCGAATGTGACGAGTATTGACCTCGACACTGTTCTTAGTTGACCAATTTTGTCCCAATGTTCACAGCTTCGTTAGACCTTTTTTTCAAAATCTAACTTCCTAACCTTTTTAACACTCGCAAGCCGAGCGCTCTAGATTCTTCTTTGCTAATTCTAAGATCAAGAGGTTTTGTCTGACTAATGTCTGGATAAGCTTATCTTCTTGTGCCGATTCCGTCTCAAGCCTTTTTTGACATATTTGAATGAAAATTTCCCAATCCTACCCTTAAGAGAAATCTACTACTTATTGCCATTACGACACTCAGTAACTCACAAATTTGCTCTTTATTAATCTCTACACCAACGTTGGAATTTTTCTAAATAGTAAAACGTCGAGCAAGATAGGAGATCTACATTGACTTTTCTTCTAATTATCGTTCTATCCAAAAGACTATGTGCCCAAATCCAAATTCAAATCCCGTAGGATGCGACTGGACGCATTCCGTTATTGGTGGTGCTGGTTGTGTAGAGGATATTTTGTCGAGCTCACCAAGGACTAATATTAACACTCGTATATCCGTTATATGCTAACACTGAACACAACGGAAGGAAAGACCAAATAAACCCAATTGCACGTACAAAAATATTTAATATATACAATATACATACCAGTATTATTGGAAGAAAGATGTTTACAAATGAGTCTAAATAACAAGAACTATACAAATATTGTTCCATCAAAAACCAGTATGTGAAAATGGCATAAAAATGGTAAAGGATCTACTTGATGATCGAAGGTAATAAAACCATGTGACTTTACGGTTTCCTAGTATGGTGAAAAACAATGTTTCTATTGCTCAAAGATCGGAATCAAAAAGAGATCGAAAAGGGGTTTCTGAAACGTCCTGTGACACCCTACATTCTCCAGTTGGACATGCAAATTATTTCAGGGAGATAATTATTTGTTGTATCTCTATGCCATCAGCCATTTATTTTTTAGTCAAAGATGATATCACAAATACCAGTTGGGACTAATCGTTTGAAATCTGTCAGGAAGAGTCTCAGTTGTCAGAAGAAACGTGATTTGCATTGACCCGAAACGCACCGTTTCTCGTAGAAACATTATTCATGCTCGACTTCACCACTGCGCCACAGTAGACAGAGGGTTAATTTTTGCATCTTTCTACATCAGCAATGATATACCTAAAGAATATCAATCGCTGCAAACGGAACTGACGATATGTTGTCGTTAAGTATAAGCGCCAATCGACTTTGCAGACAAAGTGAACCTATCAGCTGGGCTACTTTGTTTTGATCTCTCATCGCCTACACAATGACACAATTCAAAATAAATGACATTAATCAATGTCGCAAACATACAAAGTACTCCTCGGTGAGCGCATTGAAGATTTGTACACGACTTCTAATATCCAGTTCAGTGATAATTCAGACAATCTCATCGACAGCGCAAAAGAACATTAATTTTAAGGTCCTATCTACGAATAAATGTACTTAGGTAGGGGCTCATTATGAATAATGTTTTGTAATTTTCTGCATCTTCGACAGACTTGACGCTATTCCCCGAATGTCTTCTAAACATGAATGGCCTGTGGTTTTTAACATATCAATACCAGTGCTCGTTAATCACTGGTCCTCAGTGCACAACTGGTTCGTCAAGATTTTTTTCTCAAACTGAGGTCAGATAAGTTTAAGCAAGTCCTTCTTGTTAATCCATCAGCTTTTATCAGTCTTCTCCAGAAATATTCCCATTTTCCCTCTCTGTACAAAGAAAAGGCAACACTAAGCTAAAACATACAGTAAGATTTTTAATATCCATATGGCACTTTTCATTGATTGAAGTTGTCCCCAAACATTGACAATTTCATGTAGATAATGACACACATAGCCCGTGTCATATGTGGGATCAGGACAAACCATGCTAGATTTTACGAGATTATAATTGTATTGATATATAATGAATAATTATCTCCCATAGAGAATTGGTATATCTGTGAGGAGCCTTTGTAGTGTGTTACATGACAATCCCGAAATCCAAATTCGACCTATTTTTGCCTCTGTTCTTTGAACAGAAGAGACGATGCCTCTGACCAGGAAACGGTAAAACTTCGACTATATTACCCACACTTGTCAAGTAAGCCTTTTTTCGATTTTGTACCCCTTCTACATACTGCTTGTTCATGGAACAAGATTTATATCATTCTACTATCGGACACGTTTGTATATTCTTTCTTCTAATATGCTGTTTAATCTGTGGGGATTAAACCTCTTGCCTTCCAAATAATACTTCTAATAGCCGTTAGTTGGTGTGACCAAAGTACCATACAAAGTCAAATCTCTCTCTCTCTCTCTCTCTCTCTCTCTCTCTCTCTCTCTCTCTCTCTCTCTCTCTCTCAGTTCTGGTCTTGAAAATCTGAAGCACACACTAGAGAGTGCGTTTACTAACAGAGGAGGCTCTCGCCGCAACAAATCTAGTGCCGTATCACATAAGGTACTATGCTTTGACGTAAGTCTTTACACAACTTCCATTCTATTAAGGACTCTTTAACTACATGATAGTACTTTTCTCTATAGTGTTTCTTTTTGATTTCTTGTCATTTCTGTATTCGTTCTATTAAATTTGTTCATGCAAAAAATATATCATTAATTCGCTGTGAATTGTTTTACATTGTTTAGCACGAGGAAGTATTAAACCATAATATATTTCCTCTGCTACAAGTGTCGGAATTGTGTTCTTCTCGCTCAAATAATTGTGGCAGTGACCTATGGTAATCAAATACGACAAATAAACGAAAAGGAACCTTCAAGTCGTTAATACCAAATCTCACTCGATTCCATTACTACAAATACAGCTTAAATATATATATACTATGTATATAAAAGGTTAAATGTTCTTGTGTGTGTAGATGAGTTTACCTTGTCTTTCCTTCATCCTCAAGAAGTGCCGACAGTATGGATTCCCTTAACTCTCTCTCTCGTCATCCATCCCTATCGGTCATTGCTTTTGGTAAGTCCTACAGTAGTACGGCCACTTACCTCCCATCTCACAACCAACTAAGACATGTTGGGCACTGCAGGGGAAGTAAAGATGAACACATAAGTGACGTGTTCTCCTATGGACTCTTATACATGGAAATAACAACGTTGATTGATCAGCAAAAAAACAGACAGTCACCAGTTCCATACAGACATAGGAATGTTAATATATCATGGATATACTAATGCTAATATTAATCTTTGGTGATTAGGGGCTCAACTAGATATCTTCCCTAACATCAAGCATTTCTATACTGGTAAATACTAAATTAATTTCAGGTTCCTCTCTCCAGATCTGTCTGTGCCAAATGTTTTGTCAACTTTCATTGTTTTAAAATCTTGACTTGTTTTTTTCTTGTTCTACCTCCAGGTCCCTTTTATCACATAAAATAGAGACCAAATTTATTGCTGGAAAATTTCAAGACTCTGTGTCACATAAAATAAAGACCAAATTCATAGCCCGAATTTTATTTTTTAAAAGGCACCAACTTTTGCAAATTCCAAAAATGTGTATAATTCTGTACCCAGCCTTTTTTTATATGTTGTCCTAATGTGGAAACCCAATGTAAATACGTATTTTCACTCACCCGAAAAGACTTGTGATGTTAGACTTGTAAATAAAGCGCCATTCAAACCTGATATACTGATGTAAAAATTAGGGTATTGTTTACTGAAAGTAAGATGAAATGAATAAAGCAAAGTTTTTTTTTCGGCGGTCGCAGCGGACGCTGGAAATCAGTCTAATCTTTGACGCATATCCCATAGTCTTCCAAGACAAGAGACCAGCGAAAATTTAAATGAGGCCAGTATTATCTCCATACTGCACTACATTTTTTATTCGGCCTGGAAAGAGAATATAGGTTAAATGCAGTCAGCATATTTAAACAAAATAGAACCAAGTGAACACGTTACTGTAGCTTCCTCACTCATTGTGATGACATATTCACTAAAATTCAAAAAGGCGTTTTTGATAGCTTTTTCTTGGTTAAAGAAATCTTAACATAAGATCGGAATTATCTGTATTGTTTTTCAAAATAGATTCAATCTTTGGCAAAGATTATTAGAATTCGTTATATCAACGGGATGAAAAAAAAAAGATTATTTCATATTCACTAAGTTTGATAAGGACAAAGAGTATAATCATGAGTCTTCACATAATTAGATAAAATTAGTTTGAGTTAAGATAGATGTAAGGATTAAATCTGAGTCCAGGCCACCCAATTAGTGGGATTTAGAATACACTGGCTGCATCCCTTGCCGAGGGGTGAAATTCCTCGCTAAAAATAAGTGTTTTAGGTATGACAATAAACTGTACGAATCCAAGGAAGTTTAGACTAACCTCTTCATTGCTATTATCCCTCTCGAGTTAGAAATTTTATTGTTGTTTTTTGTCTGGTTTGGGTTTTGTTTTTAAGCTTTTGATATCTGACTACGTCAGTTTCTTCTTACCTTAATTCGCTGGCGTCTTCTTGTCTATGAAGGCTGCAAAGAAAGAAAAGGAAGAAGTCGGAGATAGAAGATACCTTTCGAATTTCAACTTTATTTTGTTTTTGGTTTTCGCATGGCTACTCTTTAGCGAGAAATGTCTTCCCGAACTATTTGAGAATAGTCGTTTCTCCCTAATAAGGCGTTGAAATTTACAAGTCGTTTTCGGAGTTGATATGTCCATTATTCGGTGTTTTTAGTCATGGGTGATAAGTGTATTTGGTGCTTTTAATATCGACTGTTGTTAGCAGAGAGGGCTGCGACTGATGGAAGAATGAACCAGCGTGACACAAAAGCGGACACGTGATTTTCCACTCGAAGCAGGAGAAAATATGTGTTTCCAATCCAACGGTCACTCGAGTCTCTTTCTCGTGCCCTTAGATCCATTTTCAGGCATGTGCAATTCCAACTTCCTGTCAGCGGTTTATGGGAACTTCCGTACTTTTTTAACTACTTTTATTCTATCCATCTAATTTTTCCTTTTCTAATCACTACACTCTCAAGTCCACTCAACCTGTAGTAGCGGTAGTAGTAGCGCTATTAAGGTCTCATCTATGAATCGAACAAATGGTTGAAAATTATTTGAATTAAGAATACTCATCATCCAGTCGTGCTGCTAGCACGGATTCCCCTAACTCCCCCCCTCTCTCTCTCTCTCTCTCTCTCTTTACAAGTAATTTATAAAAGCTTCACATCAAAACTGACGACCCTATAAAAATTACATCATAAGTAAAATAACAATATTTATATGCTTTTGTGTGTCTTATCACTTAAAAGACTTATTACCTTTTATTACAAAAGAAGAAATTTGTCTATCATATGAAAGCACAATTTCTAAAAGTATCTTTTCTCTATGTTGGGTATGACACGAAACTGCATTGAATGGTATAATAATAGCCATGGAGTCTGAGGAATGTAGAATACCCTGTCGTTACCATTACTCTCAGGTCCACTTAGACCCAGATTGCTCATACCAGTTAAAGTTCCGTCTATAGGTCAAATAAAATTGTTCAATCATTTATTAAGGATCTTTATCATTAGTAATTATTTGAAATCATACAGCTGTGTGCAAATTGTTCGAATTAGATAAGAATACTTGATAAATAGAATTACTAATATTAAATAGCAATACTTGAAACTCTTTAACTATTAACAAACAAATGATTAATATTAAAGGGAATTACTAGTATTAAATATCAATACTTGAAAACATTTAACTGTGTGCAAACAAATGAGCTCTAACTCGTTAAAAATAATGTTACCTACAAACTATTCGCTTCCAAATAATATATATCTATGAACACGATTTAGTATTATACAACTCATCAGGGTTGAAATGCTATAAAACATCACTAAACCAAACCATCTCTATATTTCCTCAAAGGATTCTTTCGGATTCTGATCATCTGAACTACTTTTATATTTTATTCTCCTCAGTCAAAAATTCCTTTATGGAAGATATTATCTTAGTCTGATGTAGAAATTAGGATTGAGTTTTGCAGTGTGTGAAGAGGTTCTTTGAGAGGTATTGGTTTAACAGCGTGACTAGTGAAAAGATCTTGGAAGGAACCTGAACGTAGGTGAAGTCTGTCTTCATTTGTTTTTACCCCTATATGGGGGTAGGTTGTACGTTTTTTTATTTGTAAATTAATTTTTCAGGTGTATTGTTGGTGTAGTTTAAATGTCAGTGAAAGAGAATGTTTGGTGCATGATAATATGTAAAAAGCAAAATAGTATATGTTCGACAAACTATTAAGCTGAAAAACAATGAGCTCACATGTAACAAAATACATTGCACATGCGCTAGTTATGTCATTCTGCAGTAACGTTCACAGTTTTGTTGAATATTTCATTTAACCAAAATCTTATTGACATTGGTAGGATTTACTAAACAACAGTCCCAGATCTTTCCTAACCTTATGATTAGGGTGTCTGGTACATCCGGAAAATTCCTCTGGTGACTTTCCTTTCATATTCAGTTTTTATAGTCCCTTCAAAGTGGCTCCAGGGTAAGTAGGTAATTACTTATCCAATACACCTATGACCACCTTGCAGATACCCACCCGCTGTTTCTTGGAGTGTCCTCGGGGGATTAGTAGATTTTAGATTGAAAAGTTGAGTACTTTTCTTTGATACTTTATTAGATAACAAGACGGAATGACGAGAAAACCTTTAACTTTTTGGTTATCACGTCCAGTTGATCGTCTCATTTAACTGGGTTGTTGACTTGGTTGAATTTTTTCTATTTCCGTTCATTCAAAAGAAACGGATCTACTTAAACAGGCTTACCAGTCTTCTTTTTTCTTTTTGATACGTCCGTCAGTCTTTCTAAGAAGTTTTGGTTATCAGCTCTTTCATGACTCTTTGACAATCGGGCAGGTCTTCTTGGGGTGGGAGTGGCTATTGTGGCCTTTCTTCCTCTACAAAGAACTTTACCGCTCTTCATCTTCCGTTGTTCTAGAGCCATGGCTTAGTTTGCTATGGTTTGTCCTCCAGACTTTAACATATACCAAGTCAGTAAATTCTTCGGCCATAATTGGCAGCTGTCTTCCTCGACAAATGAACACGTAACTACTGCTGATGACTATATAGAAATATGCAAAAAAGAACTAAACTTTATCTTGTTTGATATTCATTGGAGCTTGCATTCTGATTTTCCATTATTTTGCCGTGCCTTTAAATAAAATAAATGAAAATAAACCTTGCATCAAGTCTAGAAATAAAACAGAAATACTACACAGTTCTCAGTTTTAGAGCGAAAATGAAACTCACGCGAATGTAGTTATAAACAAATCACGATTCGAAAAAGTATATGTTCCAACAATTGCTATGAAACAAACAAAAGCCCGAAATCCAAGTGTATTACTATATATAAAAAAAACAACCAACGAAACCTACGGCAGATAAATAAACACAGTAGACCACGGAAGACACGGTAGTCAGTAGCCAGTCTAATGACACAGATACCTATAATCTACCAACTCATCAATGCAGCTAATAGATTAACTACAGTTTACTGTCATACACAAGAACACTGGCAAAGACACATTCACTCGTGGATAGACGGCTGAAGGAATAAAGATTCTCGCGAACTCTATAACATCGCTATCAATGGACACGGTGACATGAGTTCAAATCCTGGACGAGACTGATTGCATTTTACATAGCACTAATACCCTTAGGAAAGGTATGAATCCAATTATTCTCCCTCCAGCTATGGGTAAATAGTAGGAAAGACTGGGTTCTTCAGCCTTGGTAAGGAAACTAGCATAGGAGAAGGAAAATTCTGAATTCAAACATGTCAAACTCCGCTTAAAAAAATCGACCTTGTGTCAAAATCCTGCCCGAGCGGAGGGGTTGGGTAAATATGCATAACATCGCTATCAAAATACACCACGTGTTTATATACAACTTTTCCGTTGCAAGGACATTCTCACTCACGTAACCTTATTTACAAAGAACTTTTCATTCCAGTTTAACGTCTCCTCTATTTTCCATCTGATAATAATTTCCATTTGTTCGTTTTCAACTTTTATTTCTCATCGGGACCCGTGTTGTTTGCACGTCTTTTCCATTTCTACCTTCGTTCCTTTACTTCTCTCAGCAATCAAACGACCAAATTTTACACACTCTTTCTATAAATAACGCCGAACGAATCATACTACAATATTTCTTACTCCCCAATACCTTAATGTACTTTATCTCATCTCATTTTCTTACCTCCTCAAAACCTTTGAGGTGTTTTTACCTGTCCAAGTTGATGCAAACGGGTCAATTGAACTTGTCTAATTCAGTTTCATGACATATGAACATGCTAAAAGATGAATTCAGATGTACTTAAAAATAGTAGTGGTCGTATTAGACAATAACCAGTTATCACACTAAAAAATGTTTATTGCCGTGGCTCCCATTTCTCTAACTTTTTAATCATACCAGTTTTAATTTACCTGCTATTTGGTGCCAGGAAGGATATTTAAACGTTTCCCACACGAGGTTCCAATATCAGCATTAGTATATCCATTGATTCATTAACACTGAATAAACGGAAAGGAAAGACGAAATAAATGTACGCAAACAATACATTTAATAATCACATATAACAAACATAAAAAGGGTATTACAATATCAAACAAACGTGTCTCAACAAATGAAATATATATATTGTTCTATTAACAAAAAATATATAAAAAGACGCTACATGCAAAAGTCTTTCTCCGATAGTTTCCATAGCGAGAAGAAATAACGTACCTTGCCGATGATGAAACAAGGGTCTCTATTCTGTTCAACGAACGGCGGTGAAAAAGCATGTCTACTTCGCTCGAGGAGCAGGGACGAAAAACCTTTTGTTACGGTTTAGTTGTATTTTATGGTATATCAATCTTTGTGGGTCATTTAATGCCAAATCCCGTTTATACATGTATATCATATATGATTTGAGAGCTGATAGTTTGTTGATAACATTATTTTTAAACGAGTCATGGCACATTTGTTTGCACACAGTTAAATTGTTTCAAGTATTGCTATTTAACAATAATAATTCTATTCAATATTATTCCTTCGTTCGTACACAGTAAAATGATTTTAAGTATTATTATGTAATACTAATAATTCAATTTAATATCAGTCATTTGTTTGCCCACAGTTAAATGGTTTCAAGTAAATGATTAAATATTTTTGACTCATAGATGGAACCGTGACAAGTCCTACCACTGTGGGTCGCGCGTGCCCATCCGTCACAATAAAATAAGTCACATCCTGACTTGGTGGGAAATCAGTTAAATACCCTTCCTACCAGGCTATATCTGTATTTATTGCTCGGTGCCCCCAAAGAGGAATGCCGACAGGACCAAGTATTTTTTTGGATCAGCTGCGCATGAGTCTCGATTTGAGCGTGACTCCCACCTAAAAAAGGTAGGGCTAGGTTTATTGCCAGGTGCTCCAAAAAGGGAATGCCGACGGGGCAGCTTCCTGTGGTTTAGTCCACATTAAACCGACTTTATGCCACATTGTGGCCTCGTGAAAAGCCAGATAAATACCATACTAAGAGCTAAGCATTTCAGTCGAGTAGAATTTTATAAGTAGCTGTGACTTATCTTAAACGCCACATTGACTTCCTTTTTGTATTTGTGAGCTACTAATATGAGGAGGAAGCAAGATATAGCTTGAAAACGAACTCTTGTTTATTGTAACGTAAAATAAGTTAGCAATGTTTTGTTTTTTTTTTTAACTTGAGACTTATTATTTAAAGATGTATTGCAGAAACGTCTATCGTGTAACAATAACGACCATGAATCCTTGTAGTAAATCTGATATTTATTAAGCTTCCCACCAAACTAATATGTGATACAGTGCCAAGCACAGGAAAGCTAGCTTCCTATGCAGTAGTTTTTAAAAATTGCTTGGATTCTGCCAGTATTGCCCTTGAGGGGCACCTCAGGTCCCGAGCCATAAACCCAGCCTTTACCTCTTTTAGAGGCAGGTGCTGCCTGGGAAAAAGGCCCCTTTGGACCAAGTTAATATTATTTTCTCACCCACCCGGCACGGCTGTGGAGGGTAAGTTGTAGTATGTATGATCATGACGAAGAAGAAAATAATAGTTAAATTTCATGATAAGAAGCAAAAAAGTAATATTTAAATATCTGTGTAGACATTTAGTCACTCAAATAATATCAAAAGCTAAATAGTCCTAATAAAAATTATGGCAATTTTAAATAGATAATTATCATCATAAACGTTGTTACTATTATTATCATCATTATCATCATCATCATTATTATTATTATTATTATTATTATTATTATTATTATTATTATTTATACAATTGTGCCCGATCCAGATCATATAACTATTTTAAGCCAAAGTCAATCACTTTTTCTTTTTTTTTTAAATTTTAGTATTTTCATTTTGTTATCAATAAACAGAATTTTGAAAGGAACATAACAAAAAAAAGTTTTTTTATTTTGAATGTAATGTTCTTTCTAATGGAGTTAAAAATGAATACTAAAGAATTAAGAGTGTGGCAAGCTATTCTAACTTGTAATAAATATTTAAAAAGAAAAAGATAGTCACTCACGATTTATGACATTGCTGGGTTTTTTGTTTATTTGCTTTTTTGTTATTGCAAAGGAAGGAAATTGTAAATATTTTAAATTGGTATTTACATTTTCCCTTTAGTTTTGCCGCCAATTAATCATGTTTGTCAGAACTATTTACATCTATGCTTCAGTTTATCATCTTGAAAGCACCCATTGACGCAAAGTCGAAAGATTTTTTTAAAATTCCAACTATAGAGCGCCTTACGTTGTGTAACAATAGTTTGTTAGTCTAGGTAAGCAGACTATTGTTAGTGAGTTCGATTCAAACTGCGTAGCCTGCCTAGTCGGTTGCACCGCTGCATAGTAGTACTTCCCAACGAGTGTCCTGATATGACATTAAACTATCTGATGGTAAGGCTCTAGTCCTGGAGCTTTGAGGAATGTGGAGTATTCTTGCATTGCCATTATTCCCAGGCCCACTCTGACCAAAGTGGTATTACCTACTAGGGTCCCATCAGTGAGTCGAATAGAACAGTTCATTATTATTATTATCATTAATAAAAGTTTTTTTTAAATTAAGTTTAAAAAAACGAACAGCTCGGTGCCGGTTTTGTGTTGAATATGAATATTTGATAAATAGAATTACTAATGTTAAATAGCAATACTAGAAAACATTTAACTGTGCAAACAAATAAGCTCTAACCTGTTTAAGAATATATATATATATATAAACAGGATTTGGCATTAAATAACTCTCAAGGGTTGATATGCCACAAAGCACAACCAAACCTAACTGGGTGTCACATACTTTTAGCCTTGTGCCAAACTAGGTTCAGCTGAGTATATATATTTATATAGTTATATTTTTAGTCTGTCCCACATTGTAACTAAACCTTATTTAAAATTTGACATTATCATCATTTAGATCTCACGTTCTAAAAGTTTATTCGTGAATTTTATGAGTTTTGCATAAGTGCGTCACATGACCTAAGTTTGTCTTTTATGTTTCATCTACACAGCTAAAACACTGATTTTTTCATATTGCATTTTTTTAAATATTTGTTCCAGGCAACTTATAAGTTGTATTTCGGAAACTTGTTGACAAGATTTTTTCCGCATAAATTCGATCATGACAAAAATATATTTTAAACAAATAACTTTTAAAAGAATCACTCAGTTTAACTAGAGTATCTTATATAGAAAAATAAAGCTTAGTTTTAAATTTTACAGACAAAATCGAACATTTATACAATAAAACTGAGAAAATGTCGACATCAGAAGTACATTATGTGCGTTGGGAACATGAGTACTTATTTAGAATAGTGCACTGGTAAAATGACAATGACAATGTTACAAAACTATAAAGAAATATGGTATTTACATTCACAATCCAAATAACAATAAGTTTCAGTTATCTTTTTTTTTTAATTACGAACTTTTAAGCACTGAAAAATTAAAAACCTCCAATTTTAAAAGGCAGCCATAGTGATTTTTCAAATGATTTTTGTAAATGGTGAATTAATTGGGGATAAGGTTAATTACTAAATTTGTCTTTAAAAAACATCACTTTCGTATTGAAATTTCATCATGGTTAGGTGGAGGGAAAAAATCAATATGGCCGCCTTTTAAAAGTAGACGTTTAATTTTTCATTTATTGTAAAAGTTCCGGAATAAAAAGTCAATCAGAGATTCTTATTCTTATCTGGATTGTGAATGTAAGTACAACATTTCTTAATAATTATTTTGAACACTACTGAAGTCATTTTTCCAGTGTGTTATTCTAAATAAGTGGCAGAAAAATCCCCAAGGTTTGAGTTATGTTTTTTTTTTTTAGTAAATTTATTAATATAGTTCTGGTAGAAAATAATATTACTTTAAAAAAAAATAATTCTTCAAAATTATATTTCCCGGAAACCACAGTTTTATTAAAGTCAGTTTTGAGTCTAATGGCCACTTAAAAAAGCAACTAGTCTATTGCAGTCTATTAGTTTAAAACTAAACATTCGATTAAAAATTACCTGATGTTTTTTGGCAATGTTTGATAAGTTTTTTTCAGTTGATTTCTGAAGTGTAAATGTAAGTTAAATAACAATCAATAATACAATTTTACACAAAATAGTTAAACAGGAATTCATTTAAAAAAAATAAGTAACTATATCATATCAGACGGTCATATTTTAGAATATTTAGAGAATATCATGTATCTTTTATTTTCTTTAAATTAAATTTAAGGAAAGTCTATCTCATTTTTCTTTCTTTTCTTTTTTTTACAAAAGAATCCATTAAAAATGTAACAATTTGCCACTATGCACACTTGAACAACAAAATATATACCACTAAAATAAAATCACTAAATTTTAATACTAACAATAAAAACAAAAATTACGATATGAAAATGCTTTGAAAACATTTTGAATAACATTATCTTTAGAACTTTTCTTTTTGCTTCTCTAGTTTTTGTCACGACATAAGTTTGGTTGATAGAATATAGTTTTCTACTGTGTAGTAATTATACGGTTTTAAATCTTTTTCTTCTATTTTTTTGATTTCTTTACTCCCTGTTAAATTTATATCTATTGATCTCAAAAAAATAAATCTAAAAAAAGGGACCGAGAGACTAATAGTCGTAAGATAAAAAAGTTGTTTAAAGTTAATTAAATGCTTTATATTTTATCGTTGAGAATGTTTTATACTACTGCGTAAATGTTTCAACAAAATCCTGTGTCAAATTCTTTTACGTCGACACCTCAAATTAATGTTGTTGGCCATTAACTACATTTCCGATAACTCACGTTTAAGGAAAATCCTCAATTGGTTTGATTTAAGCTTGAAGCCATTTATAAATGCTTTAAAAATTGCTGTTACTTCTTTTTCTTTTTTTCTCTCTCTCGAATCTCAAAAGTTTTACACTTATTCTTATTTCATTAATTTTTGTGAAATAAAAAAACAGCAAATAACAGTGTGTTGGGATTTTTCAAGTAACAATTAAAAATCTCCCTTCCATAAAAACAAATAAGGAACTCTTCAATTGAAGGAGATAGAAATCGATGCCAGCTGGTTTTGTACGTGTGTTGTCTGGCAGGTGAAGTTTACATTTTTTTTAACCCCCGAAACACTAAATATTTGTTTATTTCGTCCCAAATACTTATACTAATCTACATTTATTAATCTTATTTGTTGTTTAAGTGATACTTTGATAAATATTTTTTCTCCGCTCGATCTAGGTAAATTTAGGGGGGAAAAAGATATCACTCCACTATGAACATCCTGTCTGGGCAGATTGTTGTGTAAATTAACATTCAACGCAAAGGAGGAACAAAAAGACTTCAGTAATTATTACTTATCTATTTCTTTCTTTAATTTTACTTCGAGGAGAAAAAACATAAAAACTGCTGATTTTTCTTTCGATAAACTCCACGTTTTCATTTGTTTTAATATTTTAAAATGATGATAAATATATTGCATTGTAAACGAAACGTTACTACCTTTTAAACTTTACGTGGTGTAAACTGTTTGTGTTGAAGTTAAAAACTTGCTATTGAACATCAAAACTAACGCAACTATATATTATTTGTCTATTCTGTTAGAAATTGAAAAACCTTTTTGTATTTGATTTCTCTGAGATGTTTGGTTGTTGAAAAAAATGACTATGAATTCTTTATTTACATTCTATCAGTGGTTACATAATATATTAACCACTTTTTGATCATATCTTTGTATCTTTAAATTTTAGATTTAGTTCTCGAAACCTAACTGATGGTTTATCTGGAAATAATGTATTTTATTTTGATTGAACTTTGAAATATCATTGTTTAAAAACATAATTTCATTATCCATCATAATAAATTAGTGTGCTAAGAAAAATAGCAGCTCTATTCTCCATTATTAGTAGTACTATGAACATTCCTTTTGTTGAGGAATGTCTAAAAAAATGCGATAGTTGTCTTTCAAGGCCTTCTATTGATTGATTGACTGATTATGTATTTTAAAATTAAAATGACCTTTTTTTATTAGTAAGAAAACTTTTGAAATAACCTTAAATTTAAATGAACTATAATGCTAAAAATGGCAAATTCTTTATTAATGGAGGGGGGGGCGAATACGTAACTATGTTTCCTTAAATTGAACTGATGACACGCAATAACTTTTTTTTTTCTTTAATGAAACGTATATTTATTGTCAAATGGTTTTATAAGGTTCTGAATTTCAGTATTTTAAAATAAGGTTAATAAAAACAGTTTGTATTTAATCTTGTATCCATTTTAGAGAAAATTTATCTATGTGTTTATTTTGTTGTTAAAGATAATTCCCCCAAAATACATCGATAAATTTGCTCAAATCCTCTTAGAAAACACATTTTACTGAAATTTAAAATTAAGATGAACTCTTCATTAGACAATAATTTACGTAAATTTATGCAAATTTAAAATGATTACAATTAAAGAATAAGACCGATTCACATTGAATTTAGTTTTAAGAATTTTAACTTTAAACAGTTTGCTGAGGGTGGAGGTTAAATTTTGCTCTTTGCATCAATTTAATCTGTAAATTTAATTGTTGATTAATAAATCATAGATTTAATCCCATTTTTGTCCTCTCTCCATTTCTCTCTCTCATATATATAAAATAGAACAAACAAAATAATGCATAATTTGGTGAATTTATTATGAAAGTCCCTATTTTAACAACACTTTTCATGAATTTAAAGTCCTGAAGAAGATTATTATAATTGAAACATTCAACGTCGACCTTCATAAATTCATTAAATTTTGGATTATTTTATTCTACTTTCTTCATACTATTAGATCTAATTTCCTTATTTACTTCCACATATATACACACACACACACAACATCCCTGCTCAGATTATTTGATCATGTTAAATAACAATATTTAAAAAAGAAAATATCATTTCAAGGAAAAGTAATTTGGACTGTGTAGGCATTCCATTATTGAACAACTGTTATATTTTTCACTTTTGAAATATAAATTGTTTAAAACTATACTTCAGCTGTCAATGAAAAATTATTTTGTTGCCCTTGAAAATTGATAGCTTAACTACATTGGTGTCAATTAGTACCCTCAGTACAGTTTAAAATCCATTTTAATGTTTTCTAAATATTTGAGTTTTTGTTCTGTTTTTTTTTTTTTTTTACCAGAGGAAGTTTGCCGAAAACTTTAGTTCACTTTCAAAAACTGTTCAAACTATTCTCAAAATCTGTTGATTACAAAAGATATCTTTGTATTTAACTTTAAAACTATTAAGTTCTATAAAATAGTTTTTAAAGAAATATTTTTTTAAACTCTTAGCAAAGAATTCGGTTGCTTGAGAGTCTGAAATAATGTACAAAACTCTTTGAATGAAAAACATTTTGCTTCATTATACAATATCTGTAGTAATTGAACTTAAAATCCTTATTTTTCATTTCTTGTCAACAAAATAATTCTCACGTTTACTGTATTTTTTTTTTCAACAGCAATTTTCTATGTCTATTATAAGTTTTTAAATATACTTTCATTTAAACAAAATTACATCATAGTGTCAACAAATTTTGATTCTTTCATCTCATTAATGCTCTTAAACATTATTTAAAACAAATATTGTAATCTTGTAGATAAAAATCAGTTTCAGTAAATAAATACAATGATTTTAAAAACAGTTTCAACAGCAATATTCTACTTGCTATTTTGTTTATATATCATCCAATGTATATGAGATAATGGTTTAAGATTTGTTTTGGCATTCATCAACTAAATTCCGTTGTTACTTCCATACATCACCATAAAATTGTAATAATCAAATACTTGAGTTAGACAATGACCACTGGTCAAATGTTAAGCTTTAAAAAATGTAAATTTAGTCAAGTATTTATTTATTTATTTATTAATAATCTTTCAGAAGTAAATACAACTGAATGATTAATTATGAAATTAAAAGAAACAACTTATTTTTACATATATAAAGCCAAGTCACACATTCTTAAATGCAATCGCAGGTTAAAACAATTTAAATCATTAGATCTGCTATGGAACACCTTGAAATGTTTGATTTCTTAATACATCACCTGAATACATTTATTGCTTAGTTAGAATATTTAGATATTTGCCAACTATGAATTGAACTATTTTGTTTAAATGACACTAGTTATGACTGTTTTTTATTTCTCATTCTATGATCAATTTATAATCTCTTATTTATTTCAGATCATAGTCTTTATAAAGTGGAACGGTTGTCAACTCTTCATAAAATATAAGAATTGTTTTATTTTTTTATGCTATCTTTACTTCCTCATTGGCACATGACGGCAAGCTAAGGTAGATAAGGTTTGCTCATAAAAGAAAAAAAAGAAAACACTCTTTTTTAATTTGGTGAGATTTTTAAATTAGAAAAATATTAAATATGACCATGGGTGATGAGTCTCTATATGCTGCTATGACTATTCCAGTCGTGATTGGACCAATATTAGAAAGGGTGAGTATAACTGAAATTTTTTTTCCTTCAAATGATGCTTGTTTGTAGTTATGTGGTTTTAATTCTGAATTAGATTACTGAATCAAAAACACCTTTTGTGTATAAGGGTTACCAGAAAAATTTGTAGATTAACCCAGATACTCTTATAGAATGTGACCAAATGAGATTTATTTTTCAGCATACCCCCCCCCCCATTTGCGCCTTATGAGCCACATGCTTCTTCCATCAGTGTTGCAGTGCTTGATCCAAAAAAACATCAATAGCAAATCTGACATCAGTTTTTGAAGTTTTCATAGCCCCTCCCTCATATATTCCTATTATGTCTTTTTTTACTTTTCTTCACAAATCTGTTTACTGATGCATTTTTAGGACACAAATTGCTTAAAATATTTTATGACTTGTACGAACAATTATGGAGACACTTGTGGTGTAACGGTTATTGTCATAAGAAGTGGACATGGCAACTAGAGTTCAAACCTTGGACAAGGCTGTTTGCATTTTACATAGCACTCTTAGGAAAAGTATCTAACTATTCTCTCTCTAGCAATGGCAAACTGGGCTCTTTAAACTTGCTATGGCAACCAGTCTAGGAGAGGGAAAACTCTGAATTCAAACCTTACAAACTTTGCTTAAAAATTGACCTGGTGTCCTATCCTTCCCTGTGCAGATGGTTTCTTTGTTTAATGGTATATCAACCTTTGTAGGTTATTTAATGCCAAAGCCATTCTCCAAGAAGAACAGTAGTGATACTATTTAACCCATAGTTGGGAGGATAAGGGGGTTCATACCTTTCCCAAGGGTATTTGTCCGAAAGTGAACGTAATAGCGCGAGTGGAGTACAAACTTGCATACTATGATTCCACAGTCTATCGCTTTAACCATTACACCATGAGGACACCCCCTTCCCTGTGCAGAGGAGTTGTTAAATACAAATATAAGATTTATGCTCAAAAATTCATTTAAAAAAAAACAAACACCTTTTTTTTTTTCTTTTTTTTTTTTCTTTTTTTTTTTAAATCTTAGTTTTTTTAATGTGAGGATTTTATTTCTAATGGAAAAACAGATATAATTAGGTATTATTTATTACCAAAATCTACAGTATTGAAACTTTGTAACCAAAAATATGAAATGTAAGAGTTCAAAAATGATTTAACTTCTTACATATTTTTATACAGTTTTATGAAGAATATGGTGTTCATCTGTCTACACTAAGACAAAAATAACTGATGAAAGATACCCATGCATAAAATGTGGAAAAAAATGATCCCAAACATTTTACAATTATAAGGCCATTTGTTTTCTTTTTTTTTTTTTTTATTCTATGACTTAAATCAATTATAAGCTGACAAAATATCCCTTTGTACATTTCCTTTGTAAGTCAACATTGCTTAATTTTTAAGGAAAATTTCTAATTATGTATTCTGTATAAATAAGTTAATGAGATTAAATTCTGATTTTGCACAACTTTAGTTTGGTTACAGTTTATGATTTTGAATCTCTTAAGCAGCTAAATGCATTAACATCTGTCTACAGGTTGTTATTTACCAAGCTTTGCTTTGATATGGCATGCAAGCCTCAGGATGCTTATAGTACTACTGGTCACCCATCTAAGTATTGAATAGGCTCATCACTGCTTAACTTTGGTGCTCTAGCTGGAACTAGTGTTTTCAGTATGACTTGACTGTAAGTCTACATGTTTAGTATATTGAGCTCTTTTACTTTTTAAATACGGCTGGTCAATTAATTGAACTTAATATCTATTATCTCCTGCCAAAGTAGTTTTTTGAAGTTTACTACTATCTTTTATCTATAGACACTAAACATGTAAAAAGGCAAATCAATATTCACATTCCAGCAGGACATAATTATAAATTGAGATTTATTGAGAAAGTAGAGGAATATCTGAAAAGACATAAAGCAAAAAGGCTGTTATTTCTTTAATAATAGGGGAAAATTTGTCGCTTAAAAAAAAAATAAGCAGATCTCTCGCAAAAATATGTCCAGCCCCCTAACAAAATGAATTGAATAACTTTGAAAGAGATTTGCTCAGCTTGAAGAATGCATAAGAATTCAGAAAAAGGAGTGCTTTAAAGAAAGGTCTCTGATAATTTGAAGAAGATCAGTGACTTGTGTAAGGTGTTTGCTTCAGCTAACAAGTCGAGGAGGATTTACAAAATCGAATTGAGCAAATTTGATAAACTGCTAGATGAGGAGATGAGATTTCACAAGAAAGTGTTGAATTGGAGGAGAATGTTAATTTTGAGGCAAAAAACATGATACCTCTCTGTTGGCTGGTGCTGTCGAATGCACTGAGTGCACCTTTTTAGTGGGATAAGGCCACCTGTTGGCTGTGAGTGGCAACTAGTAATACTTAAGGACAGGATTCTAGTAGTGATTTTCAACATTCCATTTTGGCCCTTCTGGGCTAGATAAATGGTTGGAGAGGCCCACTTTAATCATTCAGCTAGTTATGTCATGCCCTTGCACCTATTTGATTATCACAACCATATTCTTCAAATTCCTGCCCTATTTTATCTTTAAGGTGCTAAAAGGTGATAGCTGACAGTCATTTGCAATAGGTAGCAAAAAGGTGGTAGCTGAGATAGTTTAAATGGTTTCAAGTATTGCTATGTGCAAACAAATGAATAATATGAAATTGAATTATTAGTGTTAGATAGCAATACTTGAAATCATTTAACTGTGTGCAAGTGAATGATTAATATTAAATAGAATTATTTGTATTAGATAGCAGTGCTGGAAACAATTTAATAGATATGATTATTAGTGTTAGATTACAATATTTGAAACTATTTAACTGTTTGCAAACAAATGACATCAAATAAAATTATTAGTTGTTAGCCAGACTTAAAGCCTTTTAAATGTATGCAAACAAATGATTAATGTAATAAATAATTAGTATTAAATAGTAATACCTGAAACCATTTAACAGTTTGCAAACAAATGAGCTTTTAATTCATTTAAAAATAAAGTTAACTACAAATTATTTAATGATTTGGTATTGAATATCCCAAAAGAGTTGATATACCATTAGACCAAATAACTGAGATGAGGGATTTAGCAGCCAAAATTATTGTGGAAAACAAAGTTAATTATATTGTAGAAAATTAATGTTTTATTACACTTAAAGACTACAAAAAAGACTTTATAAGGAAGTCTTTCTGCACACTTTTAGAATCCCACAAAAATCAAAAAGGAATGAGCAATAAAACCAAACTTTATGGCACTTGTGTTGTATTAAGAGAAGTTTTAGAAATAGACTAATGGAAGAATATAAAAATTGCCATCAACTAGTTTAGTTGTGACTAGGTCTTGTAGGAAAAAAAATATTTAGTTCCACCCATTATTCAACAAAGTGTGGCCCAGTTGGCTGGGCCAGTAGAATACACCAACTGCATTTCCCCCCCAATGAGTGTCCTGGATATGACACTAAACAATCTGATGGTGAGGCTTCGGTAAAGCTTGAGCTTTGAGAAATGCAAAGTACTCTTTTATTGCTATTGCTCTCAGGTCCGCTTTAGCCAGGAGTAGTAGCACCTGATAAGGGTCTTATCTATAGGTTAAATAGAACTACACTGTGTGCTTATGCTAAATGGAATTGTTTGAAATAGAACTGTTTTGACATTTAACTGTGTATAAATAAATGACTGTTTAATTGAATTGTTAGTGATGCATAGCAATACATGGAACCATTTAACTATTGACTAAACTAAATAGTTATAATAGAAATGTTTTTGACATTTAAACTCCATACTTATGCTAAACTGAGTTGTTTGAAATAGAACTGTTTATATGTATAAAATGGATTTGACATTAAGTAACCTACAAGGGTTGATATACCATAAAACAAAACTAAAACAAAGTGATGTCTATTAAAATCAAGCCAAGTTAGATTAGCCTTGAAACAGTTCATTTTATTAATGCATTTAAAATCCTCTAATGTGTGTTACACATCACTAAGAAATAAAAGTTTACATAGTATATAGTGTGGATAATTTGCATAGTGATTTTAACAAATAACTACTTGGTGTTATTGATTTATATTGTTTTATTCTCAAATATTAAAAGCAATCCCTCTATAATTTTATATAGAGAACAATTAAAATTTTTAAAAAAAGTAATCTTATGTGTTTTTATTTAGTTTCAGTAGTCTTTCTAATTAAATAATTGATTGCATTAAAACTTAAATACTTGTGCCCAGCAGGGGTGCATATTTTTGCTAGTTAATTTACTCAAATACTTCCTTAAAACTAGTAAGCTGTAAAAATTAGTTACAGCTGTATGTACAATATATGCTGGATTATGCAAAAACAAAGAAATGAATTTTTTATGGTTCTAAATCACTTCTGCAAATGTAAGCCTAAGTGTCTCTCCTTTAGAAGGCAAATGTTTAATGAATCATGTCTATCAGAGGAAGAGAAATTAAGAATAATTGGATTCTCTGAATCCAACAGATTATTGAGCACACTTGTATTTGCATATTAAGTTTTTGTTATACTCCAGTGCCCCCTCCCCTACTAATATATGATGGGGAAAGTTTTAGTGACTGCACTTATCTATTTTTTTTTAGTGGCAGAGAGTGTATGCACTATAGAAAGTTTAGACAGTGGGGCTGCTTTGGATCCTCTTTATTGCTTGTGATTGCACACAGCATGAAACTTTTAGTGGCCATTTGTGACTGTGCTATGGCTTAATATTGAGCTCTTTTAGTTTTTAAATATTAAATTTTATTGTTTTCTCTTTCTCACACATACACACGCACACACACATATAGAGTTAGTAAGCTGGTCGACTGTAGTTGAGGGCTACTTGAGGGTTTCCTTTTCAATAGCTACTACACCAAGGGTGTATGGAAGAGTGTCACTCCTTTCCTTAGATTGCTCTACTTCCCCTTGATCTATACCTTATAATGCTGATTGTTAAACAAGGAGCCATCAAGTACTTTTTTTTTTCTTTTCTAGTCTTTGGTATAATTGACTTGGGATTAAACCCCAATTTTCCAGACCATTGACAAACGCTCTAACCATTATACTCATTGGGTGTTTCTCTCCCTCAGCTATGGGTGAAAATAGTAGGGAAAAGTGGGCTCTATTCTTAGTTAATCATTTTGCCTTGGAGAAGAGTAAAAACTCTGAATTCAAAACTTGAGGGGAGTGTTCAAGAGAATCCATGGCAAAGAATGGTCTACTTTTTTTGTTATCAAGTTGCTGACATTTGAAATTTAACTGACCAGCTAAAAATGATTTTTAAAAACTCTGTAAATATTGATATTACATGAGAATTATTTGTAAACCAAAATATACTAATACACTCAGATGAATTATCAATTTTCAAGAAGATTTGAGATCAATATAAGATATTTAGAAAGTGCTTGTTCTGTAATGTTTATTATAGAAAATGGATATAGTGACCAGAGTTCAAAACCTGGACAAGACTGCTTTTCACATAGAGCTAATACCTCTGTGAAAGGTATGCATCCATCTATTCTCCCTTCAGCTATGGGTAAATAGTAAGGCAGACTGGGTGCCTTATCCTTGCTATGGCAACCAGTTTATAAGAAGGAAAACTCTGAATTAAAACCTTTTAAACTCTGCTTAAAAATTGACCTTGCATCATATTTTCCCCATGCTGAGGGGTTGGTAAATACAAATATAAGATTTATGATTAAAAATTCCTTTAAAAAAAAAAAAAAAGCACCAGATTTTAAAAAAAAAATTTTTCAGGTTGTTTTAATGTCAAGTAAAGATAATTTTCCTCTTTCTGAATATTTTATCTATAAAAGTTTTTCTTATGGCTACGAACCTTCATTTCCTTATTGAATATTTAAAAAATATTTTGTATCAAGTTTTATTTAAGAACTGCTAGTATTTTACCTGGTGTCTTCACATTAGCAAAATGGGGGGTTGTTTTACTCCATTAAACTTCCAGCCTCTTTTCAAGACAGTGTGTGCGTGTTTCTCTTCTACCCCATTGGAGAGACTGGAAATGCTATACAAGCCCAATTTCCCAAATATCAGAACACAGAGAATAGCATACCAATCCCTCACAATGACCAAACTTGTTTCTCAGAAAAATTATAAAACTAGTCATCTTCAAATCTCATCAAAATATATTTGGTAATATTAATGGCTTCCAACCATTTTGGTTTGCCTAGAAAAGCAGACAGAGATTTTTACCTAATTTGAAATTGAAGTTTCAAGATTAGTGTAGTATTCGTATTTTCAGTTGATTTTACAAACTGGAAATATTGTGTTTGCAGCTATCAATAAATCTAAAATCATTTTTCACATTTTGTTTGTACTTTTTTGCTGATACTGTTTTGTCAAGTAAATTTCTTCAGTATGAGATATATTATTGATAAAAAAATTTCTCTTATAGTTGCCATCCAGTTTATATTAAGTTTTCAATAATTGGTTCAAAAATTGTTCTGTAACCCTTCCTTGTTTTGTTATTTTATTTTGAAAATAAAACAAATCCTTATCAGATATGAAAATTTATGCCAAATAAAATTTCCATGAGCTGTTTCATCTTTTTTTTTTTTTTTCTTTCAGTTGGAACAAGAAGACATGGCAGCAGCACAAACTTTACGAGCAGCTTTCTGCAAGGTAAAAAAAGTTGCACTTAGAAGTTTGTTATATAATGAACTTATATAAAAACCAAACTTTCAGATGATCTTAATCTTGCTTGAATGGTAGTTACACTATTTTTCTGAGTAAAAGAAAAAAGTTATAAATAAAATTTCTATTCTTTTAAGATACAGCAGTTCTTAGTTATTTTGTGTTCCATGTACTGGTAAAAAATTAGACTTACCATTTAGACAAGATGTGAATGGCTTTGCATGTGTGTTTGTTAAATAGTAAATCTTTGTAATTGATCTTTCATATTTTTCATTACAGATAAATATTAGAAAACTTGTCTTAATGTATAGAAAATTGAGATATGACTCTTTTCTTTTGTTACTATTGAAATTGATACACAAAAGAAAGTTATATTTTCTATTTGTGTACTTGTATTAAGTTTATAGATAAGCAGGTAAGCTTCTTAATTTTAATGGCTTAATTCAGTTGTTGCAAGTTTTTCTCTCTCTCTCTGAAAAGTTTATTTAGGTAAAGGTCACAAATTGTGCCAGGTCATGGATAAATAGGGAGAATTTAAGATTTCATATTAAACAAAAAATACTAAATGAAAAAAAAAATTACTTTTCATTTGTAGATTGACTATAAAAAAAAATTGATATTGTCAAATATAAAAACAATAAAACTACAAAGCTTATTTTTCATTCTTTTTCCTCTCAGGTTGAAGCTGTTTACCAAGGGTTTGCCTATGATTTTGTAAAGGCCCTGCTGATAAAATCTGAAATCTATAATAAAATAGATATGTGTGAAACCTTATTAAAACTGGAAGGACTTAATGAATCTGAAGGTAAGAAATATTGTGCAACTTATCTAAGTTTCATTTTTAAACTATCTTTGTTAAGTATTAATCATTTTCACTGAACTAAATTTGGAGCTATCAAATGATGGAAATATTGACATAGCTGTACAATTTAAATAAAATTAACTCTATTGTTATAACAGCCTACTTAAAACTGATTTCAATATCTTTAACATGTTTGTAACTATTTTGCTATTTCTACAAAATTATTATTCAATCATTTTGGATTGAAATGAAATTAATTTATGTAATTCCTTTTTCTCTTGATCTCAAGAGGATACTTTTTTTTATTTTTATTTTTTTTTAAACAAAATTACTTATTGAACTCTTCAAAATAAATCTGTATTTAAAAAAGAAAATGAACCATTGTCCAACAGGATTTGGTTGATTCTTTAGAGAAAAAAGAAAAATCTGTATTCTTTGCTGTAAATTGTTTAAATGTTTGCATGTGCATCTATTTTATGATGTAAATTTCTTTTTCAGAGTTCAGAATAACCCGTCCAGAGCCAAGATTCAGAGAACTCAATCAAAGAGCAATTGACCTCAAGAAAATTCTTAGTAAAATTCCAGATCAAATATATGACAGAAAATTATTTTTAGAAGCCATAAAGTAAGTGGAATAGACTCTCTTTGAAACTCATAGTAAACATTTATTTTTATTTAAAAAATTTTTTTTTTTAATGAGATAGAATTCAAATCTGATTATAATTAGTAATGACATTTATTGCACAAATTCTTGTGAAATATTCTCGGAATTGATCTTTGACACTAGCTGAAGTTCACATCTAAACCAGGTAAGAATTTACATCAAAGCTGGTTATTGTTTCAATCTTTGTCAATTAAAAATTTACACTGAATAGTTTTGATTTTTACTATGAAAAATTCACATGACAAAATAGATTTAGAAATTATATTTTAGTCCAGATTAAAAATGTAGCAAGAGTTATGTGAAGCCAAACATTTTTTTTTTTTTTTTTTTTTTAAAGACCTTATTTTTTCCTATGCAGTCATCATTAGAAAATGGACCTGGCTGTTGAAAAATAAGGTCTAAAAAGAAGTTTGGCTTCTTACTTCTATAGTGTCTAAGGTTTATAATGTTCTGCTTCTCAATTGCATTGAACCAGAAATTGAGAAAATTCTTAGAAAGAATCGAAATGATTCTCGAAGAAAGCTATCCACAACATCACAGATTCTGACAGTCTGTCAAATCATAGGAGTTTGTGCAAGAAACCTCAAGGCAATACTCTTGTTTATAGATTTCTCGATGGCATTTGATTCCTTACACGGAGGAGGTGCCTGTGATGTAATTATTATCATTGTAGTAAATGGACATGTCGACACAAGTTCAAATCCTGGATGAGGCTGATTGTATTTAACATAGCACTAATACTCTTTGGAAAGGTATGAATTCAATTATTCTCCCTCCAGCTATGGGTAACTAGTAGGGTAAATTGGGTTCTTTAGACTTGGTTAGGTAACCATTCTAGGAGAAGGAAAACTCTGAATTTAAACCTGTTAAAGTCCCTTAAAAAAATTGACCTAGTGTCACAACTTGCTTGTGCGGAGGGGTTGGTAAATACATACAGAGGGAAGATGAAACAAATACTTCTAATATATGGTCTCCCCAAAGAAACTGTCACAGTCATAATGATGCTCTGTAGTAACACAAATCTCAAGGTTCACTCAATGGATGGAGACATAGACTTCTTTGACATTGCTGCTGATGTTTTGTAAGGGCATATATTAACCTCATATCTGTTCATAATCTGCCTACACTATGTACTGTGAACATTCTAATGAAAGAAAATGGCTTTACACTAAAAAGTCAAGTAGCAGATAATATTCTGCAGAAACTATAACAATGCAGACTATTCAAATACACCCACTCAAGCTGAATCCCTGCTACATAATCTGGAGCAGGCAGCAGGAGGCATTGGTCTCTATATAAATGCAGACAAAACTGAATACATGTGTTTTAATCAAAAAGGAGACATTTCCACTCTAAATTGTGGTTCTCTGAAATTAGTGGACAAGTTCCCATTCCTTGGTAATAGTGTCTCATCTACTGAAAGTGACATTAATATGCAACTAGCAAAAGCATGAACTGCTGTTGATAGGTTATCAATCGTATGGAAGTCTATCCTATCCGATAAAATGAAACACAATTTCTTCCAAGTGGTGGTTGTGTCACTTCTACTGTATAAATGCACTATATGAATGCAGATGAAATATTTAGAGAAATGTAGAGAGAAAAAGCTTGATGGAAACTGGACAAGAATGCTACGAGCTATATTGAACAAATCCCAGAACTATCATCTCATGAAACAACCGCAGTAAGGCTACCTATCTCTAAAACTATAAAAATAAAATGAACAGGGCATGCGGGACACTACTGGAGAAGCAAGGGTGAACTCATAAGTGATCCTTTCACGTGGATGTACCAGTGTTGGCTGACAAAGAAAAACATAACTACAACAGCTCTGTATGGACTCTAGATGTAGTCTAGAAGACCTGCTGGGAACGATAAATAATAGGGATGAATAGCAAGAGAGTCAGGGAAATCCGTGCTAGCTGTGCGACTTGATGAAGTACTAATGCTATATAATTATTTTACATCACCAGCTTGTAATGTGTAATTAAATGTGAATAATTGATTTTGAGAATATGAGGTTTTTTGTTTGTTTATTTTTTTTAATTTGTATCATTAGTTATGTCTTGCAGCAACATGGATTCAGCTGATTATTGTTGAGTCCCCTTTTTTCCCATGGCAAACAAAATTTAGTATTAAAACATTTCTTTGGGTCCAATAAGTATGCATACCAAATTTTTTGCCTCTACTACATCCAACCATTTGACATTTTGTATAGAAAACAATATAAACTCTTTCCAGTTATGTATATATTAATCTTTATTTAATCTAGACAACTTAATTTCATTTATTACTACCCAGATTAATGAAAGTAAGTTTGTTGTTTTATGGCATATCAATCCTTGTGGGTTATTTAATGCCAAATCCCATTTATACATATATACGATTTGTAAGTGAAAAGGTTGTAGGTAACATTTTTAAACAAGTTAAAACACATTTATTTGCACACAGTTAAATCATTTCAAGTATAATAAATCATTAAATAATTCTATTTGAAACATAAGTAGGACCCTAACAGGTACTACCACTCCAGTTCAAAGTGGACCTGGGAATAATGGCAATGAAGGGCTATTCTACATTCCCCAAGGCTCCTGGACTGGAGCCTCATCATTAGATGCAGTTTAGTTTTATACCCAGTATTCTCATTAGGTATGTGGGGTGGGGGAGTCTTACCAGTTTGCAGAGATGCAGTCAGCATATTCTGAAGCCTTAACTGACTGGACTGTAATGAAAGCAAATATTGCATGGTGAATATTCTTTAGTTTGCAACTTAAAATATTGAAACTTTTATGATTGATCAAATTATTGTCATTAATCCTGCTGTATGTTTTGTAAAATATAGCAAATTTAAATTCTTTAAAAATTGTTTTAATGAAAAAAGACTTTAATCTTTTTTTGATATTTAAAAGAAAAATGTTTTTGTGTATGTACTCATTATTTTCAGTATTCTGAACTTATGGTTTTTTGGTTTTCCTTTTTTTTTTCCCCCCCAGGGATATTGCTAATGCCATACGACTTTTGTTGGATTCAGTGAATGAAGTAACAGCTTATGAAACCCTCCGACAAGATGGAAAACAGGTTATTTAAACTTAGTCTTTGTTTCTGCATAACTTCTGTACATTTATTTGTAGATTTTTACTAAAACTACTGCACTATTTCTTTTGGTTTTTCTTATTTTAACCAAATAATATTGCTGTAAAAATTTCATAAAAGTTGTGTCTAGAATTGAAAAGTAATTCTTTATTACAAATTACTGAAAGGGATAAGACTTGATTCTGGGCAAAAAAGCTGCATTACCATCTTGTATAACATGGGTTGTAACAAATGATCATAGGGCTTTACGGAAGTTCTCCTTTATGTGGCATATTTTCCAGACTTGTTACCTTCACATGATACTTCTTAGTGTAACAGCTATTATAGTTGGAAATTAAATTGGTAACCTAATTTCAAATCTTGTTTGTGTTTTACTTTTAACTAGGGGTAAATAGTAGGGCAAACTGGGTTCTTTAGCTTTGGTAAGGTAACATTTACCAGACATTGGCATAATGGTTAGAGTGTTTGCCAGTTGCCCAGAAGACCTGGGTTCAATCCCAGGTCAAGTCATACCAAAGACTCAAAAAATGGTACTTGATGCCGCCTTGCTTAATACTCAGCATTATAAGGTATGGATCAAGGGTAAAGTGGGGCAATCCAGGGAAAGGAATACTGCCCTCCCCTACACCTTGGGGTAGTAGCTATTGAAGAGGGAGCCTTCGAGTCACCCTCGACTACAGTCGCCAACTTTACTTTTACAAGGCTACTAGTTTAGAGGGAGAAAACTGAATTCAAACTAGCTGTGCTCTGCTTGAAAAATATTAATCTTGTGTTGCATCCTGTTTTGTACCAGAGGGGTTGGGTAAATACTTCTTGTTTTGTCATATAAAGCATTACTTATCTAAAGATTTTATTAAAATTCCCAGAATCAAAACCAGACTCTCTTCTGACAAAATACACAATTCATCAGAACATCAGCATGAAGTCATATTAAGTCTTTGAATAAGATTTTGTCAGAAAATGCTGTAAACTTTAACATCAACTTGATATTTGGAAAGGCAACAATAAAGAAAATATGAAGTTTTTATTGTTCAAAGTTTACAAAAATTCAATAGAAACGGTAAATAAAACAAACCTTAGAAAATAAACTGAACATTTGAATAAAGAAAATGAAATTAATATTTTTGTGGTGCATTTACTGTGAATACAATCTGAATTGTCAAAATAGCATAATTATGAATTCCCTTATTGTCCAAGTTGTCTGATGTTTTCCTCATCACTGACCACACTGTATTTCCATTTCATTCTTGATCCTACCTTCTCCATGTTGGTCGGAATTATTTGACAAATTTGTTTTCCCATTGTCATGGAGGTCTTCAAATTGGTCATTTCTAATCTCTTAGATATCAACTACCATGTGTACAGGTCCCACCTGTTGTCTGAACCTTAGGATATACTTGGCCCAAAGAAACTTCTGCTTTTAGTGTTTGGTGATCCTGTACTTCACTTTTTCTTCAATCATGAATTACCTTGATTTGGATGTATTCATACAATATTCCCAGCATGGATCATTCCATAGCTCTTTGTGCTTTAACCAATCTGTTCTTCTTTGTGATGGCTCACATTTCACTTGCATGTAACATCACAAGCAAAATTGGGCTATTAAAGAGATCAGCACATAGGGTCTTGTCCAGTTTTGCTTTGAAAAGATCTTTTATTGTGGTGCATACCTTCCACCCTGATCTTATTCTCTGTGAGATTTCCTCATCCATCCAAAGTAAACCTACTCTTTCACCTCTTCACGTTCATCTTTTCCCACCACTATATGGCCCTGTGTATATCTTTGTAACACATCAATTCAATTTCATATAACTTATCTTCAAGCCTCAAGATGATTATGAATAATGAGAAATTTTAAAACTATTTTATATTTATCATTTTTGTCTTAATTTTTATTGAATAAAGTATTTCACTTATATTTTTAGATTGATATTTTTGTAACTTATTAAGTTTTAACTTGTGTTTCAGAAAAAAAAAAAAGATATTTATGAATAACCTGTAACCTATTATTTGAAAAATCTGCAAATTTTTATTTTCCTTTAACATTAACACATTTAGTGTCTTTTTTCTTTTCTTAAACATGCACAACATATTGTCTCTGTGATTTTGTAATATCTTAAAAACAATAACATAAAGCCTTTGTTACTTCCTAGATATTTAAATATGGATGTTTTTTTTTGTTTTTGTTTTTAGAAACCTCTTCTTTTTAAATTGCTGTGTTTTTCATTACTTTAGGAAAATAATCTCATTAATGGATGTTAATATGAAAATTTTCATTTGATTTTCTGGGTAAATTTTAAAATCTCACATAAGTGAATAACTAGCTAAATTAAATGTGAGACAATATGTTTCATTAACAAATTCAAGAAATGTTATAACATTCTTTAAAAGTTTGGAGTGATAAAGGATAAAAATATTATTTTTTAAATGGTTCTATTAACTGAAAAACCATTATTTTACAGTCAAATATAGATTGTCTGAAAATTTAACTTCAGGATGTATATAATCCAAATAAATTTACTAAAATTTTAGCTCATTTAATTTCCACTTATAAATAAAACATTTTAATTGATAATGGTTATCTAAAGAAAAACTCTAAAAAAAATTTGAATTTTCCTTAATGAATTTTTTTTTTTTTTTTTTTTTTTCAACTTTGTCTTTGAAATTTTTTTTCAGACTCTTGGACATCGAAAGAAAGAATTCATAAAATATTCTAAGCGTTTCAGTACAACTCTAAAAGATTATTTTCGAGAAAACCAGTGAGTTTTTCTATTTTAACTTTTATTTTATCACATATTGCTATTTTTAATAGAAATGAATGAACCCCCACTACACACACACACACACACACACACACACACACACACACACACACACACACACACAGGGTGTTACTGAAAAATTGATATTTTTGTAATTTAATAACTTGACCAGCATTTAATCATAGAAATTTTGAGTTGAATAAGAATTTTTCAAGTTATTACAAAATGATATCAGTTTTTTTAATCACCCTGTACATCTCAAATGATATCATTTTTTTTTTTTTTTTTTTTTTTTTTTTTTTGAAATTGTGTGTATTTATATATATATATATATAACATTATGATGTAAAGAAAGATAAGATTTATCATTTACTAATATCTTTTTGGTCGATTTTTTAAATCCATACCAAAATATCATCAGCATTGATGAATTGAAAATCTTTATAAATATCCCACAAAAACTTGTCATCTAATGACTAATAAGAAATACTAAATACTTATATTAAATTCTTTCAGTCATTCATATTTTTTGCTTTTTCAGCTTTTAAAAGAATTAGAATTAAATGAAGCATGAAATAAAAAGATAATTATTTTGTTCTTTTTCAAACCTTTGACATGTTAGCTTGATAAAAGATTTAAAATTATCAACCTTTTTACTTTTGAATCCAAAATTGAATCCTTTGAACCCTCTTTGTTCTCAGAAGGGGCTCTACACAAGCTTTTTAAAAGGAAAAAATATCTAGCACAAAATGCATTCAAACTTCACTCCAGAATGCTGCTGATGTCTTTAAGGCTCTTATTATTCCATTAAAAGAAAGACTATGAATGGTTACATTATTTTATTTTTTGTATATTTTATGATTAATGTTAGGCTTCAAAATTCAAAGAGTTAAACTTTAATTTGAATTCAAAGCTGGCCTCGTGTTTTTATCACAAATTTTGTAATTTGCAATTATTAAATTAGAAATTACAAAATTTAATCAACAGAAAATTTTCTAATATCAAAATTAATTCCAGATCCATTAAAATTTATCTTTCGCTTAAAATGACGTTTATTTTATAGTTATTTATTTTTGTAAATTAATTTCATATTGTCTGTTTCAGGAAAAAGGATGTATTTTTGAGTGCCAATTACCTTGTCAATCAAACCAACTTGATAATGAAGGCTGTCAAAGCAGTTTATTAACAGTAGAGCAACAATAATCACAACAGAATATCAATTTGGCTTTCAAGTGGATCCTACATCAATCCCATCACCTCCACCGTTGTTGTCATCTTCCAGTTCGCGTATCTTGACACAATTTTCACTAATTGTAGACTCCATTTCCCCCATCCCTATATAATCAGACAGGTTACTCGGTGAACTACTGCCAAGAATATTAACAAAGAAAGCAAAGTCCAATGGGAGTGCATCCTTACTGTATATAATTTTGGTTCTCTTTTATTCTAACTGCATACTTGATTGATGCTTTTCACTGAACACATTCCATTTTTATATTTTCCATTGATTTTTCTCTCTCTCTTATACCATTTAGGTCTTTTTTTTCTTCTTATTTCTCCTTTCACCTATTCCAAATCAGCTTTTGGCAATACCTCTTTTATATTCATTACATTACTGAATTAGTTCTAGATTTTTCTTTTTTTTTTTTTTTTTTTTTTTTTTAACCCTATCCCTGATTTTTGCTTTATATTCATGAAAATTTGTAATAACTTCACAAGGTAAATTTTTTTTATTATGAAAAAAAATATTTTTCTTTAATGCCTATTTTCATGGGTTGAAAAAGTAAAAATGAAGCAAACTTCTGTAAAGTTTTATTTGCCTGAAATTGTTTTCAGTAATTTATAGAAATTGGTTGAACAGCAATTTCTTGCATTGTGCTGAAACTGTATGATCTAAATCTTGCAGGGAAATCTCTAACATTCTCAAGATATTGTAACAAATATTTAAAGCTTCATAGTTAAATAATCTAACAGTACTGCAAAACAGTCTGGTAATACATTCTTCAGAATAATAATAGGTACTTTTGTAGATAAATGTAATACTAAGCTTGTTTACTTATGTCAATTCCGAAAAATGTCTTCATGATTTTTTAGTAATATTATGTCTTTCAAAATAGTTTGCATATTGTGAATAAGTTTTTATTCTGAGGATTAAGCAATGTGTAGTATGCATGATTTTTAATTTTGGCCAAAACATCTGATTTTGGCACTGAACTGAAGATTACTGCTAATTTCTCATTTCCTCTTTGGTTCTCTGTGTTGTTGTTGTTATTGTATGACAAGATCTTTCTAAATTCTTTACTTAATCTTATAAGATGATTGGCTGAAAACTTGGTTACTACAAACCATTCTTTTGATAACACACCCCTGCTAATGTGGCCAAGAAAAAAAAGTTAATCATAGAACAATTGTATCTCTTAATCACACAGCTTTTCTGTCTGCATAATTGACAGAAACTATTCACAAGCTATATGGTTCTGCATGAAAAGCTTCTTTTTATCAATCTTGTCAACATGATTGGTTTGCTATTGAAAATGATGGCCATTTAGACCTTGAGTAAGTCTTTCACCCTTTGATGTCAGTATGATAATATACTGATAAATAATGGAAGCATAGATATCTTTGAAAACTGAATTCCACCCAATTTTGATTATTCCTTAAGTTGCAATTGAAAAAAAAAAGTTGCAAATAATTATCTTTGTGTAATTATTTATTTTATTATTATTATTAAATTCTGCCATTTTTAACATTTCTGATATTTCCTGTTCCTGAAATGAAAAAAAAAAAAAGTCTCATGATCCTGTCTTTCAACAGAACATACCAAAGGACATCATCCTCATTTCTAATGGTAGCTGATGTATATCAAAAGTCATGAGTTATTTATCCATTTCTAATGATTAATGAAAATTGTTCTATGTAAAGTGATTATCAAAATCAATTTGAATGCGAGTATCTGTCAGTTGTCTTCTAGTTAACAATTCTGTCATGCCCATCTTTTTTATAAACAATTTAACCAACTTAACAAATGGACTTCTGCAATTTTGCACTCTTTTGATGAGTAACTTTTGTTGCTACTTCAAATATTTACTAACACAAATTTTACTGTTGATATTTTTAATTTAATCTAAATTAGCCATCTTCACTTGTTTAGTTTCCCAAAATTGAAAAAGCTTTTATTTACTAAATATTTAGTGTGTGTGTGTGTGTGTGTGTGTGTGTTTGTTTACTTAAAATAAATAATTATTGGGAAAAAATGTTAACTGTAAGAAATTTGCTTCCAAAATATTTTTTATAAAAATTCTGACAAAAGAGTTTTATCACATAGTCTTGTTTTTTTTTTTTTTTTTTTGGGGGGGGGGGTCCTCAAAAAAGAAAATTATGTTAAAATTGTATGAAGTCTCTGAAAAAGAAAAGATGAATTTTCTTTTTTTCTTTATATATATAGATATTAGCTATTTATGATAAATCCAGTTTTTTTTCCATACAATTTAAAATAGTTTTTTATAATAAAAAAAAATAAAAGAAATTTCAAGTTTCTACTGTGAAAGCAATTTTATCTGCCTAACTCTTCTGTTACAATTAGTGATGTTGATAATGATGACAACCTGATAACTGTTTCCTGGCCACATATTCTCTGTTCTGTTGCTACAACTTGTTACATAACTGTTAAAATGTATATTTTATATAAAGAAATGACCCCCCTCCCCTTCTCTCTCTCTCTCTCTTTCTTTTTTTTTTTTTTTTTTTTTTTTTTTTTCTCTGATTTTTATTGTTTCTTGATGTTGGAGAATACTTTTGCTTTTCAGAAGAGATATACAATGGAGAATAATACGTGAGTCATATGAAGTTTGAAAAATAAATATTTCAGAAGAAAGTTAATTTTGTCGTTTTTGTAAAAACTGCACAAGATTTTTATAAAATTTGATTAATTTTTTTTAATGATGTTCTCCTGAAAACTGGTGATTTTATTTTTACTGAAAAACAGAACTTTTAGAATAATCTATTGGTTAGAAAATTTATAGAATTTTTATATTAGAGGCAGTGAATTCTACATATTTTTTCAACTTAAAATTCCATGTAAAGGACATTCATAAGAATCAAAGAAACTCATTTAAATATAACATAGAAGCAAACAGCAAGTTAAAACTGCAAGGCTGATTGTTGCCTTTGTGTGAATAGGTTCTTTATCTTAAATGTAAAATTGATATAGATGATCACTTGAATCAAATATAAATTAATAATTGTTAAACTGAAAAAAAAAATTATGCAGAGCTCAACAAAGTTGAGTCACATAAGACAGTTTTAATGCCAAAATTATCAACTATCATTGCAATGACTACTGATTAATATGTAATTTATAATTTGAATTATGTCAGATTTTTCAAACTTTTTTTTTTCCACTGTAAAAAAAATATGCTTTTTAGATGTATTGAATATTCTTTCCTTTTTTTAAAAAAAAATCATTCATGATATTTCAACAAAGACAAAAATTCAAACCAACTTCTACATTATGGTTGTTTTATTTTTAGGATGAAAGTAACTCTAAAACAAACAAAAGAAATTTACTTTAATGTTTTCGTTGGTAAGTTTTTTGTTTTTTTTTGTTTTTTTTAACTATTTTTACTAAAGTCAAAGATAATCTTTACATTATAACATTTGTTAAATTTCAACTTTAATTTCTTTCTATCAGTTCTAAATGAGTAGATAAATGTTTGTACTTTTAAACATTATTTACCTATTTCTGAAAAACTACTTAAAATGTATATAATTGTTCAAATTGTTATGATAAAGTAGATACTTACCAAACCTGAACTTACACCATGCTAACTGCATCCCTGCAAAGTGGTAAACCCTACCCCTCCTGGGTATGACATGAAACTGCATCTCATTGCAAGGCTGCAGTTCTGGGAAATGTAGGGTACCATTTACCATTACTCCCGGCTCCATTCTGACCCAGAATGTTTGTACCTGTTTGGATCCATCTACAAGTCAAATAGGACTTTGCCAAAAAAATGTAAATATGAATGTACGATAAATACGATTCCCTAACTTTTAGGAATAAAATAACCCTAGACAGGTTGACATGCCATATCAACCATAAACCCAGCTTAGTCTAGTGCAAAGTTACAATAGTGGGACACTTAATTAGAATGATATTCACTCCCAAAATCATTTGTGTGATGAACTTGCTAAGTGTGTTTTTATACCGCTTACTCAATGCTGAGCAATATCAGTTGATGTATAACCAAAAGTATTTATGAAATCAACTCATCAATTCCACATTTTATTTGCTGTACACAACCAAATTAAAATAATATTCTCTTTGCCATTTTTTTTCCTGGATTTAAACAAAACTTATAAATAATCACTTTTGTCTAAACCCAATTCTGCTTGATTGATTGTTAAAAGATTTTAAAAAAATAAATAAATTGCTGATCAAGTTCTGCTAAAAATACAAGTTTCAGCAGATCACTGAAATTTAAGCCAGTGATGAACCTGCTCAATAATAATAAAAAAAAAAAAAAAAAAGTGGCCATTTGGTAATGGCATCTACTGTAAGCAATTGATGTGTTTGTCTAAAGAAAGTTTAGTAAACTCTAGTGCTAGTAGATTTATGTACTTTTCAGATCATTATCTTTAAATGTTCCAGAATGAAAGATTATCTTATATGTTGGATAATAAGATAATCAAAAATAAGTTCTTACCTGTTGACTGCAAATTTGATTACTAAATTTGAAAAGATATCAACACACGATTAGCAAAGGCGTGGACAGCTATCGATTGTCTATCAGTCATATAGAAGTCAGATCTGATCGATAAAATAAAACCCAAATTTTTCCAAGCATGGACGCTAACCGTGTGGAGAAAAAGCTCGACGGCAATTACACAAGAATGCTGTGAGCAATATTGAACAAGTCCTAGGGGTAACACCCCACAAAACAGCAGCTGTACAGCCACCCATCATGAAAACTATCCAAGTTAGACAAACCAGACAGGCAGGACGCTGCTAAAGAAGTAAGGACGAACTCATAAGCGACACACTTCTGTGGACCCCTTCACATGGACGAGCAAAGGCAGGACAACCGGCTAGAACCTATACACAACAGCTCCGTACTGATACAGGATGTAGCCTTGAAGATCTGCTAGGAGCGATGGACGATAGATGGGTGGCAAGAGAGGGTCAAGGAAATCTGTGCTGGCAGCGTGACATGATGAAATTTGAATAGAATGTTCAATTTGGCTTTTTTAGTAACGAATTACCTCCCTTCAACTGAAACAATCCCGAAAATGTTGACCAAATAACAATTCTTTCACACAATTATTTTGAGTGTAATTTTTCAACCAAAATCAAACACATTAAGGATTTTTATATTATTAAAGTTTTAATTTCTTTTTTTCTTTCTTTCTTTCTTTTTTTTAATGAAGCAGTGAAACTCCACATCTCTTTGAAAAATATCAAGATATCTGCTCATCATGACTTGATATCTGCAAAAAGGGAGATTTTTTAGTGGCACTTTCTTTTTATTTTGATTTGGTTGCCAATAGGAGCCATAGTCATTAAGCTGTCTGCCACACACCAGCACCACTACCAACTTGTAGTTTGGTAATTCTGAAGAAGAGCAGATAATATAGGGAAAATAAAATTGTAAACCAACTTTGATTTTTAGTTGTATTCTTTTGCGCTTACTTGGTCCTAATGGCATTAAAAAAGGCATGAATTCCTTTTTTTTTTTCCCTGGTATGGGTAAAATAGGTCATGATGTGCAACTCGTCTAAAAGAAAGACAACACTGAATTTAAATTGAAGAAAGCAATAAGGAAGCTGTGGAGAGTGGTAATTGCTCAATGAGCTTAATATTTTGTGCTCCAATGAAGATTTTTTTTTTTTTTTCCTAACATTCATCTAAAAGAGTTTTATAATAGGAAAAAAAACCCAAAAAGTTGAACAGGACAACTAAAAATATTGGTATGTGTAACCAGTGCTGATATACAAGTTATCAACCGTCAATATGTGAGTTTCTAATTTTAGATGGTGTAAAAATGAAAATGCATCAAATCTTTCTTTTCCTGTGTTGTTATACAATAAAATAGAAATACTGGAAATTTGATCCTCAATCCAAAAAATAATATGGTACAGGTCAGTGGCACATTGGCGAAATATCCCGCCAGTATTCTACGTCAGTGTGAGAAATGCTGAAGTAGATTTTATATTGGAAAATAACAAATGAAATTTTAGTTTAACTCCATTGATCCTATTTATAACCAATAGTTTTGACAGACAATTCACTGTATTTTATTTTCTTATTTCTGTCGTGTACATAGCAGAGAATTTAACATTATGCGAATAGATGGAAAAACAATTATTAAACAATAATTATTATAATATGAACATTTATTCAAAGCACTTGGGACTTCAGTGCCACTGGACAATAGTACTTGAAAAACTGTGTAATTATTCTTATAAAATAATTTCTCAACATAAGGTCAGTATTTTATGCAATTTGTTAATAAGTTATTTATATAAAGCAAATCATGAAGACCTTTTGACAGCATATATTCCTTTGACTCTCTTGCCCTCTGTCCCTATCTTGGCAAGTTCTGTTGACAGCATTCAGTGTCCACACTGAGCTGATTAATGTAAATTTTTGCTAGTTGACCAACACAGATAAGCCAATGTGTAGGAGTTCATAGACCGTCACTTAAGGGGTTGTCCTTACTTTTCCAGCATGTTTTGCTCTTGCCCACTTGGCTGGAGTTGTAGAATACACTGACTGCATCTCTGCAGAGGGGGTAAAACCTCCTCCTTCTCCTTCTCCCCAAACAAGTGTCCTGGATATGACGCTAAACAGTCTGATGGTGAGGTTCCAGTAATGCTGGAGCTTTGGGGAATGCAGAGTACTCCTTCATTGCCATCACTCTCAGGTCCACCCTAGCCCCGGAGTGATAGCGCCTGATAAGGGGGGTCCTATCTATGGGTCAAATAGAACTAAACTGTATACTTATGCTAAACTGAATTGTGTGAAATAGAACTGTTTTTGACATTGAAACTCTACTTACACTAAACTGAATTGTTTAATATAGAACTGTTTTTGACAATTAAACTGTACTTATGCTAAACTGAATTGTTTGAAATAGAACTGTTTGTATAAAAATGGATTTGGCATTAAATAACCTACAAATGTTGATATGTCATAAAACCCAAGCAAGCATGTTTTGCTCATCTTACTTGGATGTTTTGTGAGGTAGGAGGTAAATGGCTGTACAACTGCTGTTTTATTGGGTGCTGCTTCCAGGATATGTTTAAAATAGCATACAGTATCATTGTGTAGTTCTCATCTCGCTTTTTCTCCAAATGTTTTAACCATAAAGTATTATTGATACTGCTACGGTTAAGAATTTGTTTTATTTTATCCCTGATAAAGTAAGCAATTTATTTAAATTTTAAGATAACTGCAAATTTCTTCCAAAAATGAATCCTAACTCAAATTTGATTTGGAAAAAAAAACTATATATATATAATATAATTATTTTTTTTTTTTTTTTTTTTTTTTTGCATTTGTGGCAGGAAGATGTTGAATGGGACATGTTATTGAAATAATATATCACAATATGAGGTTTTTCAATGATGCTAAAAACTTATGAGAAGAATAACATTTTTCTTTAAAAGTCAGGAAAATATTATTTTCTAATATAAAAATGTGAGAATACAGAGTTCTTTTCTAAATGAGTATACATAAAGAAATTCAAAAGGTAAGTGAAAAATTGCACGTGTGCATGTTGTCAAAGTAAGCAGGTGACAAGAATGTTATTTGGAGGCTATTGGTGCGTTGACATATTTTAAACTCATAACATCCCAAATTAATCTTTGTCCACCTGTTGAAATTAAAAGGTCAAATCTAATTTTTGATTGTCTGTTATATAGTGGTTTATTTAAAAAAGGATACCCCCCCCTCCATAAGGTGTGGGCTAGGATTCTTAATTAGCCAAGCCCCTCTATCATAGCTTGATGGGATGACCAATTAAGATCTGATAGGTAAAAGGGATACACTTCCCACAGATATAGAAATTTTGAGTAGCTGATTATCATAAAATATGAAATGATCTGTTAGCCAATTGGAAATGTGTTTTTTCAGTGGAATTCTCTAAAAATACCTCTAAGAGTTAAGAGAGAATTTTCTAAGACCATACTGAAGACAGGAGAATAAGAAAAAGAAGTTTCTCCAAACACTAAAGCCTTACAAAGGAAAACCACACTTTGAAAAATTACCAAACGATTAACATTGGAAGACAACACCAGTCAACTCAACTTGTCTTTCTATAAACAAAAGCTATTTCTCTGTGTATGTGTGTGTGTGTATATATATATATATATATATATATATATATAATGTGTATATATATGCAGTTGTTTCAATGAATATGTAATACATGTTAGTATAGAGTTTTTCTTGTCTTTGAGTTAACAACAGCTGGATTACTTGTTCCAACTAACCAACCTAACCACCCAAAGAAGTTGCAGATCGTCATTTCCTTTCAAACACAACATGGATACATGAGTTGATAAAATAACTATTTGGAAATGCATGTGGAAGTCATGGGACTAAAGCTACATTATGTACTGTGACTGGCATAGGACCAGAAGAAAAATAAGATTTTATTTTATTTGGACACTTGACAAAATTAATAATCTCTACTATAACAAGAAAGTGATATTTACGACATTTTAATAAGCTCTTGACTTGTTTTATTTATTTATTTTTATTTATTATTTTTTTAAAATCTTTTTTTATAGACAAAATACACTGACAAGTGGCAACAGCAGCAGACAATTTACACATTGTAATATATAAAGTTACTGAAAATCACTAATTGGTTTGCGTATTCTGTTTGGCCATAACTCGGGTCAACAAAAAAATTTTTTTTGAAATCAGGTCGAGGCATCAAACATCTTTTTGAGCTAATTTGGGGGTGCTGAATCTTTTTCTTGGTTAGCTACTGTTTTTGCTGTACAGAAATACCTCATTTTTGGGTAAAAGTTTTTGTTTTCTATATATATGATATTGACTGATAGCAATATTTCTCTAAGTAAAATCATAGACACCTCTCAAACAGTATTTAAACCAACTAATATTGGTCTGCTTATTAAGAAATATTATTTTTCCAATAACAATCAGACCCTAAGTCTTTAAAAATAACACAATTGAATATACCAAGACCAAGTATTTTTATCAAATCATTTAATAAATGAACAGCAGAAATAAAACCTTTGTGAACATCAGAACTATGGTAAAAATTTTCACTTGATTGTCATGTTCAGTGTTATTTAAATCCCGTTTGATAGTCCAGCAGTAATCAACCATCATTTGTTTGTCTCACCATCCCTGGTTGTGCTCTTCCATTGTTTTGATCTCCTGATGGAATCATTCTCCTTGCTCATCACTCACATCGCCACAATTATCCTGAAATTTATCTAGATGACTATATAAAAAATGAGCCTTAATACTCATATTAGCGCTTATGTCCTGTAGACTTTTTAACAGCTTTTCCACCAACTCCTTATAGTTTTCAGCCTGTCAGTTGCCTGAGAAGTTTTTTTTTCTCTACTTCAACAAATGATGTCCAAGCACATAATTCCAAGTCATTCATCGAATTAACAAATTCATTATCCTTAATGAGTTTCCTGATGTTATGGTGAAACCATTTTCATCATGTTCATCATGTACAAAGGAATAAGTACATTCAATTGGGATGTCTAGTTGGAGTTTCTTTCCAACAAAAGCTCTCAATGGCTTCTTTCTGTACTGAAGGCACAAAAGTGATGGGATAAATATATGAATATCAAGGGTTTAATTTTTTTTTTTCTTTTTTGATATCATCTTAATCATCAGGTTTACTAAAGTTGATTAATTCAAATTTTGACGATAAATTAGAAAAATTCTGAATTTCTGTTTAAAATTGTGAGATTCAAAAAAATTTTTCCCACTCCATAAAAATAGTTTATTTCAGGTGGCTGGCATAAATTGCTGAGTCTATCTGGAAATTGATGGGTTTCTATGATTATTAACTAAATTTTGCGATCTGCCAAGATCGTAAATTGATCTTTTTTTTTTTTTTTTCAAAAAATGAGCAATTACAGTAGAGCCAAAATGGTAACTAACCATGAAAAACTCAAGTCATTTTCGAAATCAGTTTGATCAAATTAGCTTGAAAACGTATTTCTTGGCACCAAAACTTATGTTGACCAGTATAATGAAGATAGTCCAATGACTGGAATATCTGATCATAACAGATAAAAAAATGTCATCAAAGATATTTCTATAGCTACATACGCACACATCTACTAACAATAGGCCTTAAGGGACTCTACCAAGGCAGATAAGACATTCAAAAAATCTTTTTTAATTTTTCTCTTTTAAAAAAAAAAAAAAAGTCTTTTCAAACAAAAATCCAATCTTACATAATTCAGCAAGATCCAGGCCAACTTGTTATCTTCTTTTTGGTTTTTTCCGTCTACACTTTATTTGAATTAAACAGTTATGAAAGAAATTTCTGAAATCATTCTGTTTAAGATCATCAGTAAGATTCAAAATCCATAATGGATTGATTACGACAGGTAAAAAACGTGAAACACTTGCTTAAGACTTAGGTAGCTTCTTATTTCGTATGTATTATTTAGTAGTTACTTACCCAATCTTTCTGCTATGTGCAAAATGTGACAATCAAATTTTAATTGGAGTACAACTTGTTTGAATTCAGTTTTCCTTCTCGACCAATTGCCACAACAAGGCTAAATAACCCAGTCTGGCCTATTATTTACTTGTAGTGGAGGAGAGAATACAGATGGAGTCTTATCTTTCCCAAGGAGTCATGATGTAACGGTTAAAGTGCTGGACTGCAGTCACTCTATTATGTTTACTTTCAGACTAATGCTCTGGGGAAAGGCATGAACCTTCTTATCCCCCCCTCAGATATGGTATAAATAGTATCACTTCTGTTCTTTTAAAAGAATGGCTTTGGCATTAAATAACTCATGAAGGTTGATGTGCCTTTAACCAAATCAAAACTTTCCCAAGGGTTTTAGTACTTTGTGACATGTAAACAGCTTCATCCAAAATTTACACTCTGATCGTTTTATTCATTTCCTACAAGGATAACTTTTATGTCACAAGTCATTTAGTAAAGTTTACTCAGTCTGATATGCAAATTATTTAAAGTACTCGCTGTTTCTTGGTGGTTACTCATTTCAGAACTGATCAGGCTTATTATTGCTTCAATGTTTTGTGATTTGTCAGGAACTGTTGCTTTCAGCATGACTTAACTACAAGTCCAGGTTCGTCTCATGTTTATCGAAATGTAATTATATAAGATACAATACACACAGCAGATGTTACCACCAGTAAATGATTTTTAATTCAACTTTGAAATTGTCTAGGTGACCCTCACAAAAACTTGAGAATCAACTTTATGATTGTAGCAGATGTTGGAGTTTATACAAACATGGATATTCATACACCAATATAGAATAAATGAGATGTCCAAAAAAAGTTTCAAGACTGAAGCTGTATTTCCCAAGACAGAAATAAACAATGGTCTTGGTTTCTTTGTTTAATGGCATATCAACTTTTGTGGTTTATTTAATGCCAAAGGCATTCTTGTTAGAGAAGAGCAGCAGTACTATTTAAACTGAAGGAATGAGGAGCTACATACCTTTCCCAAGGGTCTGAAAATAAACATTATAATTGTGATTAGAGTTAAAACTCACTTCTTTCTAAGCTGCAATCTGGCTCTTTAGCCATTATGTCACAGAAACAAACGATGTTAATTTTCTTCTAATTTTCCTCTTGGCATTGAACACGTTCATTCCAGAGAGTATATTATTGATTCAAACACTTCAGAAAACAACTTTTCATATGGTGCAAAATTATAGTCATATTTTAGTATCTTTATTATGCTAAAATTTAAAAATAAATTTTAAGTTGAAGAAACAAGAAAAAGTTGCATGGAACTAGATCTGGTGAGTATGGAGGATAATGTATTTGCACAATCCTGTGTTTTGCCAAATATTATATGTGTGTGTGTGTGTGTGTGTAAACACAAAGTTCAATCTTGTCATGATAAAGACATTGTTCAACAATGAAATAATTATTCAATCCTTTACATTCACTTACATATATTTTGATATGTTGAATTTTCTTTTTAGCAATCATATTTTCTTGTTCTCTTAGTTGTCTGATATTGTTTTGCTTTTTTTCCCTATATTAGCTCAAATCACTTGACAATTTCATCTTTCTATTATCATGGAGGTCTTCTTAGTGGTTATTTTTAGTTTCTCAGATATCACTCAACAATTGCACATGTCCACCTGTTGTCTATGAACCTTGCAATGTCTCTGGCCCAACGGAACTTATGCTTTTTGCACTCTGTGATCACATCCTTCTCTCTGCTCCACATTGCTTTGGATTTGCTTACAAAATGATATTCCCAGCATGGAAAGAAATGATCATATGATCTAAAAAATTCTATAGACAACACAAATATTATATTTAAAGTTGAATGCTACAATGAATATAACTTTGATGGAGCTCATAAATTTTTATTTTGAATTCTTTCTTAAGAAATGAACTCCGCAAAAATGTATAAATGCAAGCTTGCTGATAATATTTGCTTGTACAGAGAATATGGTTATCTATATTATAATTCTGCTTATTCATTTGTTTGTATGTTATGCTCATCTATATATTGTCTCTGCAGCCAAATGAGATATTCTTCCCTCCCTCCCTCCTCAATCAATTGGGATATTATTATTCATAAATGTTGCTTCTTCAGATAAAACAGTGCTCAACTCGGACAGAATCGCCCCATGCTAACTTAATCTAGCCTCACTAATTAGCTGAGTGAATATGAATTAAAGTAGGTTGGTTTGCTGAAGATCTGATGAAGTACTGATAAGTTCCAACAATGTCCTCTCAAAGACTTTGGTATTAACTTATGAAGGTTGATATGCCATTAAACAAAAGAAATACACAACTATATATTGATCTTGTAGTTTCAGTAAAATTAAACATTAACAAGTGTACTTGGTAGGCTCCTGTCCTGGAGTTTTGGGGGACTTTATTGCCATTACTTCTCGGTCCACCGTGACCCAGGTGGGGGGGTGCCTATCAGGGTCCTATCTATGGATCAAATATAACTTTAACCATTTAATTGTGTGCAAACAAATGACTGATTTTAAATTGTTAGTGTCACATAGCAATATTTGAAACTATTTAACTGTGTGCAAACAAATGAGTTGTGGCTTGTTTAAAAATTGTTATCTACAAACTATTTGTTTACAAATCATATCTATTTGATGTACATGTATAAACAGGATTTAGCATTAAATTACCTTAAAGGGTTGATTTGCCATAAAATACAACCAACTAATAAATGATATCATGTATGAAGTATTATATAGATTATTATTGTATATTTTTGTAATATTAAATTTCAAAGGCAGCAATAAGATTCATATGAAATAAAATTGCAAATCATCCTTTCTTGCTTAAATTGTTCCTTTTGATTTCATTTTTTTATTCTGTGGAATTTCCATACCATCCTGCTAGTTATCTATTTATATTATAATTGTTTACATTTGCAAAATTTGTTGTGAATAAAAACGAAAATGTCTAACTAAAGTTGATTGACAAAACTGGGAAGAGAGATGATCTTGAGTGGAATCACTGATTAAGATTGGGGTGGGAAGTGTGTAAAGTTTGCATCTTGTCTCACACACCAAATATGACTTTAAATCCTTCTTGATTATAGTGAAGTCAGTCAATTCTATCATCATCATCATCATCATCATCACTACATAGTGAAAATATGAATAAACCTTTGTGTAATATTGCATAGTTGCTCATTCACACCAAGTGTTTCTTATGCAACCATGACATAATTTACTGAGAATAGTGCCATGACTTGCTGAACAAACCAGCAATCCAACTTTCATTGCTTTTTGCAGAATTTCTAAAAGTGACTAATTTGTTGCTGCATTTTCGAGGAGCCTAATTTTCTAGCAAAAATGACTTACAAAAAATGCTAAAACCTTTTTAAAAAGTTTATATTAAAACCTTTAAATTACCATAAAATGTTAAGATAATGTTTTTCAGTCCCTGCCAATGCTGGATTTCTCAATGGAAGATATATCTTTTCCTGGACCCTATGCATACCAAATTTAAAACTGTTTGGCTATTGATAAAAGAGAGACTAAAAAAAACTCTCCTTAATTATTAATATAGGTGACAGCACCTTAAGTATAATAACTTGAGTGATTGATTTTAATTGCATGTCAACTCATCTAGGGTTATTTTATACCTAGTGTTGAAGGAATTGCATTCATATGATATCAAGTCTTGCTGACAGCATGAATTTCCCTGACTCTCTTCATCCTTCTCTATTATCCATTGCTCCTAGCAGGTCTTCCAAACTAAATCCTATGTCTACATGGACCCAATGTAAATAAGTCTTTGCTGGTCAGCCAACACTGGCATATCCATGTCTAGGGGTCCATAAAACATCACTTATTAGTTCCTCCTTGCTTCTCTAGCAGTTTCTCACATGTCTTAGTCATCTTACTTGGATGGTTTTTGAGATGGGAGGTAAGTGGCCATACAGCTGTTTTGTGGGGTGTTGTTTCCAGGATTTATTTAAAATAGCTCTTCACATTTTTGTGTAGTTCTCATCTAGTGTTTTCTCTATGGATTTTCTTAGCATCCATGTGGTGCATCCATACAGTAGTACTGACACAGTCACTGCTTGGAAAAAATCCTGTTTTATTTTATCAGATAGATCGGACTTCCATATGATCGATAACCATGTCTTCACAAGCCATTTGTTAACATCACTTTAAGAAGATGAAATATTGGTACAGAGGTATGTGAATTTATCTAGTAATTTTAGAGAAGAAGGCACCTTCTCATTTAAAACGCATGTACTCGGTTTTACTTGTGTTCACATGGAGATCAGTGTCTCCTGCTGTTTACTCTAAGGCTATGCAGTAGGGATTCAGCTTGTGATGATGTATTTGCAAGAAGTGCTCAATCATAGCATCCATTATAGTTTCTGCAGGATATCCTCTGCTTCTTGCCTTTTTTACCATAAAGCCATTTTCTTTTATTAGATCTATCAAAAGTATGGAGTTTTGGCAGATTACAAATAAATTTGGTGCCTGTGTATCTCCTTGTAAAACTCCATCAACAATGTTAAAGGAGTCTGTGTCTTCATTAAGTGAGCGAATGTTTGCTTTTGTATTTCTATAAATCATCATTATGGCTGTAACATTTTCTTTGGGTAGATCATATGCTTGTGGTATTTATTCCATCTTCTCAGTCATAGTGTGTGATTTTTATTGTTTGTATCTTATTTCTGCATAGACTCAGGTATATTTTTGCTTTGGCAATTCTGTAATCGTAAGAAGCTCCTTCAAAAGAGGAGTATGCTTCACAATTCATAGTGTTATTTATCCACTTCTTGTTTATGGATCTATAATCCAGCTGGGCTTTAGAGTTATTTGGGTGTCAGTCCATAGTTTTCACTCTCCTTTTTGGAATTTAGTATTAAGTCATACTAACCTGTTTTCGAATAAAAAGTGTATTAAATATTCCCCATTTCTGTTTGACGAATTGTGTATGCAGAATTTATTATTTTCGTCTTTGCCTATTTGAGCATTCATGTCTCTACTAATAAAAAGAATGCATGCTTGGGAATGTGTCAAACAAGGGAAGATAACTCATTGTAGAAGCTGATGATGTCAGTTTCATCACTGGCATTGGTGGGACTTTAGCAGGAGATTGTTGTGCTGAGGTTGCCATTAAATGAAGTATTGTATAGCTGTTGAAGTAATGAAAGACAACTCTTCTTTATAAAATATATGTCTTTTTATTCTTTCGAAAAGGATTGAAGCTTCTGTGGTATGTGAGAGACAGATTGCTATGTTGACCCATAACTTCTTCTTCTCTTGACCATAGCACACTGTGTTATCTTCAAGACACCACTTAGAAACTGCTGTTTATAGGATGGGGTTGCTCAACCAAAGGGTGCTCTCAGTAACTACAAGCTGGCTCTGACTTGGCCCTCACTGACTCCAACTGGCTAAACTGCCATGAGCATCTGCATATACTATTTCATAACACCCACTTACTTTTGATTAGATCATGTGATCTTCCACTTATTTACTCAGGTATGTCTCTCATTGATGGCTCGGTCAAGGGTCACTTATTTTTCAAAAAATATACTGGATTTTATCACTGATTTCCAATTTTCTTTTATAATTATTTAAATTCTACTGGACACAACTCTTAAAACCTTGAAAGACAGATACAACCAAAATATTTTCATAATTAGCTAAAATTTATCAACCAGAATCACAAACTTCAAAGATACATAGAAGGAAAAAATTACTTTTCTGAATTTGGGTAATGTACCTACCGCTTCTTTTTTTCCTTTTTTCTTTTCAGATTCATTCCAGCTTTTACATTTCCAATTTTCTTGATGTGTTAAATTTTTCTTTCTGTTCCCAATTTTCTCTTGGTTTCCCTTCTTTTTTCCAAGATTTGTTGTATTTTTTTTTTTTTTCTTCTCTTTCATTTTCATTTTCTTCCAGTCTTTTCCTCTATTGGTCAGCATCTTCATCGGCTGCTTCCTTGATCGTCTAGGTTTGAAATCATACCATGTGGGCATGAACTGGCTTTCAGCACCAAATTGAATAAAATGTTGTATAGCCATAATGAGGGAAGATAAATGGATGAAGAATGACCATTAACACTGTTTTATAAGAATATAACTCTCACTCTTTATTCTCAAAAGGGGTTGAAGTTTCTGTGGTGTGTGAGAGATGGACGGAGACAAGGGCAGACCAAGACAGATTGCTATATTGACCCATAAATCCTTCTTCTTTTGACCATAGCACGATGTGTTATCTTCAAGATACCACTTAGCACTTCTGCTTCTCAGCTGGGGTTGCTCAACCAGAGGCCTGGTATGAGCCACAGGCCCCAGTGGGGTGCTCTCCATAACTACAAGCTGACTCTGACTCAGCCTTCACTGGCTCAACTACTGCGGGTATCTGCATATATCATTTCATAACACCCACTTACTTCCAGTTAGATCACATGAGCTTCTTCCATTTATTTACACAAATTCATCTCTCATTGACAGCTTGGTCAAGGGTCAATATGTTACAGAAGCAAACATTATTCTTGGTTTGATTCTCTCTATGCTATTTCATGATTTTATAGCATGTCTGAGAAGCATTCCCACACCTCTAATGATGTTATTGAAAGAATTTTTTCATGCAGATGCAGAGACAAATGTCTATCTTTTACCAGTATTGTGATATTTTATTTCTTGTTCACTATGGTAGTATCCATGTTCTTGTATTATGTTCAGTTGCAGACACTGTCAGCTCAGGTAACTGGTTCACTCTATTTAAAGTTTTAACATTAAATATCATTATGTTAACAGTGTTTTTGCATCTAGACGAACCAGACATGCAGGACACTGCTGGAGAAGCAGAGATGAACTCATAAGAGATGTACTCTTATGGATCCCCACACATGGCCGCGCAAAAGCAGGACGACCAGCTCGAACGTACATTCAGCAGCTATGTGAGGATACAGGTTGTTGTCCTGAAGACCTACCTAGGGCGATGAATGATAGGGAGGAGTGGCGAGAGAGGGTCAGGGATATCCGTGCTGCCAGCACGAGATGATGATGATGAATTTTGGTTTGGGTTTGAGCTCTGTAGTTGATTTTTCAAACACAGGGGACAAATCTCCAACCTCAGCTGAATGCACCCCTTGAAGGGCAATGAATTAGAGTCATAGTAATCTTTTGTTGGCTGCTTTTTTTTCCTCATCAATGAGTTTCTTGACCAAACTATTTGATCCTGGTTATTGACCTCTGCGGTTCTTTTACTCAGAATTTAGTGAAACTTGCCATTGACCCAACTTTGGTGTCATTTGCCTAACTTCACAACCACCATGCTGCTTCCGATGGGTTCTGGTGATATATACCTGTTTACTTTTCCTTGGGGGAGTGGGTCTATTGGAATTTTTTTTTCTGGCTTTGCAGGATCAAATTCCAGACTTTATCATTTATCCTTTTAAGTAAATATTGTAACACAAATCAGTATTTGTAAGTTTTTATACATTTGTATGATTTCAAGTATTCCTATCTATTACTGATAATTATATGGTTTCTAATAATTATTTCTATTCAGTAATTGTAATTTGTTTGCACACAATTATATGGTTTCAAATAACTAATAAAAATATTTTGTAAACAATTATAACTTCTAGTAACTATTCTTAAATTTAGTTATACAGTATCATTTATTCCAATTTTATACAAATAATTTTCAAACAGATCTGTTTGATCCAAAGATGGGATTCTAACATGTACTACCATTTTGGGGTCAGTCAACCTGGGAGTAATGGCAATGAAAGGGTGCTCCACACTCTCCAGAACTGGAACCATACCATCAGATGCAGTTTAGTGTCTTACCCCGGACACTCTTTTGTCAGCTTTCTCCTACTCTTCAGCAGTATTCTAAGCTCTATCAACACAGCTCATCAATAACTTAATCATCAGAAAGCATTTCAGCTTATCATAAAATGAAAGACAAATCACATCCAGGTAAAATCTGTCTCCAGTTTTATTGTTAGTAATTTTTTTGTCACTTTTAAAAAAGCTTCATTCAAATTACATATTATCAAATGTTATTGCCAGTTTATATAGTTTTGTGTGGATATTTTCTGTTTTCTATCTTTTTGCCTTTTGAAAATCTATTAGACCAAAGTAAATTTATTTATACCAAATTACATTATTTTGTGAAAAAAGGTGTCATCATCAAGGCATGATGACAGCATGAATTCCCTTGAGTCTCTTTTGCTATCTGTCCCTAACAGCCATTATTCTTGACAAAAGAAAGCATAAAAGAATGCATGATTGCCTGCTCTATCCACTCGAGGGATCTGGTGAATGAAGTAAATTTCTACACTATTATTTTGGCTCATTTGAGGATATAAAAGAAAACCAGATAATATTTTTGTCATACAGGCAATGAAAGAATATTGTTTACTTTCTGAAACAAAAACAAGAAAAAACCGTTCCCATAATATTAAGCACTATTGTATATATATATCTTTATGATAAGGATTCAATTTTTGCTATTGTATCTAAATCATTTTAAGAAAATAACATTAAAATGCTCTGAGAGAATAAAGCAATTCCCAGTCCAATTTACAACTTAATAATGCTGGGTCTATATTTGTGCGCATCTCTGACATTATTATTTCTCAAGAAAGATAATAATTAACTTATAGAGCATTTCCTCTCATCTATTTATTTGAAATTAATCATAAATTCTGTAAATTGGCTAATTATGTCCAGGTAAAAATCCTGTAAGCTAAATGGAAGAAATAGACTAAATGCTGTGCTGTACAAAAATAAATACTTCATCATTTTATCACAATTGAGTTGGACAACTCGTTTGAGAGAATATTTGTGTGATCCAAAATGAAATGTGTTTGCTGACTTTTGTTAATGGTGAGTAGAGACAGTGAGGTTGCTAGTAATTGAATTGTTGCTAAATTTGTCGCACCATGGGGCAAAGAACAAATTCACAGGCATCTTATAACATGGCCGGCACAAGTGCAGTTCATGTACCATAGCCACAACATAACTTATGTAACATTGTCTTATGATGAATGTTTGGGTTGTAGACCAGGGGCCCCAAAGGAATGTGTGTTGGATGGTTAGTACCAAACTGCTATGTTGGTTAGGGCTATAATTGTTACAACATTTTTCTATCTGTATCTAACCTTTCTGATCAGTTACATGCAGTCGAATATCAATGCTTTCTGCTGCCTCCCCCTGCCGCCTTTAATGTGCCGAGATCATCTAATTCTGTTCAATCCTTATTTCTCTAAAAATGAATCAGGCCTTTTGAGCAGAATGAATTTTAGTTCATTGCTGACTTTATTGTTTGTCTTTTGATAGTTAAATACAATCAAGAGGCTAACAAATTTTTCTTATTGCTCATATCTGAACTAAAACATATCCATTCAGCTTAAAGATCACATCCCCTCCATCGACTCAACAGTCAAACACACTTTAATTGTTAAAAGCTCTCTAGCCCAGTCAGCTAGGGTTGTAGAATATACCAACTGCATCTCTGCAGAGGAGTAAGACCCCTCTCCAATGAGTGTCCTGGATATAACAGTAAACAATCTGATGGTGAGACTTCTGTAATGCTGGAGCTTTGGGGAATGTAGAGTACCCCCTCATTGCCATTGCTTCCATGTTCACTCTGACCCAGGGTGATAGCACCTGACAAGGTCTTAACTATGGATCAAATAGATCTGTTTGATCATTTAAACTGTGTGCAAACAAATGACTTATGTTGAATTGTTAGAAATTGAACTCTTTGATCATTTAACCGAGTAGATATGTTACTGATATCTAATTGAATAGTTTGTGATACATAGCAATACTTTGAACCATTTAATTGTGTGCAAATAAAACTGTTAGAGTGAAATACTTGAAACCATTTACCTGTATACAAAGTAGAATTATTGATATTACATAGCAATACTTGAAACCATTTAACTGTGTATAAACAAATGAATAGTGTTGATTAAAATAAGTTAGATATGTTGGCAAACCATAGTCAAGGATTTCCTGAAGGCCTCCTTTTCAATAGCTACAACGCCAAGGTGTAGGGGAGGGCATTACTCCTTTCTCAGAATTTCTCCACTTACTCTTGATCTGTACCTTATAATGCTGAATGTTTAAGCAAGGAGGCACCAAGTACCATTTTTTGTTAAATAGCAATGTAACCACTTCACTGTGTGCAAACAAATGAATAATACCTAATAGAAATATTAGAGTTAGATCGCAATGATTGAAACCATTTAACTGTGTAGAAACAATAGCAATACTTGTGTGCAAACAAATTAGTTCTAACTCATTTAAAAATAAAATTACTTAAAATCTAATCTTTTACATATCATTATATGTATATATCCATTTAAATGTGTGCAAGCAAATGACTGATGTTAAATTGTTATTGTTACATAGCAATACTTAAAATCAGTTAACTGTGTGCAAACAAATGATTAATAGTAAATAGAATTATTCATGTTAGAAATACTTGAAACCATTTAAAAGTGAGCTCAGGCTCATTTAAAAATGTTATTTACAAAAAGGGTTTACAAATCATATATAAATTTGATATATATATGTATGAAGAGGATTTCTCATTAAGTAACCTACAAATGTTGATATGCCATAAAACCCAAACAAAACCTCTCTGTTCACTTTGACAGTTTAATACTCTGTCTCTAAGAAAACATTAAGATGCTACATAAGTCCTTTATTTCTAGAGCCAAAAAGTCATTAAAAATCATTAGTCAGATTTGTTCTTTTTAATTATCCTCTCTTCTTTTTCTTTTGTTTGCATATCTCATTTTTAACAATCTTATTCTAATTTGACACCTTCTTCTTTTGTTTTCTCAGATTTTAAATATGTTAAACTTTAATTTAGAGTGTCACCTTACTCCTAAAAATCCTGTCAGGGTTGTTGCGAGAGGTGTTGGGTGTAGATGAACTTATAAAACAAAGTTTTGGAGTTGTACGTGTTCCTCGCAAATAATAAACTTGGAAAAACAAAACCTGAATAGCTTTAAAATAAAGATTTATTATTCAGATTGAAACTTACAATGTTGAAAAAAGTTTGGTCAGTGTAATTGTTGTTGTACTCGTCGTAGGAATTTCTGTATAAGGTCTGGTGAAATGTCGTGGTTGAACTTTCTTTGACACGGGCTGGTTAGCGTACTGGGCAAATCGGTGTCATTAAAGCTGTGTTTAGCAGCAATGGTGCCTCTCAGGGTCTGTGAAGTGAGGAAGCAGTTAAGTGGCGTGCCTTCTTTTAGTTAGCAATGGTGATGTCTGTCTAGAATTGATTTATCCCTTTCTTTTATAAGTGGATCAAAACGGGTATGAATATTTTTTGGGGAGAAAATCCTTGATTGGTGAGTGCGAATTTCATGTATGAGATTTTGATCCTTTTTTTCTAGAATCTTCTAATTGTTTTTTTTTTTGCTGATTGGTTTAAAAATATGTGAGCGTGAATTCTATGTATATGTAAATAAAATTTATGCTACAATTCTTAGACCTAATTTAAGCAGACCATCTACCTCATTTCAAAAGGCTTGCTTTGACAGATGGCCTGCCAAGCTGACTGGAAATTTTTGTCATTTATTTTATCTGTGTGTAGGCTGACCAGTGAGGTGATTCATTTATTTACTCTTTTATCTATTTCTCCTCAAGGACTAATCTTAAACCATGTAGTGTACCATCACCCCACTGATATAAAGTAACAGTCTGACCTCTAAGAAATCCCAAGGAAAAGTGAGAGGATGAGATACCAAAATCAGAGCTCTTTATTTGTTTTCCATGAACGTAATAGTAAGGACATGAATGTAAAAATTACTATTCTGACATAACAAGGTGTGTCTTCTTGCAAAGAATATTTCAAGAATTGCTGTGTTCCTTTCTGATTTATTGAGTTGTAATTTGGCATAGAAATAACTTGACATAGGTTCTGTGTCTTTGAATTGGGTATGGCCATGCCGAAAATTGTTTGCTTAATCTAACATTTAAGTGGATTTTATTAAGCAAAAAATTATGTTCCTTACAAAATATTGTGTGAAATAATGAATATTTTAGAATATTTTGGGTGACTGCCAAAGTCATTTGAAAAATAAAAATTCCTTTGAATGAATGCAGTTTTTGTGTGTCATTGTGAAAACAAAGCAACAAAATTCAACTGTAGAGATGAAAAAGTAGAAAAAAGTCTACTTGTTATCGAGTACTAATTCATAAAGCAGTCATTGCAGGACTGTCTGAAGGCTGTTGTCAGTGTATTTGATCCTTTTTAGACATTTAGCATTGTATATGAAAATTTGTGGACCTGTTTGCTGAATAACTTTCAGCCAAACTAAAATGAAAAGAAATAATTAAAGAAAACAATTACAGTGAAATGGTATGTGTGTATGTGGGTATATGGGTACAGTTAATGGTATGTGGGTACAGTTAATACTTCATCAAGATTAATGTACCCTGGGTTTGATACTAAATTGAATCCGATAGTAAGGCTCCAGTGTAGAGTACACCTTCTTTGCCATTACTCCCAGGTCCACTCTGACCTTGATTTAGAGTACCTGTAAGGGTCTGTTCTATGGATCTGTTTGAAAATTAGTTGGATTCAATTGAACCTTATGTAAAAAAATTCTCCAGAAAAAACAACACAAAAAATATATGAATATACAGTGAATGGAATTCCCTGACCTCTAGACATAAATAACTCTAGATAGGTTGACCTGCCATTAAAATCAATCAATCATAGAGAAGAATGACCCTGCCTGATAGAAGTTTGGTACTCCTGTCCAACTTGCATTTACTAATTGTTTGACTAAGTCAGCACAAAAATAAACTTGTAAGGATTGAAAAAGTAATCAATTAGTTCACTGCCAAACAGTCAAAAAGTATTTTATAGAAACATTTTTTAAAGTAATCTTCTTCTTTGACTATGAACTTAACCAAGCACTTCTCTATCAATTGTATAAAGCAATTATTAACAGTGAAAATTTCAGATCAAACTTCACCTAATAACCATATCAAGTTACAGACTTATTGATCCACACTTGCATGGATATTTGCATCAAAATGTGCTAGAAAGTACAAATGCTGCTTGGTTGTTAGTATTTGAGATGAGATGAACTGAAAAAAAAAAAACAGTATATTGTTGCCAGAATGTTCTTCATTGTTGAAGTATTTGCTACAACTCTTATTCCCTTTTCAACTGGCCTGTTTTGAAAAGAGAATATAAAAAAGATTTTAACAACAAATCTTAATCCAATGTACTAAAATAACCTGGTCAAAGTGTAATGAAAGAATAAGCAGTTCCTACATATACCCGATTGAATTAGAATAGTTGGACTATGTTAAAAGTTAAGGGAAAAAAAGAGGCTCATTTTTATCCCCTGAGAAGGAAAACTCTCATAATCAAAACCCTGCAAGCATAGCACCAGAGATGTGTAACAATATAACCTCAATCAAACTGGAAAGGTTAAACCCCATAATATTCAAGCATGCTGCCTCCATGATTACTCAGGTATCTTGCTCTGACTTGTCACTTTGAAAGCTGTTTTAGAGAAAGGAGAGTATCATAGGAACCACACAAGCAAATAGCAAAGGAAACTGTTAGTGCAGCATGGTGGATGTTAAGTAAGGCTGATAAATATAAAGGTGAATTAATGGCATGCTTCATTGGATGCTGGGTACAGGAAACTAAGTGGTCAACAGCCAGGATCAAATAGTTCAGTCAAGAAACTATTGTTACTCATCTGTTAGAGTCACCTCTACTGATCAGAAAAAAAAACAACAGCCACCAAAAGATTACCATGACTAATTCAAACCCCATTACCCTTTACATGGATAAACAAGGGGCACATGCTGCTGAAATTGAAGCTCTGGTCCCAGTGTTCAAAAAATCAATGACAGTGCCCAAACGAAACTTAAGAGTAAAAGCATGGTCAACATAGAAAGTTTAAACAAGGAAACTTTAAACACAATAAACCAGCATCTGTGACAGAGTATCATATAGACATCATATGTGTACAGGAACATAGATATTACCATATTGAACTTGAATTAAAATACTATAATACCAGTAACTGATAGACACTTGTGCCAGCTTCTTCATGGAAAAACTGTCAATGCCTTTCAGTTCTCATGACTTAATATCATTAAATAGGCTAGAAAGATTCCAACTGAGAATGTCTGCTACATTTAATGGCAACCCCTACTCATTAATCATCTCTTGCTACAGTCCCAATAATGCCAGTAATGAAAGAGACATCATTGTCTTCTTAAAAAAGCTATCTTCCCTTGTCCAACACATTCTCAAACACAATGTTCCATTTATTGGTGGAGACAGGAATGCTTAAATTGGCAAAGATGGAAATAATAACAAAAATAGACAATATCTAGTAGAGTTTTCTCTTATGAACAAGAATGCATTTCTAAACTCTGAATTCCAAAAAAGGAAGGGAAAGCTATGGACTCACACCAAACCAAATAACTCAAAAGCACAACTTGATATAGATGTATAAACAAGAAGTGGATAAACTGTGCTTTGAACTGTGAAGCATACTCCTCTTTTGCAGAAGTATCTTCCAATCACAAAATCGTCTCAGCAAATATTGGCTTGAGCCTACACAGAAATAAGCAACAAACGAGTAAAGCTTCAGAATTTGATTGGTTGTCACTTGCCAAAATATAAGCAATCAATATACAGTAATTGCAAGAAATAAGTTTAATACTCTTTTGGAGACATCTGAAAGACATACTCCATATAATGAATATGAAAAATTTGTTACTGCCCGCTTAGAATCAGCAGCTGAATGCATACCAATTAGACCAAGAGTCACATGTAGAATTCCATGGAAGTCAAAAGTAGTTAGAGACAAACAAGATAATATCAAAAAGCATCTTAATAAAAGAAGCCCAACAAGCACCAATGTGTAGAAACTTAAGAAAACTCAGAGAGAACTAATACATTTTAAAGTTTGTGTTATCTAACTTGGTATATCTTTATAAATGGTTGTCTTCCTTGTTTTGAAGCTGTTAGTTCTCCAATAAATATGGTGTACAGCTAAACGTGTGTTGTTTCAGTGCTGCAGTAGTTAGAAATTAATATTGGTAGCAAAGGATATCTTCTTTTATGTGAGAGAAATAATTATTGTTCAACTTACATTGAAGCATACTTGAAAAAAGATGGCTTCCTTTACAAAAAATCACCTATTTTGTAAGATGAAGAGTTGTACAAAGAATGGAAGCAAGATATAGACATATGGTCTATTCACGGATTTACTGAACGAAAAACAGAGCCTAGCAGTATTTTTGTCACTGCCTCCGAACACACGTGAGTGTGTTCAATATTCGGCAATAACAGGCTGAGCAAATGGGTTATGAGTCATTACGGATAAGCCAGACAAAATTTATTTAAATGATGGACACACTATGGCATATATGGCATTCAAGGATTTTTATTCCTTCTAAAAAAACAGCTGGAGAGAATATCAATAACTTTTTGTATGGTACAAAATTCTGTATAAAAAATTACATAAATTTAAAATGACTTTGCCCGGAGTTCAGAACTCTTTGCTTTAAATGCGGTAAATGTATCAGAAGAAAACAAAAAGATTATAAAAACAACATGCACAACTTTAACATACACAACTATGAAAGGTACATTAAAGAAAATGTTTTCGGACATTTCATCAACAGAACACAAAACTGTCCCTGCCAATAAAGTAGAAATTGAAACAGTAAATTTCAATCAGTACTGAAGGGAACAAAAAACTTACCAAGCGAATAAAACAAATCCTATAGACAAACAAGGTAAGATAATATGTTCTTTCAAATGTAATTCGGCTAAGCATTTTGCCAGAAACTGTACTAGTTTTAGTTTAAGAAATGATATTAACACTGTTGTGGATTCAGACCAGATACACTTTCCTTTATTTAATTTTAACTCACATTATTGAATGTTGATAAATAATTCTAATATAAAAATGTTCAGTTTTGTGAAGGAGACTTTTGGTAGTGTAGTTTTGGACTCTACATGTTTATGAACTGTTGCTGGAGAAATATAGTTTAACATATTCTTTGATACACTAAATGACCGAGATAAGGAGTTAGTGGAAACTACTAATTCTAACAGGTCACTTTGTTTTGGAGATTCAGTGGAGGTAAAAGCTATTAAAACAGTGAAATTTCCAGTTACTTTAGGGGGTGTAAAAGGTGTCAGAGCTTATACTGAGGCTGATATTGTCAAAAAAGATTTACCCTTGCTACAAAGTTATAAATCAATGAAAGCTGATGGAATGCTTTTGAATTTTAAAAATAACAGCTGTTAGATTTTAGACAGATATATAAAATTACAAATGCTGACTTTGGGACATTATTATGACTAATATGCTTTTGGAGGCTGAAAAATCACCAAAAATTGTGTTACATTGTGGGTCTTTAGAAAAAAAGGAGAAAAGAAGAAAAGCTAAAAAATTACATAGGCAATTTGTTCCTGCATCAAAAGTTAGAGACAGTAGGGTCTATTATGATAAGGAGTTTCTGGATCTGATCAAAGATGTTTGTGATTCTTGTTCATTTTGCTGGAAGTTTAGAAGACCTCCTCTTCAACCAGTAGTAGGATTGGCTCTCGGAAGCAGGTTTAATGACACTGTATGTCTGAATTTAAAGGGACATGGACATAACTCATTCTGGATTCTGCACCTAATTACTGCCAGGTTGATTAAAACCAAAAAAGAAATTATTCGTAACATATTCTTAATGTGGATATCATATTTTGGAGCTCCCAAATAATTTTTGCCTAACAATAGGAGTGGAAGAATTTAATAATGAAGTCTACCAACAGATGAGTAAAAAGTTGAATACTTAATCGTGCACTAAAGCGGCAGAAAGTCCATTCAGCAATGTTTGTGTGTAACGACACAATTTGATAGTGGCTGAAGTAATGGAAAAGACATTAGAAGATGAGAAATACGAGCCAGAAGTAGACCTGGCTTGAACTGTTAGTGCTAAAAATGCACTTCAAAATCATTCTGGACACAGCCCAAATGAGCTTGTAAATACACCATCAGTTTTGACTGATCAGTTATCTGGAAGCTGCAACAACCAGCAACTTAGTTAAACTAAATTTAAATGCAGTGAGGAAAAGTTTCATGGAAGCTGAATCAAGTGAAAAAATTCAGAGAACACTGAGATCTAATGTAAAAAATTATGCGGATGTTGGATTTGTGTCAAGTGACAGTGTCTATTATAAAAGACAAAAAGTACAAAGAATGATGTGGTCCTGCTAAAGTATTGGGTAAGGAAGGTCAGTGTGTACTGATCAGACATGGTTGAACATTTTACAGGATGGATACATCCACATCATTTGATGAAGGTAAGCAAAGAATTTGGAAGTCCAAGGAATGAAGAAAATAAAATTTCCTCTAAGGAGATAAATGAAGTCTTAGAGGAAGAAGATGAAGGACAATGTAATAAAAGTCTGAATAGCAAAAGTGAGGAATTGAAAGATAAAAGTCTGAATAGCAAAAGTGAGGAATTGAAAGATAACACTAAAAAACCACGTCAAAATGCAGTTGAGGAATATAAAATGAATGGATGTGAAGAGTGGAAAACAGGAAAGATTATGAGCCCACAGCCAAAATCAACTGGAAAATATTGCCATTGGCTGAATATAAAACCAGAAGTGAAAAATGAAAATTTAATCTGTATCAATTGGGATCAAATTGATTAGTGGAGACTTCTACACCAATTAACAGATGGAGTAAATTATTAAGAACATGGAGTTTTGCACACGTCTGAACAAAAATAAGCAAAATATGCAATTGATGCAAAGAAAAGAGAAATAGAAAATATGGAAATTCATGAAGAGTGCCTGACATAGGTCAGAAATGTATATCAACAAGATGGGTGATAATGGAGAAATCCAAGGACAATAAGATGATGATAAAGGACTGCCTCGTCACACATGGTTATGAAGAAGATTTTCTTAACCCGAAAACAGATTCTCCAACATGCATCTGTGAAGCTATGAATCTAGTAATATTAACAGCCTCTGTTATGAAGTGGCAGGTAAAGACCCTTGATTTCACCTCAGCATTTCTTCAGAGTGGTATGCTGGAAAGAGAAGTATTTCTTAGACCACCACCTGATGTATGTCCAGAGTAACAGGTACGGAAGCAGAAAAGATGTATTTATGGATTAAATGATGCACCTGTTCATGAAACAAGAGAGTCAACTAATGAGTTAACTAACCTAAAGGGAATAATGAGTGCATATGTTTTTTGGCATGATGCAACTGGTAACTTGATGAGTATTCTGACAATGCAGGTAGATGATTTCATATTCTATGGAAATGATACATTTCAGAGGAATGTGATCTTTGAATTAAAGAAAATATTCAAAGTTGGAACACATGAAAATGGAACCTTCAAATTTGGAGGATTGGGTGTTAAGCAAACAAAAGATAGGATTACTATATACCAAAATCTATATGCTTCATTTATATTCCCAATAGACATAAAGAAAAGAAGGTCCTTCAGAAAAAGTAATGAGTTGAGTCAAGAGAAGACAGATGTAAAAAGACCGACAGGTCAAATGATGTGGGTAGCCACTCAGACTCGACATGATGTATTATTTGAATAGTGTGTAGGAGAAACAGTACTGGGAAATTTTCAAAAGTGAAATTACTGTTTGGGGCCAACAAGTCACAACTAAAATTAACATCAAAGACAGGTTTTATATCCTTTCCACTGCTGGGAAAGCCTATAGGTCTGAATATTGTTTGAAATTCAAATGCTGCCTATGCTAGCATAGAGAATGGATCCCCACGGAGTGGTTTTATCATCTTTATTTGTAACAGAATGAACAAAATGGCTCCTATATGCTGGTCATCCAAAAAACTTGACTGGGTAACAAAGCGTCCATTAACCCCAGAGACTTTTGCATTCAGTGAAACAGCTGAAGCTGGTATATCGATAGCTGCCATGCTGCAAAAGATATTCAGACTACCTGGGTTGCCTGAAGAGTCCTTTGTAAAACAGACAATGTATTTCTGGTAGAAACTTGAAAGTTATCAAATCTTGTGAGTGATTGGCATCGGAGAGTTATTGTGGCTAGAGTGAAAGAAATGATGGTGAAGAAGGAGATCCAAAGTGAATAGATCAGGGGAGCAAGAACAGGCTGGGGATTGCCTGAAAAATATGAGAGCCTCTTCTGATATTCTGAGAGATTTGTTGCATAAAATAAACTTATTTTTAAATTTTAGATAGAACTGTATTCTTCATAAAAAGACACCAGCAATACTGAAGTTTGAGTTATCTAACTTGGTATCTCTTTATATATGTATGTCTTTTTTGTTATGTAGTATAACTGTATGCCAATAAATATGGCATACAGTTAAATATGTGTTGCGTCAGTGCTGCACTTTTGACAGATTAACCACATATTGCAAAGAGAACAAATAGAATAAATTCAGAAATTCTGTAGAAGATAGACAATCATGATTAGCATAACAGACAGTAAATGAAGTAAGTGAAAGGAAAAGCCCCTTGAGAGCAAAACTAAAAGCTGCCAGCAAAGAAGAAAGACTTCAGAAGTGGAAAGATCATTTCAAGAATTTGCTTGGAACCCCCACCCACCCCTGAAATCACTGATAAACCTATCACAAAAATTATTAATAGCAAACCAGAAATCCAATTGGGACAATTTACAGAGGAACAACTTGACAAAGTATTGAAAAAATTAAAAGCAAAAAAGCTGTTTGCCTCAGCTAAATACCCCCCACCCTGAAGTATTGAAGACAAAAAAAATTAGACAATTCACTTCAACTATGCAACACTGTCTTTAAACAAAACACAAAAGAGAAATGTACAAAAGCCTGCATCCTCCCACTCCCCAAATAAAGGTGACTTTGGAGTCACTAAGAACTGCAGAAGCATAATTGTTATTGTCGTAGCTGTAAAGATTTATAACAACCTGCTTCTGATCCGCATCAAACCTGATGTTAAAGAAATTCTTCAGGAAAATCAAAACAGCTTTCCGAGAAATCAGTTCATTGCATGATAGATTCTGAATATCTGTCAAATCATTGAAGGAGTACATGCAAAAAATCTAGAGGCAATACTATTGATTGCAAATTTCTCCAAAACATTTGATTCCATACACAGAGGAAAGATGAAGTAAATACTTCTCATATATGGTCTTCCCAAAGAAACTATCAAAACTATAAAGATGCTTTACAAAAACACAAAAGCAATGATTCACTCACCCAGTGGCAATACCAACTTCTTCAACATTGTTGCTGAAATCTTGCAAGGAGATCATTAGCACCATATATATCTATAATCTCCCTAGAATTCATGCTATGAATGTCAATATATCTAATAAAAAAATGCTTTCACTTTGAAAAAAAAAACAAGAAACAGACGATATCCCGCAGAAATGATCACAGACATAGACAACATAGTACTTGTCACAAAAACACCTGCCCAAGCCAAATCACTGCGGCATAGCCTAGAGCAAATAAAACAGAGTTCATATGTTTTAAATGAGAAGGACCCATCACTTCTCTAAGGGACAAAGTCTCTGAAATTAGTAGACCAATTCAACTTGGCAGCAACATCTCATCTACTGCCAAAATGTGCATAGCAAAAGCCTTAACTGCTACTGACTTGTTATAGATCATATGGAAATCTGATCTTTCTGATAGAATAAAGTGGGATTTCTGTATCAATCTTACTGTATGGATGCGCTACCAGGACTCGAATGAAATGCCTGGTAAAAAAACTAGATGGGAATTACACAAAAATACTACATGCTGATTTGAACAAATCTTGGAAGACACACCCAAGAAAATAGCAGCTGTATAGCCACTAACTGCCCATCTCACAAAACATCTAAGTAAGAAAAGCAAAACATGCAGGGCACTGCAGCAGAAGTAGGGATGAACTCATAAACAACATTCTTTTATGGACGCCTACATATGGACATGTCAGTGTTGGCCGTCTATACATGAGCTCGGTGCAGACACTCGATGCATTTTAGTGGACCTGTAAGGAGTAATAGATGATAGGGACAGATGGTGAGAGAGAAAGTTAGAGAACCCTATGTTATCAATATGACTTGATAATGATGATGATTGAAAAGCATCATCATCAGTTGAAATTCTAATCAAGGTTCTTTGTGCTCTCACTTTGCACTAATTGTTTAAATTATCACTCTAGTCACAACTTGATAGAACAAGTGATAACAGTAATTGTTGGATCAGAGTTATCAGCCATCAATCCCACATTGAATAAAGGTCAGGTTATCTGCTCCTAGTTTATTGATATGCACAAATTTTAAAAGGTCATCCTCATGTTTTTGTCTTGTTGATTGAGTTGAAGTATCCTACCTGGAATATCTGAAGGCGAATACCCGCACTTAAAAAAGTATGTCTTATTTTTATGTCGAATTAGGTCTATAAATTTCTTCTCACCTCTGTTCTAAGCAGAGTGGATTCTCTGGCAATGGATTGGTAAATTAGGAGATGGATAATTCTGAATTAAAAACTAAGAGCTTGAGTCCTAACCCCTGTCCTACTGTCTTGTGAGTTAAACAGGAGGTTAAAGGAGACAACCCTAAAGGCAGACTCTAACTAATGACAGGGGTTTTGGTAAGATGCTACAACTTGTGCAGCGACTGTTGCTGGTGGTGGTTGTCTCAGACTTTCTGAGCCACGGAAATTCAACTGTGCAAGTCAGAATATTACCGATGAGGGTCTACACAACCCATCTAGCACTTTAATCTCTTCTTTTAAAGATGAAAAAGTAGTGTCATCCATGATATTGATGGACAGTGACATGATAAGGTATATATCTACTTGACTGAGCTAAAATGTTTGCAATATTTTAGTAATGTGAGGCACAATTCAGCAGTTCTGGATGATTTTGACCAAGATTGTGAGGTGATCAATCACACTAGACTGTAAGATGCCAAACTTGCCTGATATTCTCAGAGCATTATTCACTGGAATTGCCTCTATGGCCTGGTGTGCAGCCTTGGAATCCACGCTTTTAGGCTTACATGACCTTGTTTGATTGTTGAGGATCTTGCAACGCAAGCAAAATTTCTGGAATGATTTGGTTACTCTATAGGGATCCACTGTGACTTTATCGTAACATTTTTGGCTGATTCTGCAACATTATAGTTCAGTTTGAACTTGTAAAGCATAAGTTCCAAAATTGAACTATATCGCACACTCAACTGCGTAGCTTTCGAATCGCACATGAAGTGACGCAAAGCAGAAAGCATTAGTGGTCTTACTATCACAATTCTATCAATCACCATGAGTACCTACTTTGACTTTAACTGTTTCAGTCACCTGATATATTTACCTTAAACTGACACATAACAAAATATTGTACAACTTTTTACTCACATTAGTATATCTTATAAAACATTCTCAGATTATGGTGGCTCTGAATTGGCTGAAATTCATGTATTTTTCTTCTTTTTTTAAAAGACAAATTACCCTGTGAAATATTTACTTAGGATTAGGATCCTGATAAAGTTTGAATGAATAAACAATAAGAAAACTGTTCTAAATTCATAGCTAAAGTTTTCAATCCTTTCTAAGTACTTGATTGTAGTAGTTACTCCTTGTTAAACAATATCAAAGATCCTATATCACTATGACTAAATGGAACAGGAAGGGAAATTTTTGTTCATCCCTTTTTTCTTTAATTTTATATCTACTTAATCTGAATGATATTTTAAATGAACAGGAGTGTCCAAAGTTTATTCTTTAACCAATCCTTCTCCCAACGAGGCAATTCGTAACTTTTATTTTATATTTAGTATTATCTTCTTTTTTTAACTTTTAAAAAATTCAGTCAATCATGGAAGTCAAATAATGGAAGGGAGTGTTAGAGCTATTTAGAAATTTTTAATTTTATCATTTATCAATTCCACATAACACTTACTTTCCTTCTGTCAGTGAATTTCAACATTATAAGCAAATCAATAGAATGATAATTACAAAATGAATGATTCAATAGTTACCAAATTTCATTGCTGGAACATTCTCTGAGAAGGTCCCCACAATTGACAAAAAGGAAGATCTTAAGCTACTCAGGGTGAGACACCAGCAAAGAGGTAGAAGACTTATGTTTTGGGTAGAAATCATTGGCATTGAGATGAGTGGTACCTGGAGAATTGCTATATCATCCGAATGAATTCTGCCAACATCTGCTTCCTAAATAATATCCTTTAGATATGGCTAAAAAAAGAAAAGACATTGGGATTCAAATGGGAAAGTAGTATTTATGCAGGATAATTCTCTAGCTCACATTTCTGTAGCAACCTTGAATATTTATTAAAATTAAGGTTAAAGAATTAATAGAGTGACCTGCGTGTTTGCCAGATCTGAACTTGAATAAAAATATTTTGAGTTTGTCAAAAGATGCCTTATATTACAGACATCAATCAATTTTCATGCTAGAATGACCTTTCAAAAATAACTATTTTTTAATCAATCACCCTTGAAGAAATCCTGAATTAAACTTCTTTTACAGATACTAGGCTGCTTCAAGTCAAAAAATTAGATTGGGAATTATATCATCAAATAATATTGCCTTCTACTGTGCTATTTTGTTATAATTTTTTTTTTTGTATATCATTTGTTTGAATAAATTATTGTTGTACTTGATCCATTTTTAAAAATTTTCCTGTCACTTCAAATTGATTCTTTTGAAATACTTACATATAAATTAGAACATTTTAAATCCTCATTTTTTTTCAATTCAAAAACTCTTAAACATCTTTTGTTCATGGTCTGTTTCCATGACAATTATGTCAACAACTCCATGGCTGTTTAAAAGAAAATCAATGTATCTAAGGAAACTGAGAAAAGTAAAACATGTCCAACAAATAAATTGATATTTTCAACAACTTTGTTTTTCTTTTTCTACAATACTCTTTTGTGTAATTTGGCATGAATAAAGTTGAGTATTATAGTTAGTTGTACTTATGGAAATTCCATGAAACACCAGTAAAATAGTTACATGAATTTGAATTATAAATAAAATGGAAATAAATCATTGTTGATTTTTTATATTTCTTTTAAAATTTAATAAATTATTAAACAAAACATATACTTAACATAAACAAATAAACGAAATATCATCTTAGAATAACAAAATAAAACAAAACTCTCTCACCTCAGAGCAGTCCATTAAGCATTATAAGGAGAGCACATGGACCGTTGGTGTCTGGGAAATCATTCTTTCATCATTCATCTTTCCTTCTAAACCAACGGATCCTCGGAGAAACAAATTGGATATTTTCAACTTCTGCTTTGACTTCATTTTAATTCCTGTCCTGACGACAGCATCTCAACTCCAGCTTTGACTTCAGCGTCTTTATTCCTTCTCAACTCTACAACTGTTTTCCACCTCCTGCGACTTACAGCACAAGGGTTTCTCAAGCTGTTATTAAAACTTTTAAATTGAAAACTATCAATATCTTCATCGACTCATTTGTTCTTCTTTTTAATATAACAAGAGGCAACAGGACTCTACAACCTCAACTGCCATTTTGGTATAAATGGTAATATCATCTGCCCACATGTTATACATTTAACTGTGAGCAAATAGAACTATTAGGGTTAAATAGCAATAATTAAAAACATTTAACTGTGTGCAAACAGAATTGTTACTATTAGTAATATTGAAACCATTTAACTGTATGCAAACGGGATTATTAGTGTTAGATAGCAATACTTGAAACCATCTGTCACTCGGTCAATCAATCAATTGATCATATTTACCAACCCCTCCGCTCGGGCAAGATATGACACAAGGTCAATTTTTAAGCAGAGTTTAACAGGTTTGAATTCAGAGTTTTCCTTCTCCTAGACTAGTTGCCTCACCAAGGCTGAAGAACCCAGTCTGCCTTACTATTTACCCATAGCTGGAGGGAGAATAATTGGATTCATACCTTTCCCAAGGGTATTAGTGCTATGTGAAATGCAATCAATCTCGTCCAGGATTTGAACTCGTGTCGCCGTGTCCATTTCCTACGACAATAACCATTACACCACAGGCACCTCAATCAATCAATCAATTGATGCTTGATCTTCCCAGATAGAAGATTGAATCACAATTGAATCAGCCGCCTGCTCACATTGTGTAATTTTTTAAAATTTAGACAACTTCCCAAATTCGTCAGAGAACATTTGGATTCTGTCATCTCTCCAACATTCTGGGAAGATAAAATGACATTTCATTCTCGCCTGTCAAATTCACCCCTTTCCAGATCTTGTGATAATTTTCTTTACTCATAAACACAACAATGGTTATATATTTTTTTTTGTGTTTTGTTTTGATTATTTTTTCTTCTGCTTCTTTCTTTCTTCATTCACAAGAAAGAAAAAATAACTTTTCTAGATTTGTCTATGTACTGTTTCGATCTTTTAAAATCCAGGTATTAACTTAATTCTTCTAAAATCCACGTCGCCTGGGGGGACTACACTATGTTATAACCACTCCCATCATTTCCTTGTTATTTAGTTATAAATAACATAATTCTATAATAGAGGAATAAAAACTAATTCTACTAAGCATGCAATAAATTTCAAAAGTTCCAGAAAAAGTCCTCTTTTTTTTCATACCATGCAAAAAGAAGGAAAATAGAATTTATGCAATTGACCTTGTGCCCGACTATTGGGGTTCTTATTGTCCCCTTACTAATTACTTGTCAAGATCACAACAATTTTACAAAATCTTTCTTTCCCTCTTTTTTTTCAGTTTCTTTTCTCAATTTTCTTTTTTCATTTTTTCTTTTTTTTTTTTGTTAAAACATTACCGTTTTTTTTTTCAGGTTATATATATATTTTTTCTTTTTTTTTTTTTTAGTTCTTTCTCTCAATATTTTTTCACAATTTCAATAGTACACATTTTTTTCAGAAAGTTACACTTTTTTTTCAGAAGGTTATATATATAGTTTTTAGTTTCTTTTCTCGATTTTTTTTCATAATAACAACATTGTAGGTTTTTTTTTCAGTTTACTTCTTTTCAGTGGTTGAATCTTCAGTCTTAAATTCTGTCACAATGGAACCGACCGAATGGTTAAGACCGGATGATCTTAGAGTCCTCTTTGCGTGTGCCACCTGGCCGTCTGCTTCGACGAGTCCGTAAGGATCGTCAGAGATACTCCGACCCGCAGAAGGGAACTTCTAATAGTCTTTTAAAGAACCTTTTGGCATATGTAGGGGATGTAAGGCGAATGCGACCACGAGATGTTGGATTCAGCCTCGGAAGTAAGGCGAATGCGACCATAAGATGTAGGATTAAGCCTTGAGAACTGTAGGAAACGAATAAATAAATGAAAAATTAAATTTGAACAAATAAATAAATAGATAAAAAGAAAACTATTAAATTTGAAGAAACTCCCAGAGGTCTCTAACGGAAAAGGAGATGACGCATGCGTAAAAGAAAAATGGATTTTCCTCTTAAAAAAAGGAGACGATATTATCTTTCTCTTTCAGGCAGTGTCCGTCGAACCAACAACACCATTTTGCTGTCTGGTGTTTTGGGCACCACACTACGTCTTGGGACGTAGTATTGGTTAGTCCCTTCACCCAATAAATAAAGGAAACAATAGAAGAAATATTTTCGTCTCTTATCTATTTCTATCTTTTCTTTTTGTATATTTCTTTTGGAACTTTCTTTGGGCAAGGCATTGCGCCGGCCAGTCAACGTGGGGTAAAATAAAATAACCAAAATATGGAGTCAAATATCTACGGCAACACAGCCTTGCCCTTAGCCCCTGACCTTCAAAATCTTCAAACCCCACAGAACTTCGCTGTAAAAAGCGTGCTGCCGACCGTCAAAAAAAGGCTTATTGATATCCAGCAGGAGCAGTGACACAGTAACAGGGCCGTCTAAGCGTGAAGTTCAATTCTAAAAAATAGGAGTGGAAATAAAGTTCTTCTTTAGCCAGGGATAGGTTTCGGATGATAATCCACTTTATTTTGATAAAGTTACTTTTGACAGAGGAGCCCTATTAAATATGTAAATGTCATTTATTCCCTTTTTTCTTTTAGTTGTAACGGCAAGTCAGCGTTATATAAGGTTTTACATTTCAGTGATCCGGTTTGTTAACATTTTTCAGGTGGGTCACGACAGGTAATCATATACTTCAAACATACTTCTCCTTTCCAATAAAGGTACGGATACTATTACTAGTAATTTATCCTCTTCTAATATGGCAGTGGCCCCTAGAGCGTTATAACATTTCCATAATTCCTTCACAGGATCCACTAGTAATCTTAAATGATGGGGTAACTTGGTTTGTATTCCCAGGAATAATTCTCTCAAGTGTCTGTAGTAGAAAGAACTTCGTATGTTTGGCGCGTAAATTATTTTGACCGTTGGTTTCGTCGTATGTTTTCACCAATAGGGATGACGAATCCCATTCGGCCTGGATGACTTTCCCGGGCATATCGAATTCGGTAAAAGCCCGCCAAACTATCTCTTCCTCAGCAACCTTCGAGAAGGACGTATTTATGTCCGCTCTTTCTCAGCAGCAACAAACATCATGAGAAGAGCCGTCTGATTCATGGACCCTTAGGTTTACACTTCTAGACCAAGGGGTTCCCAGTTGATTAATAATCAGACGAATTAATTCCGCCTCTTACAATTCAGCTACTTTATACCAAACTCCAGACTCCAATCCTCGGTCACGGCGCCAATTATACCAGGTCCATACCCGGTCCTCGATTACGGCACCAAATATAACCCCTCAGGGTCACAACCTGGTTTAAACGATACCAATTATGGTACCCCTTTGCCACAACCTTGTCCGCCTCCCTCCAGTCTCTCTGCTACAGCGTGGAAAAACAGATCGAAAGCTCCCTCCAGGAAAGTGACCATACACTGCCCCGCCCCACGTTGTGATTCTTTAAAAGAAAGGCCGATGACCACGTCTGAAAGGAAGAGGGTGTACTGGCAGCTGAAGACTGAAATCCGAAGGGTATATGTTGTAAAACAAAAAAAAAATACAACTCCGATTTCTGCAGTAGGTAATAATAAAAAGCTTTTATAATCTTCAAAGTTACAGATTGCGACAAAAATCTGCGGGTGTGACTTATAATGGTCTAAGGCGGCGGTTTGACGAGGGTTAAGTTTTCTTAGCAACAATTTGTCCCAGCGGCGGACTGGCGATATATGAGTTGGCAGCGCAAAGCACAATTCCAATCTGTTGGTCCCTGCCTGGTCTTCGTCGGCTTCGTCTCGTACCAACTGCTTCGCCTCTCTGCCACCAACTGCTGAGTTAAAAAATCAGCTCGTTTATATAATAATTGCAAATATTCTGGGGTAGGTTCTGACTGCGGCAGGGGTGATCTCTATAACGTCATTTTCAACTCATTAGACATCCCTCATGTCTTTGTTTCAATTCTCGTCATCAGAAAGGGTCCAACCCCCTTTTCACTACTTTCACAGAGTCGTCCCTCTCACTACCCTCGTAGTGAGGACTACGTGAGGATAACTTTCCTCCTACCAACATAGTTTCTCTCATTTTACTGCTTATGACATCATCAGAAAGGGTCCAACCCCCTTTTCACTACTTTCACAGAGTCGTCCCTCTCACTACCCTCGTAGTGAGGACTACGGGAGGATAACTTTCCTCCTACCAACATAGTTTCTCTCATTTTACTGCTTATGACATCATCAGAAAGGGTCCAACCCCCTTTTCACTACTTTCACAGAGTCGTCCCTCTCACTACCCTCGTAGTGAGGACTACGGGAGGACAGCTTTCCCTCCTACCAACATAGTTTCTCACATTTTACGGCTCATGACGTCAGAAAGGGTCCAACCCCTTTATGTCCAAATATGCTGGACTGTCACTTTTGATGGAACTGGTTTCAACCCTACGGAGGCGAAAGGCTGGCCTTCGCCCAGGCTAATTGATAATTCCCTTTTCAGCACCGATAAGTAATTCCGGAAAATTACCTCACCTCATTAGTCGCAGTGTTTTATCAATGCCAGACAGTCTTCACCTTTCAACACCTTTTCTCCCTGTCACTGCAATCAGGTGAGAGTCACAGGTCACGGGTTATCTTCCCTGACTGTCAAATTTCTAATTTTCATTTTTTTTTTTTCAGGCTTGGGAATTGTTCATGATATCACTCATTTCCTAAAACAACATATTTTTTTTCTTCCTCTATTTGCGATTTTACTTGTAACCAACTTGGTCACCCCCCACTACCTGTCAACATCTTTTCATTTTCTGTTTTGACTATTGTCAAAAATTCTTTTTCAGAATTTTCAATTCTTTTTCCCAGAAATTTCAATTTTACACTTCTTGGCAATTATATTTGGCTACTCAACTTTTTGGTTAACCCTTCACGTACCGCCATCGACCAATATTGTCTTAACTTCATTCCTGGACAACCTTTTCTGGAGACCTTCATACTTCTCTCCTACAGCAAACAGGGCCACGCATTATGGCTGAATATTTCATTCCTGATCTGTCGTCTAATTCATAGACCTTTGGTCTACATTTCTAGACCCATGAGTTCACCGTTGAATACGAATTAGACGAATTAATTCCGCCTCTGACAATTCAGCCACTTCATTCCTGGACCACCTTTAAGGAAACAGCGATTACTTCTCTCCCACAGCAACCAGGACCACACATCTACTGCTGAACATTCATTCCTGTTCTAAAATCAGCAACTCAAAATTTGCCATGTCTACAGCGACGAATATTCCGCTCAGACATTTAGCTGCTGTGATTCTTTCTCAACTTGATAACTATTCCTTCCTTCTTACGAGACTTGCAGCATAAAGGTACCCTTTATTCTGGCTGCCATAAAACCTTCTTGAAAACCTTTCGATATCTCGTTCCGATTCATTTATTTTCCTTTAAATATAACGTGAAGGTAACCCGATCCACCTTTCAGTTATATGTCCTTGGGTTACTATACACATGCCCCAGAGTTAACATGTCTGGTTGGGTTCTAACATGCTCTTATAAAATAGTCAGGGATTGACCAGTCTGTCTTAACCAATTAGTAATTAACTGAAAATATCGTTGCATAAAACCATTTAATTCCTGAAACTCCCTTTCCTAGGCTGCTGAAATATTCACTACTGCCCACTCAATAAGGGCATCTCACTTATCAATTCATTTATACAGCCTCTATTTTTAGCCAATTCCAACCTTGTTACATTCAATATCAAAACACTTTCTTTGGCTACCTGGGCCAAAATTTTCTGATTGCTCTCCGCCTTTTCCAACCTTCTTACAGTCTTAATTTCCTCTTCAGTACACTTAGCGCCTTTCCCATTATGGGTATAACCGCTCTCTTACTTCTAGTCCGTAGTAGTTCTCTCCCTTCCAAATAATTATCCATCTCCGTCCACTGATATCTCATTATTGTGGCATCTTGGTCGAAAGAATACAATAATCTAAAGTAATCTTCGTTATCTGTATATTTTGGGGCCACTTTAATTTAGTCACATGTTTGCCAAGCCCATCTACTAGTATATTATATGGCTTCAGATCGATCACCAACGTTACAAGCCATTTCGATCGGGTGACGGTTACTTCACTTCACGTCTTCTAAAAAATCATATTCTGATTGCGTTTCCTGGTTCCCACAATGCTCATTTGCATAAATGCTCTTAATAATATTCTGTTGTCCATTTCTACAAGAAATGCAAAACTAGATATTTTTATTCAATCCATATTTTCTTTTACTACACAATTGATTACTGTGACTTTACCCAAGGATTTGGTCTTAGCTACAATTGCTGATGCCGCTACACATGGAGGGCCTTTCCATGCATAGAAACACCCACAATCAGCCGCCACCACCTCCATATTTTTATCTCCTATCTACCCCTGAACTAATCTATGGGTGGTTATCCTCCTCTTCTTTCTCTCTCTCGAGGGTTCTATTTGTTTCGCGTCCCTCAACCTTAGTTTTAATGGCAAATCCTGCTCATTTCTACTCGCTTCTTCGTCTCCCAACTAGGGTTGAGACTGAAAAACAGACATCTTCTCTCCCTCTTCACACCCCGCGAATTTGTCCGCATCCATTTCTGACCTCTCTCTCTCTCTCTCTTAACCAAGCTTGGAGTTGGGATAAGGGTATCTCATCCTCCGCCTCCCATTCAGTTGAATCTGTTTCAACCGAATCTGGACTAACTCTACAATCAGTTCTTATTTCTATTCGTTCCTCTGCCTTGTTCTTTAATGGTTCCCTTATTTCAGGGAATCCCCGAAAAGTTAATCCCTCCGATAAAATTCCTTCTCTTTCATCTTCAAATTCACTTTCTGTATCCATACCGTCCGGTTCCGCTAATGTCACCCTACGTCTTCCTTTCTCTCTCCCCTGTGGTTTAGAGGTCTCCAATTCCCTACTTCTGCTAATTCTAGATCAATTGGCATGTGCCCTTTTTACTCGTCCAGACATTTGATCCCAAATTAGAAAGGTCATAGGTCCCGTTTGATCAATTATCCTGTAATAGGGCTCCCATCTTCGGTCTAATTTTCCTTCCTTCAGGTGGACCTTGTAAAATACTGGGTCTCCCACTTTCAACCTGATTTCTTTCCTTCTTTTATTCACTCTTGCGTTTCTTCTCATCTGGGTTTGCCTCATTTTGCCCTTAACCCGAGTGAAAATCTGATGCTACGTTTCTAGTATCGGCTTGTGATGGTCCTCTCCTATATATTTTTTCCTAGGCCTCAGCAAATCATCAACCGGTAAAACTATATCGCGACCAAATAACATAAAATACGGGGAAAATTTCGATACATCATTTATCGAAAACCTTACTGCTGCTAACGCTTGTGTCAAGTATGTCCCAATCCTTTCGGCTTTTTTACAGCTAATTTTGCTTGAATATCGGCTAGCGTTTTGTGGGATCTTTCCACCTTCGCATTACTCTGGGGATACTATGTTTTATCCTTAGTTCCTCCAAGGTTTCCCTCATTACTTCATTTACGTTTTCGCTCCATTGTCTGTGACCAGCTGTATAAAGACCCCATTCCTAGGAAATATTTCCCTTTGAAGCAGACCTGCTACTGCCTGCGCTCTTTTATCCAGGATGGGATATGCCTCTGGCCAATTAGTCAACCAATTTACAAAACTCAATATACATTTATTTCCTCCATGGGTTCCCCATATGGACCTGAAATATCCATACTGACCTTCTGGAAAAGGTATTCAGAGAGATCTGTCTCCATTAGAGGGCTCTTGCGCTCTGCCCTGGGCCTGACAAACAATGCAACTATTGACATACCCTACTACTTCCTTGTACAGACCCGGCCAGCCCCATATGTCCCATACTTCCGTGACATTGCTCTTGAACTTCCTTCCCAAATGCTCGGGGCTCAACCAATTTAACTGACTCTGACCTATCTACTCTGCCCAATGAGGATCATGGATGACCTCTTTAACTTCTTCTTCCTCCTCCTCCCTTCACTCTATGGGAGTTTATCACTTGTACTTGATACGCCTTATCATCTACCCCTGGTTCTAATTCGACCGACTCCGCTTCTAATTGTTTCGGTAGCCTGGATAATAAGTCAGTACACGTATTATCCTTCCCTGCTAGATAATCTATCCTGCAATTATAGCCACTAAATTTGAATGCTCACAGTTGGATTTTCTTATTGGTTCACTCCGCCTCTAACAGATATCGAAGTGGTTGGTGGTCTGTCTTTATGGTAAATACCACCCCGCTCAAATAGTAATCTAGTTTCTTCAGGGCGTACATGATAGTAAAAGCCTCTTTCTCTATCAACAGCCATCTCTGCTGGGTTTTTGTGAGTCGGTGGGACAGGAAATATATAGATATTTCCTCCCGTATGCCAGGTACTGGTCTGTCCCTTTCTGGACTGGGTTGGGTAAGAACCGCATCAACACACTGGTCACTTGCATTAGTGTATAGGACCATTGGTTTGCTCAAATCGGAGTAAGTCAGTAAAGGTATGGTTGTGAATTGCTCTTTCATATAGTCAAAAGCCCGCTGACAGTCTTCCGTCCGCACAAAACCTGTGACCGACATCTTTCTTTTCCACGATAACTATGGGGAAACTCCAGGGGAAATCAGATCGTTAAATCACTCCAGCTTCCAGGATCTTCTTTACAGCCTCTTCCACTATCACTCTCTTATGAATTTTGCCCAGTCGGCTGGGGCTGTAGAATACACCGACTGCTTCTCTGCAGAGGGGTAAGACACCCCCAACGAGTGTCCTGGATATGACACTAAACAATCTGATGGTGAGGTTCCAGCAATGCTGGAGCTTTGGGGAATGCGGAGTACCCCTTCATTACCATTGCTCCCTGATCCACTCTGGCCCGGAGTGGTAGCACCTGATAAGGGTCCTATCTATGGGTTAAATAGAATTAACAGCATACTTATGCTAAAATGAATTGTTTGAGTAAAACTGAATAGTTTGAAATAGAAATGACTTTTACAATTAAACCGTACTTACATTTAAACTGCGTGCTTATGCTTAACTGAATTATTTGAAATAGAACTGTTTTTCGACATTAAAACTGTATTTACACTTAACCGAATTGTTACATACAACTGCTTGAATAGTTAGAAATGGAAATGTTTTGACCATTAAACTGTGTACTTATGCTAAACTGAATTGTTTTAAATGGAAGAGATTATTTACATAAAAATGGATTTGGCGTTTAATAACCTACAAAGGTTGATATGCCATGGAACCCAACAAACCAAACCAAACCATCTCTTATGAATTGGAGTTCGATAAGGCCTTAATTTAATCGGTGGATGGTCACCCGTATCTATCTTCATCTTCACTGCCCTAGTACGGCCAACCTCTTGGTCAGAATTCGCCAACGTCACCGTTGGAGCGAAGTAACTGCACCACACTACTCCGATATCCCTCGGGAGCAATTATTTCCTCATCATTCACTTCCACCTTTCCTGGTCTACTAAATCTCCCTTCCCCAGTTCTTACTCTGTCAATACTTCTTAAGGGTAGGGCGTGGCCCAACTCCTCTCCCTTTCATACTTTAACAGCCGTATTTCCCGTATTAGCTATTAACATGGGTAGGGTGCCCTCACCTCTAACCACAAATCTCACGCAGCTTTACCTCTTCTTCATCTCCATTATACTTCTCTACTGATGTCACCTGATAGGGTCTCTTGTCAAATTCCCGTCCAGTAGGCACTGCTCCTTTACAGATTACGGCAGTGTGAGGGGGCAATTTAATATCTTCTTTTGCCCCTATAGGTACTGCCTGGTCCTCACTCCTCCCGGCGGGATCTCTATTTCTCCTACACTCAGTGTGGTGGAGGGTCAAACATCAATTTGGCCTTCCGCCCCCTTAGCCAATCTTCGAAGATCACTTGATGACACAGCTTAGGGGCCACATATAATTTGTGTTTGCGCCTGACCCCTCCTACCCTCAGTGGTAACCACACCATTCCCGTTATGGAGAATTTCTTCCCACTGGCCTTGCTTAACAATAAGTCTGGTTTTCTCCTCCTCGCACCTAACCTTAATCTACCATAGGCATCCGTCCTTATCAAGAATACCGTCGCCCCTGTGTCCACCAATGCCCTTACTGGACTTCCCTGTACTCTCACAATACAGGTGAGTTCTTCCTCCTCTTTAAGTAGAGAAGCCACCTGTGATTTCTTTCTTTTTCCTTCTCAGCCATTCCTGGCTATGAGAGGTGGCGGTGAGATTCTGTCATCCTCTCTCTCTTTCTTTCCGGGACAACGCCTCTTTTCATGTTCGGATTTTCTGCATCGCCAGCACTCGCGAGAGGCGCAGCTGACTGAAAAATGACCAACGCGTCCACATGCCCAACAAAACTTTTTTTTTTACTCCTGTCTGAAGGGACGCGCGGTATCGTGGCTCCCTATTTGGACAATAATTTCTCACGTGGCCTGACACTCCGCATTACCAGCACCTCCGTCTTGCACAGTTGGCCGAAAAATGACCAACTTGCCTGCATGCCCAACAAGCTCCATTCTTTGTTCTCAACGGGCCATCCTCATTCCTACTTCCTCTGGATGGCCCCTTTTCCATTTCCCTGGGTCCTTGACATGTTATCGGAGGGGTCTGCCTGTATAAGTCCCCGATAAATTTCGATGCCGGCCCCGCCGACCTGTCGTAGGCCCCAGTATTTGTCGTTTCTTCTGCAAATATTCTACGCAGTTCTGCAGAGACGAAGGTTCAGCAACTCTCCCATCAGTTTCTGAAACCCCTCTGTAATAATTGAATTACTCCCAGCTTTGCATTCCCTCATTCTTAACTCTTAACATCTGGTGTTACAACCTCACCTTTTCCATCTATGTCTATCGGTTTACTTGTACTCAACCCCGACCGGCAAAGATACGGCTATAAGAAAGGGAAAGGGAAAATGAAAAGTGTTCTCACTTAGCCATCTCATTCTTCTTCTCTCCCTTTTCTTTCACGTCTCGGAATCGCGTCTTCAAGGGGTCTTCTGGGGTACTTCAGAGCTGCTCAGAGTCCTTAGGGTCACTATGGGTTCTTCGACGTTCTCTCGCTTCGGTTCGGACCCTGTGTCTAATTATATCAGGTCGTGGAGATCACTCAGGATCGATCCTGGTGTAAACGGCACAAAAACGGGAATGTCACCTAGTCAATCACTCGATCAATTGCCGTTTGATCTTTCCAGATAGGAGATCGAATCTCAGTCAAATCAGCCGCCTGCCCACGTTGTGTATTTTTTTTTTTTTTTTTTTTTGATCCAGGCAACTGATATCTGTCAGAAGTCGAAATGACTTGCCAGATAACAGTTCGTTAATAAAACAAAAATAAATCAAAATCGAAAAGCAGAGATGACAGAATTTGGGGCTGAAATGAACGACGATGTTTTAATTTAAAAAAAAAAATTCAATGTTCTATCTCTCATAAATATTGCAGCAGTGTTTTTTAAAGTCACCCTGTGTTATGCGTCGGTTAGCCTAAGTTCACAGTTCACTTTTTTTTCACGTCGAATCTTGCGAATTCTTCTCAAGAGTTGTGTTGTTAACTTCCTTCAGCTTGTTGGAAAATTCGAGTAAAGAGATAATCTGGTACAAGGCTTTTTCTTGGAGCTGTTTTTTTTTCTGCAGCTAGCTGGAATCTCTCTTTTAATCTGACAACTTTTTTTTTTTTGTTTTATTCAATTTTTCTCTCTTCTTCAAGTGGGCATGTCGTACCTGACCACTTCTTTTCGTAATTCATTCTGATTGGTCACTGCGAAATGCTTCTTTCACTCCGTTTCTTCGGCTCCTATGGTTGTCACCAGGTGGGAAGACTGTGTCCCTTCATTCTGATTGGTCCTAACAGACTCTTCTCTGTGTTTACTACTGGGAGGGGGTGGTTCTGTAGTATCTGTTTGCCAACGCCTCTCCCTCAACCCACAACTCCGGTCACATCGTACACCCACTCTTTTTTTTTTTAATTCTTTAGCTTTAATTTTGTGAGACCTGTTAAATGTCTTAGATTAATTTGGTTTTTAATGACCTTTTCTAACTCTTCCACAACCCTCTGGTCGTTCCAACCGGACACAACACATTTCTTCACCACAGGTGTGTAATGTGTGAATAATATCTTCCCAAATTCGTCAGAGAACATCTGGATTCTGTTATAGCGTTGGTAATATTATTATTAGGTTTTTGGTTTAAGTTGGTTTTACGTTGGTTATGGTGGTATTACGTTGGTTGTGTTGGTATTGCGTTGGTTGTTATCCCCACGCTAAATGTTGATGGAAAATAAAGGTGGTGGAGAAGAACGAAGACGTCGTTGGGATTTATATGAAGGTTTTAATGGCAGCATGAAGTAAGGGGTTTACGCTGATGTGCTGCAAGTCTCCTTGGAAGGAAAGAAGGTAGGAAGTTGTTATAGTGTATCATCTAATTTATTTTCGACTAGGATCCCTTGGTCTTGAAGAATAGATGCAAGGGGGTCCGTAAACTAGATGGCTCTCCTCATAGTGTATGATGCTGCTACCGCTATTCAAGAACAGACAGTAAAAACGTCTGTTCCTATTGAAGATTTCTGAGGAAGAGAGTGTTTCGCGGGCTTTCTTCAATTTTTGGTACTGTTAGGAAAGATGGTTCGGGCTGAATAGGACCAGTGATCCTGATTGAGTGAAAATATTCGGCGATCCAAATTAAATTACGCGCCAAACAAAAATACAAGGTTCTTTCTGCTACACTGTCTCCCCTTCAACGTTCTGGGAAGATAAAATATCATTTCATTCTCGGCTGTCAAATTCACCCCTTCACAGACCTTGCGATAACTTTCTTTACTCATAAACACAACTTTAGCAAGAAGTTTTGTTATTATGCGGAAAGGAAAGTTTGTTTGTTTATTAGCGAGAAGATATTTTGTTATTGTTGAGCGAGAAGTTGTAACGTCTTGGTGTGTTTACGTTGAGTTGTTTCCTCGCTAAGTGTTGTTAGGTCCCTCGCTAATTATAATTAGGTATATAAAAGAGGAGGATGAAGAAGTAAGATGCCGATAGTCGAAATGTGTTTTTAGGAATAGGTTTTATTTGCAGCATGGAATATTGGGTTTGCTTTTGGTGCTGCAAGACTCCTGGAAAGGTTGTGAGTATTGAGACGAAATTGAGTTATGAGAAGTTGAGAAGGTTGTGATGGAGGGATTGTGTTCGCTGTAGTTTAGCGAAAGCCATGTTGCCGTTGGAGGAAATGAACTTTGGATGTCACGGTGAGTTTCGTGTGTCTGGTATTTTGGGGGAGGAGAGTCTGCGTTGTCTCCATTAGAGTGGCCCAGAGGTGAATTGATAGCTAGGTGTCGAGAGCAGAATAAAAGCATTGCGTTGACATAGCCAATTTTGGGGTGACATAAAGTTGTGCCTGTGCGAGGCATGTTGAATGTATCTAATTTATATTCAACTGGGATTCCTTGCAAGAAATCCATAAATTAGATAGGTTCCTTCATGTGTCCATGCTGCTGCTGCTGTTTAAGAGCCACAGTGAGACGTCTGTAAAGATAATGCTTTTTGTAGTTTGTTCAAGTACTTTGATCTTTTCTTTCATGCTGGAAAATTATTTGTCAAAAATGATGAATAACATTTACAAATATCGTTAAAAGTTAGCAGTAAGAATAAAATCAGTGGATGCTATTTCAAAAAGTACTGAAAATACAAAAAATAGCTTGTAAAGGAATTTTCTAAAATAAGTTTTAGTGCTGGTAAAAGATTCAAATAAGTCAAAATGACTCTATGCTACAGTAAAATAAATCCCCTTAATCTTTCTGATCTTTTACAATAAAAGAGGCACACTTAGTATAACAGTTATTGTCATAAAGAAATGGAATCAGCAACTCAGGTTCAAATCCTGGAGAAGACTCTTTGCATTTTAGTTTGCGCTAATGCCTTTGGGAAAGGCATTAATTGATCTGTTCTTCCTCTAAGTATAAATAAATATTCAAGAAGACAGGGTTCTTTAGCTCTGGTAAGGCAACTGGTCTTGGAGAAGGAATTCAAACCGTCTGTACTCTACTTAGAAATTGACATTGTGTCACATCCTTCTTGTGAAAGGGTTTGGTAAATACATGCAAGAATAAAGAAATAATTTGGCATTTTGGTGTTGAAAGTTCAGTCATTAGTTTCCTTTAACATTAGCATTCGTGGGAAAGGCATATCTGTCATGTAGATAAAAACTGATGAGAAAAACCAAGAAGCCAAAGAAGGGTTATGAAGCAAATTACTTAGCTTCAAACTACATCAAAAAATAGTGACCAAAATTTATTTTATAATTGCCTCATATGCCATTAGAATGGAATGAGGAGAATCCCCATGGTGAAGTCATTAACATACTCCACTGCAACATGGTTGTGAATTCGAACTTCAGTCGTGCTATTGCATTCCTTTTTGGACTAATGCCCTTTGGGAAAGATATGAACCCTCTTATTCATCCCCAGCTATGAACAAAATAGTAACACTAATGTTCCTCTACAAGGATGAATTTAGCATTAAATAACCCATGAAGGCTGATATGCCATTAAATAAAGAAACTAGAACTGGAACACTCATTATAGAAGACAAAATGTTGATATTGTTTTCATTAAGTGACATGAGAACAAGCAATAAAATTCTTTTGTTGAATGATTCATTTTCAAATAGAAACAAACATAATAATAATAATAAAGTTGCCATAATTTTGATAAAAGAAAGCAAGTGGTTGTTAGTTTGGGTTTCCATTATTGTTATTGTGGAGTAAATTCCAATTTTAGCAATGAATTTATATTATTTTGGCTGATGTGATCATGGGGATGAGAACCTTGTCAAGTGATTCTTAAAGTTAAACAGCAATGAACATGCTCAGTATTTAAATGGGTATCCACTTAGAAATAGCAGCTTTTTTATATTAAAGCCAGATGAAACTCAGGCTATAGTTGCATCTACCTGGCTGAAATTCTTGGATTTTTTTCCTTTTGTTTTTTTAAAGACAACCCAATGAAAAGTCTATCAGTGTTAGGATCCTGATAAAGTTTGAATCGATAAACATGATAAAACAACTATTCTTTGCACAATTCAAATGAAAAGCTAGAATCAATCCTTAAAGCTCACTGAAGTTAAGCAGCAATGAGCATGCTCAGTTCTTAGATGAGTGACCACTCAGGAACAGTTGGTACTGTCAGCAATTAAAAGTTTTTGTGCCTAATTTAGCAAAGCTAAGTAAACTCTATAATGATTGGGATGAATGCGACTGCAGGTTCTGCACTATTGAATTGTAAATTGGACTGAAAATTACTTTATTTTTTAAGTTAGAGCATTTGCATGTTATGGCATTTAAAAAAATCTCATTACAATGTGCCACTTTTATCGTATTATGTTAACATTGTAAAAATTGTATTATTGTAATGTAACTCTCAAAAACCATTTGACATTTTCCTTGCCGTGTTTTCTATAACAGTCACAGATTGGAGGACCAAACAGGTCTAGTTTCAATGAAATAACAAATCTAAGATTTAAGAAATTTGCTATTTTAGTGAATCCTATTTTGTTATTGAAATCCATCCAGAAATAAATGAATATTTTTTATTTGAGTAAATACATAAACAAATAAGATCTAAATATTAGAAAATATCATGAGATTTTTCATGAAAAGTGTCATTTTTAATTTATAAAAATAAATGAAATATTCAAAATATATCTTCTGAATAAAACTCCTGAAAGAAATGATCATAATGAGGATATTTAACCAAGTTTCTACTCACCAAGATCCAATATTAGTCTATCCAATGATATACTAATACTGGATAGAAAATAAAGAAAGACACATCATTATATATGGGAACATTTAATGCATACATAATAAACATACAAAACATATTAACAAGAATACACAAATGTGTCCCAACAGATAAAATGTGCACATATTGTTCCATGAACAAGGTGTATATGAAAGGGGATACAAAAACTGTAAAAGTCTTACTTAGTTCTTTAGATGTTCATGGGTTTTACATTTAAATTATGAGGTAAGTGACAATTTCAATCACCAGGTGGTAAAACCAAATCTGTTCAATGAACAGATATAAAAAGACACATCTTAACCAGTGATCAAAAGGGGTTGATTGGTATTATGGGACTGTCATGTGACCATTTGGATACACCCCTTATACAAAGGAGACATTTATTGTCTCCTTTCAACCTTAAAAATTCAAGAATAGAAAACAAAGTAGAGATATTTTGCAAAACGTTATGTTGTTAGATTTGCATACATGATGAAATTGAAATTTGATTATGAGCATTTTATCAATATGTTTAATGGAGAGTCCCTGTGTTGTGCGGTGGTTAACATGCTGATTTGTGACATCATAGTAAATGTGATTCAAACTTCAGTCAAGTTGTTACATTCTCTTTCGTAGAAATACTCTTAGGAAATGTATTACCTACTTATTCCAACAGATATGAGTCAAATAATACCACTAATATTCATCTATAAGGATGGATTTGGCATTAAATAATGCACAACGGTTGATATGCCCTTAAACAAAGAAACCAAAACCAATGCATTTAAAGCATAAATTATACAAAAGTCTGGATTTAATTAACAAACTATTTTCCTCTGACATTGGAAATATTTGCTTTCGTGCAAATAATGATTTAAGCAAAACAGCAAAATTCCAATTGTTATAAAGTAAATATTAGAATCATTGGATGAATCATTAGTCATACTAAACAGTCAGAATAGAAAGGATATCAAAGTAAGTTTAAAGATGGACAAAAGTAAAACAAAAATAATATTCAACTATAACAAAATCAAAAATAAAACAAGAAAAATAGTTCTAAGCCAAAAAGTATAATTATTTAAAACAGATGATAAAATTAGAGAAAGATTCAAAAAATGAAATAAAAAGTTGTATAACATTGGAAAATATTTAATAAAAATGGAAATATTATTAGATAGGCGTCTTACAAATATGCTTAGAGTGTAAAGTATACAATCATGGTATATTACCTATTATGACATATGGATGTGAAATAAGGAAATTTACTAAATCACTAGAAAAGAAACTTAGAGTTACAGAGAAATCAATGAGAACGGCAATTCTCGGAATAAAAGGAGATCAATCAACAAAGATCAGAGAGTAAACAAATATCAGAGATATCATAGAAGTTATTAAATAACCAGAATGGAAATGAGCAGAACACCTGGCTGAAGGGAGAGTAACAGAAGATGCAAAAGCTAATTGAATGGAGCTCAATAAATAACAAGCATTGTGGAAAAAACTGACAGAAGGAGGAGAGATGAAATAGTGGAGTAAGAGGTAGAGGTTAGCACAATTAAAGTTGTCATTATAAGAATTAGATTATAAGAATTAGGAAAGGCTTTTGTTGAGCAGTGGATTCAAAATGACTTGCTGCTGCTGCTGCTGCTGCTGATGATGATGATGATGATGATGATGAAACTATTATTATTAGATCTTTAGAAGAGGATTGTCGATTGGTTTTATGACATGTCAGCTGCTGTTGGGTTGTTTTATGCAAAAGTCAGTTTAACAATTATAGCCCTCAATTATGGTACCAAAATGTACAGTCCTGAGCAAAAGTTTTTGCCCACTTTAAACTATTGTAAATTTCTACAAATTGCCAATTAAAAAGTGGATGTTTTGCATTGAAGTTTTTTTTTACAGACAAAATATTGGCCCTGTTGGAGTCATTTAATCCTTATATTTTGTTGTAGAGGTTCTGAATGAGAGTTCAAGAAGTGAGACCACCCCCAAAATGGGGGTGCAAAAGTTTTTGGCCACTTTAAATGGACTAATCTACAATATTTTAAAGCAGAAAAATGTTCCGCCATTAATGTGCAAATATTTTTTTGCAGCAGCACCAATTTTGTCAAAAATGTTATAAAAATTCTTACATCTAAAATCATGGCAAAAATTTCCAAAGAAATAAAATGAAGATAGGGAATATGGCCAAGAATATGAGTCAACAAGCAATAGCTAAGGAACTTGGAATTTCAAGAAGTGGTATCTAAGAAATCTTCTCAAAATTTCAAGGCACTGAAACTGTTTTGCATTGACCAAGATGAGTTTGTCCTCAAAAGCTTCAATACTGGATCAGGACAGCAAAAGCTGAACCAATTGCAAGAGAAGGGATGGATTAGTGCAACTTGTCCAATTTACTGTCATTAGGTACCACTAAGTGCATCCTTTGTGAACATAAATTGAAGGGATTCATTGCAGTGAAGAAACCAGAATTAATCAGAAAGTATTTGATGGTTTGGTTTGTTGGGTTTTATGGCATATCAACCTTTGTAGATTATTTAATGCCAAATCCATTTTTATGTAGTTCTATTTCAAACAATTCAGTTTAGCATAAGTACACAGTTTAATTGTCAAAAGCATTTCTATTTCAAACTATTCAAGCAGTTATATATAACAATTCAGTTTAGTGTAAGTACAGTTTCAATGTCAAAAACAGTTCAATTTCAAATAATTCAGTTTAGCATTAGTACGCAGTTTAAATGTAAGTACAGTTTAATTGTGAAAAATAATTCTATTTCAAGCTATTCAGTTTAGTCAAGCAGTTCTAATTCAACTAATTCAGTTTAGTATAAGTACAGATTTTATTTACACACAGTTACATGTCAAAACAGTTCTATGTTAAACATTTCAGTTTAGTGTAAATACAGTTTCAATGTCAAAAATAGTTCTATTTGAAATAATTCAGTTTATCATAAGCACACAGTTTAAATGTAAGTATGGTTTAATTGTCAAAAACATTTCTATTTCAAGCTTTTCTGTTTAATTAAACAATTCATTTTAGCCATTAGTTCTATTTAACTTATAGATAGGGCCCTATCAGGTGGTACCACGCCGGGCCAGAGTGGACCTGGGAGTGATGGCAATGAAGGGGTGCTCTGTATTCCCCAAGGCCCTGGCATTACTGGGACCTTACCATCAGACTGTTTATTGTCATATCCTGGACACTCATTTAGGGGGTCTTACCCCTCTGCAGAGGTGCAGTCAGTGTATTCTACAGCCCCAGCTGTCTGGGCAAAGAAAGTATTTGAAGGCAAGGTTAAGTTGTATACCAAGAAGGTAAGATTAAGTTGATAAAATATTGTATACCAAGAATGAAGAGACAACTCTTATGTGTAAAAATATAATCTGCTTCTTTTCTTTTCCTTTTATCATGGAATATATGAAATAGTGGAGTGAAGGAGAGAGTTAAAGTTGGCTGAGATATCCACACAAAGGGAGATATGAATCTTCTGTGAACCGCTTCTTCTTTGTTTGGCTTACATGAGATTGGTACAGGGCCAACTCAAAACATCTAATCATCTCAGCTTTTACATGTTTTTTGACTTTAGGGCTTTCATAAGGCATCCCTTCTTTCTTCTGACATCATACCCACTTTTGACTTTTGTAAGTCTTTTTCTTCACACTTCTCTGCTTCTTCATGCATCAAGCATTATCTCAAGGCATTTAATCATCTTAGCTTCTTCATTTTAGCCAGTCTCATACAGGTCAGGCCTTTGTCTAGCTCTCAATTCTGAATCGTTTGGCACAGGGCCAACACCCAGAGTGGAGTGATGTCTAGAGACTTTTTTGTCGGCTCTTTCATTCTCCTTCGTTCTTTCTAGGTTGAAAATCTTCTGTCGTTATATAATTTTCTGGGCATCAATACAATTCTTTCTGGCATGCCACCCAAGTAATTCACGTGGCATTTCCACTGTGTTTTGTTTACCTTAAGACACAGGTGCACATCCTATTTTGCCACCAACATAACTTCCATAGTCTACCAAGTGCATCTTCCTGTTGCTATTTGACAAAAAGAGGAATGAACTACGAGATGCAGATGCTTGGAATAAGATCAGATTCAGTGATGAAACTAGGATGGAGCAGTATTCTAATCAGCAAGAATTTGTCAGAAGACTTCCAGGAAAGCAAATCAACCCATATTACATGACGAAAACTGAAGAGTTTGATGTTTTGGAGATACATAAAAAGTGATGGTTCAAGAAAGTTGGTTAAAATTGAACTTGAATTGTGTCAAATATATCCAGGTGCTGAAGGACAATTTGATACCAAACTTATAAGAAGGTGAAATTTTTCAGCCAGAAGGAGCTCCATGCCACAGATTACATGCAACACAACAAAGTTTAGCTAATGAAGTTGTTATCATATAGAAAGATTAGCCAGCTCATGGCCCTGACTTAAATACCATTAACCAAATGTGGACAGAACTAAGTATTATCAGAAGAATCCATACAATGTCAGAGAGTTGAGGGAGCTCAGTCACAGAAAATACCATCTTATACCTGTAAAGATGGTGAAGGATTTGTACGCATTTTTTCTCGGATGCATTGAAGCAATTTTTCAAGCTAAGGGAAGACTCATGAAATATTATCAATGTACAAAAACTTCTTGATATGAACATTATGTAATAAATTTTCATTATGGCCATTTTTTGTTTTAAAGCAATGTATTTGATTGGTTTATGTGAAGTCTTTTGCATGATAATTTATGGAGGTAGTCTCACATCTTTCCCTCTTATTCAGAACCTCTACAACAAAATATAACAATTAGGTATGGAAATAACCCCAATAGGGGCAATGCTTCATCTGAAAAAAAAGTGCAATGCAAAATATCCACTTTTAAGTTGGCAATTAGTAGAAATATACAGTAATTTAAAGTGGCCAAAGACTTTTGCTTATTATTGTATCTTCATTATCATTTTAAACAGGGAACATTATTTCAAACCAATTTATTTGATCCATAGATGGGACCCTAATATGTACTACCATTATGGGACAAAATAGACCAGGGAGCCATTCTAATGAAGAGGTGACCCTACAGTTGATTTAAAAATGAATTCGATGATGGAAATAAGCTGAACTCACTCTACAAGATTACTCTACTATGTGTCATCGTAGTTCTCACTCCTTCTTTAACAATTATTTTTTTGTGCGTCGGTTAATGTTTCAAGAAAACATTCGTACCATTTTGTTCTGCAAACGGTACCAGATGCAACACTCTCCAGAATGGCTGAACCAAGTGTCTCACCAAAAAAGGTGTTGCCATTTTCCTTTCACTTTGTGAGCTGACTCATCATTACGATGTTAGACAGAGAAAGATAACTCCCGTTTTTGCCGTTCTTGTGTTTATCTTTGGTATTGTCAATGTAAGGGCAGTCGTAAGACCAGTGGAATTTGCAGCCACACTTAAAACATACAGTGGTGTTGCTTTCAGGTCCTAGGGGGGTATTTTTGTTTGTTTGTCAGTGGAGTGTGTTTTGTTATTGTTGTTGTGTCGTCTTCCACCTCAGTTTATGTTTCCTCACTGACCATTAAAATGGGAATCACGTTGGTCTGAAGAGTGACCATAATATACCTCACTGGGGTCTGTCTGGTTATTTTTTGCATAGGCAATAACATCTACTTCATTCTTCACCATGATGGGTGGAGTGTTGGGAGATGAAGCATCAGAAGACTGTTTGTGCATAGTCTTCTGTAATTGTCCTGACATGGAAGATTGTGTCTATTCGCTGATTGTAGCCTTGACTAACCTTTCATTTTCTGGGCTGAGATTAGCACTCCTTAATGCTCTAAAGGCAAGTATGGGTTCTGGTGAAAGAATATTAGAGTCTTTTAATTTGGTTACATGTCAGCCAAAGTTGATAAGAAAGTCCTCTATTGATGTGTCAGGTTATCTCCAATACCTTTTGAAAATTTTATAGGTCAAAAAAGGGGACTGGTTTATGTCTCCTAAAAAGAGTGTGTCAAGTTTTTCATACACCTTTTCCATCCCATCTTCGGAATTAAGGACCTCAATATCTAACTCTAAAACAGCTTCTCTGGCCTTCCCTTCCAGGGAAAGAAACACTATGAGAGCTCGTTTCACCTTCTCGACACATGTAACCATTTCCCAAATTTGCATTTCTTTCTTCCATGTACTGTATTTGTCTATAAGTAAGACTGGTGGGGAAATGTATTTCAAAGCCATAGTACCATTTAACTCTGCTACCAAGGTTAATTTAAAAATGATGGAGCACAATGTTAATTACAAAATCACAATAACAGTGGATATACAGAAAGAGAATATATATTCATCTTCCTCTAAAGACTACCATATTTACAATAATGGCGGTCTCACAACTTCTGGTTAGAAGCCACCTCATTGCCAAGAGAGTATTCAAGGGGGATTACTCCATTGGATTAAGACCTACATTCCTTTAAACTCCAGAATTTGGGCCTCATCATTGGATGGAGTTTAGTGTCATCCCTATGACATCATTTTTGAGGAGGAGATTTTACTTCTCTGTAGAAGATGCAGTCAGCATATTCTTATGCCACCATTTCTTTAGAAACAGAGAAATTCAGAAAACCCGTGAAATTATGTATAAGGTCTTTTATTCATGTCAAAATGAATTATTCTAAAGTTCTGAAATTGAAGTAAGGGAAATTATATTGTCTGAATTCATAATGTCGGTGCTATGATGCATAGACTGTATTTATCACAATAAGTACAGTAAAGTTGGCGACCTTAGTTGCGGGTTACCTGAAGACTCCCTTTCAATAGCTATTACATGGAGGTGAAGGGGAGGGTGCTACTCCATTCCCAGGATTGCTCTACTTTACTCTTGATCCTCACCTTACAATGCTGAGTGCTAGGCAAAGCGGCATCAAGTACCATTTTTTGAGTTTTTGGTATGACTTGACCTGGGATTGAACCCCTGGTCTCTCGGACCATTGACGAACACTGTACTCATTAGGCCAATGGCCTGATGAAATGACTAAATACATGGAATAGTCTATTGAAACAGGTTTACATGTGTTTTGAAAAAGTAACCTTTGATGAAAATAAGAATGATCTATCATTAATAAGACATTTATGGAAAAGTGCTATTTGGTTTACTCATCATTCAATAAAGACATGAGTTTTAAAATGTCCTACCATGGTGATATAAAATGTCTTACCATGGTGATATAAAATGTCTTACCATGGTGATATAAAGAGTGGATGAAAGTGGGTGGCTGTGCTCATCCTGCTGTAGAACAAAGTTAACAAGAAGCTTTATTACTTTATCTATAAAACACCTCAAGTGCAGACATAAACACTTCTAGTCTAACATCTGATTCATCATTTTTTACTAATTGGCTATGAAGTCTGTGTTTCATTAATTTCTATTTATCTATTTCATGTAAATTAAATACATGAACAGTGTATCTGTAACTTGATAAACACATATCTCTGTATTTATGGGAAGAGTCCCCATGGTGTTGTGGCTAATGAGCTGGGCTGCAGCATTCTAGGAAACAAGTTTGAACTATTATATTCACTTTCAGATAAATATCCAGGGAAAAGATATGAACATCTTTATCCCTCCAGCTATGGGGTAAATACTACAATGGCTCTCCTACAACAAAAACGGATTTGGTATTAAATAATCTTCAAAGAATCATTAAACAAAGAAACCAAAACCAAGTCTATATTTTCTCTTTTAATTGTAAAAATCTCACGGTGTATTGAATCACAACACGTGTACATGAGCGAGATTTGTGTGAAAAATGCACAAACTGTTCATTTCCCATTTAGTTCTTTAGTTCTTGCAATATGCAAATGGAAGTTAAACTAAGTCTGTATTTTTGCTTATGTTTTAAATTACACCGAAGTAAATTTTGAAATGAAATCAAAGTTTTGTATCTCTGAAGTGAAAAACAATAATACATGAGAACAAATTCAAAAAGAAAAGGAAAAAATAGTTTTTATGAATTCTGAAAATTTATCTGTATCAATAGTTGTTTTGGTTTGGTTTAGTTTCTTTGTTTTAATGGCATATCAACCTTCATGGGTTATTTTATGTCAAAGCCATCTTTTCTAGAACAGTAGTGATAATATTTGACCAATAGCTGCCGGGGGGGAGAGGAACAAGAGGCTTTATACCTTTCCTAAGGTTATTTGTATGAAAGTGGACATAACAGTGTGAGTGGAATTCAAATTTGCCAATTATGATGTTGCAGTCCAGCCTGTTAGTCAATATGCCATGGAGATTCGCCGTTATTAATAATTGAAAACAGTTTGTTTGTCAATTAAAAAACATATCTAGAGCAAATTGTTTGATGAGAAAGATAAAAACTTTGGAAATTGGAATTATGAACTTTCCTAGAAGAGGAACACAAAATGATAGATAGGTTTTTTGATATAGTTAATCCCAAAAATACTGAAGTTGGTCAAATTTCGGCAATATTTTGGTTTATACTAGTTTGTAACACATATATTGCATAACTGAAGTAGTTTGAACCATGAAAGGTACCCACTGTGGTTGGTAGTTTGTGCTTCAGTCTATGTGTGATATGAAAGCCGAACAGAAGAACTTGTAATCTAATGTGTAAACTTTATGAACTTGAATGGGGGCCATAATCACCACAGAAGCAGCCAAAAGCAATTGTTGTGCAAAGGTACAGTAACCAGATGGTTCAAGAAAATGTATTTGGGTCGCAAGAACCTCAATGACCAGGCAAGATTAAATAGATTTAAAACTGTCAATTTCAAGGCCATGCTCCAAGCTATAGTGAATAGTTTGGTAATTAGCAATTGGAGAGTATCAGGTGAGTTTGGTATCTCACAGCCCGTGTGGTTTGTCAACTTCAGAACTATGATATTTCAACTGCAATAGGTATGAAAAGAAATCTATCTGAAAACAATCAGTGCCTACTCAGTTTGTAATCCTTGACTAGTTTGCCAATGATGTCAAAGTCTGTTAATGATTTAATCAAGTTGCCACCAGTCAGAGACAGTGTTGCTACCAGTCACATCTCAAATAAGAGACTTGTTGTCTATGAATGGGAAAATTATTATGTAAAAATTTCAACATGGCTAAGCAGTTTGTTAGGAGGAAGAGGAACAGAATGCATGTCAGTCAATTGCAACCTGATCACAAACATTTCAAGATGACTGAATTTGTATTTCACTGTTAATTTGACTGCAAGAGGAGGAATTAGACTTCCTAAGATGTAAACATTTTCCTTCAAGTCACTTTATAAAAAGCAAGAGTTTATAAAAGAGTTTCTGTCTTCAAATGATCAAATAGCACCAATAAAAAAAAATGAATAATAATGATTTAGAAGATTTATTTTGTATGTGCTATAGCAATGTATTGAAATAATAATTGATCTTTTTGTCAACATATTTTATATTCTAAATGGTAGATAAGAAATAAGTTTTTTCAAAGCCAATAAAATGTCAGCTAGAGTTTCAGATTTCAGCCTGGTGTTTCACCATTCAAGTTGTAAAGAACCTAAATGGCAAACAATGGAATTCCATTTAGCATTAAAACATTGGACTTCTTAGGAATGTAAAAAGTATTGTAAATACTTATAGAGTGAAATTCTGCAAGTTAGTAGTTTATTAATGACTACCTTATATTTTGGCAGGTATATTCTTTTATAAATAGGTATGAATACTTTCAGAATCTTCCTAATTCTCTTGACCACAGTAATACCTACAGATCAGTCACAATGAGGAAAAATTGGCTGTAGAGAGTTCCATACTTATTTATTTAGACCTTTTCTTGAAAAAGCAAAGTTGTTATATTTTGAAAATGATAAAAGAGAACAACTCAAAATCCTTTGAATCTTGGTAAAACATGGCCCCTAATGAAAAAAATGGATCATAATATATATATATATATATATATATATATATATATATATATATATATATATATATTATGATCCATTTTTTTTCATTAGGGACCATATATATATATATATATATATATATATATATATATTACTCAACCTCTTCACCACATTTACTCAACCTCTTCACCACAGGCAAGATATGATACTAAATCAATTTTACAGCAGAGTAGTGGTAATTTGAATTCAGAGTTTTCCTTCACCAAGATTGGTTGCCATACCAAAGCTAAAGAGTCTAGTCGGCCCTACTATCACCTATTGTTGGGAGGAGAAGATATGGATTCATGTTCATAAGAAAATAACCTTTATTCAACATCTTTCTCTCTCTCTCTCTCTCTCTCTATATATATATATATATATATATGTATAATATCCCAGGCAAATGTAGAAAAGAATATAAGGGGAAAGTGGTCAATTTTTGAAAATTTAAAACAAGGAATATAGGAAAGACATATTCAAAGAAGAAGTGGAGAAGGGAGATCATACTTTTATGATGAAGTCCATGTACTACATAGGGAGCATCAGGGGAAAGTGAAAAAAAAAAAACAATAGAGGTTGTTTACATCAATATTTCTCTGCTTGGCTAGGAAAGGCTTTGGAAGAAAACCTGTATGTAAAATATAGAATAATTTGTTGGTTTAATCAATATTTTTGTCACCATTTTTTAGTTGGCATTATCAAGTGCAGTTGATTTGTGACAATTAAGCTTATTTTCATCTTTATATAAGATAGTCAAATAATTATAGCAAAGGAAAATATGAACCCAACCTATCTGCAATGTTATTCAATAATTGTTATAAATTAAAGTTTTTAAAATTGGAACATATTGAGAGTTAGTCTTTATTTGGTTGTAACTAACCATTGATACATAACATGGTGTTATATACTCATATGCAGATACATGCAGAATCATAACGATGACACAATAACGACAAGCAACACAGTTCTTTAGAAAAATATACCTCTCACTTTGTTGAAAGTGTTGTGTGTGAGAGGGAGTTGGTAACTGAACAAAGACTGCAACATATTGACCTCCCCAGCTCCTCTGGACATAGCAGTGTGTCTTTCTCATTCTCCTGGGCAGCTCAACCGGGGGCCTGGGGCTCAGCTCTCTGCTGAGAGCTTGTTCTCACTGCTCGATCTCGAACTCTGCTTCAAGCTCTGAACTGCAACTGCTCAATCGGGGTCCTGAGGGCCCCCTCTACTGGGTGCTGTTCTCTCTACAGCATCCTATCTCCAACTGCCTCAAATTTCCTGTGCACCAAGTTATATTATTGTTTTACACCCACTCAATCTCTTCCCATAACTGGCCAATGGAATATGCAACTTCCGCCATCTTTGTAATGGCATGTTTTGATCATCATCGAGCGGAAATAACTGTCATGCAGTTCACAGACCACCCTCTTCCGGTGTATCAGTTTGTGACTGTACGGTGGGATTTTAACCCTGTCCCATATTGTCAGCCAAGCTTGCCTACGCAATCTCTTCCCATAACTGGCTAACGGAATATGCAACTTCCGCTGTCTTTGGAATGGCATGTTGGCCGGGTTGGAGGTCAATATACAACAATGGTACATTAATGGTTTCCTGAGAGTTTATAAATTGTGTCATCTTTGTATTCTGCTAGCATAAAATGTGGTCATCTTATCATTCAGTTTGATCTCTTTCATGTGCAATATAGCAAGGCATCTCCAAGTATATATCTTTAGTCAGATTATACAGTGTTCAATCCCAGGTCAAGTCATACCAAAGACTAAAAAAAATGGTGCTTGATCCAACCTTGCTTAACACTTAGCATTATAAGGTATGGATCAAGGGCAAAGTGGAAGTATCCAAGGAATGGAGTAGAACCCCTCCCCTACGCCTCGGTGAAGTAGCTATTGAAAAGGGAGCCTTCGAGTCACCCTCGACTAAGGTCGCCAACTTTACTTATCATATAGTTGATAAGATTGGAGTAAGAGAGATATTAATTTTTTTTTCTTTACTTACAAAAGTTCTATGGCTTACTTCACTATCGAAATCTATATGAATATTTGGGAAAAGTTTGTCTGTTCTCTACAGACAATCAAAATGTTTGATGTAAAGCTACCAAATTTGCAATGGATTTTTATAATAAAATCATTTTCAGTGCATTTCTATGCTAGTTTCAATTCTAATGCATATGTGTATATATATATATATATATATATATATATATATATATATATATATATATATATATAGATAGATAGATAGATAGATAGATAGATATATATACATTAATATTTGGGAAGAGTTTGCCTGTTCTCTATAGACAGCCAAACAGTTTGATGTAAAGCAGCCAAATTTACTTTGCATATTTATTTGACACAGGTGAAAGTTTTAACATAAAAGATGTTTTGTTCCTCATGAAGAAAGAAGAAACAGCTCATCAAAAGGTGGTCTCTAACAGTAAATCGTAATCTCTAGAAAGTCATGTTACAGCAAGTTGTAATTAATCATACAAAATTGAAATTTCCAAACTAAAACAATATTTTACTAAATTGAATATTCATATTTAATTAAACCTTAGGTTTATTGGCAGTTTTTTAACTAGAGATGTTGAATAATTACATAGCATGATTGCTTTGTTAGGACTAACAATCTTGACAAAAAACAAAAATATTTAGGTCTGTAAATCTCTTAAGTGTTATTCACTTGAATTAGAAAATGATTTTTCATAAAATTTCAAGATTTTTTTGTTATATATCTTATATATATGTGTGTGTGTGTATATATATATATATATACATACACACACACACACGCACACACAGAGTTTTTATTATATATCCAGCTGTTCCACATGACTCTAACCAAAACAATATTTTCCAGCTGACCATCAGTACAAAGGAATTGTTTTACTGTTATCACAGTTAACAACAATTCAAGTACAATTCATGTATTGACTACTTACCCCCATCAATGGGTACATCAACAACTTACCTATACATACTGATTGAACTTCCATATTTGATTTTTTGCCGTGAGTTGTGTCAAAGAGGATGTATATTTTTAAGTATATGTAAATACTGTTTTATAATAGATAGTATTTAACTTTATTTGAAGCAATGTTTTCTTACATTCTTCTTTTTTTTACTAAAAATATTAGCTTTATCATTATGTATATTAGCATTATTTGCAAAACCAGTCTAATTTTAAAATATAAATAATTAAAAAAATAATCTGCCAACAACTGAGCTGAAATTTGTACCCTATTTCTTCATATTTAGTTTTATGCCATACTAAGCTAAGCTGTAAGCATAATGGTTATTGTCATTGGAAATGAACATTGTGATTCAAGTTCAAATACTGAGTGAGGCTGTTTACATTTCACATAGTGCTAATATGCTGGAGAAAGATATGAATCTATTTATTCTCTTTACAGATATGAGTAAATAGTAATGTAGACTGGGTTCTTTAACCTTGGTAGGATAACCAATCTGGGAGAAAAATAAATTCTGAATTCAAACCAAACCTGGAGAGGGATGGGCTCCACCAGGTTATTCCTCCTCAAAACATAATACTTGAGTTACATCCCCACACTCAAACCAGGTTAAGGGATAATTCTTTTTTTTTTTTTAAAGCTAAGCTTTGAAAATATCAAATCAGAAAAAAGTTCTGTAAATCTTCTTTTGTTAAGAATATTCAAAACATATATTCATTCTATTTTTATGCTCCAATCATTGTCAGTTGATTTAGATTTGTAATCAGAAACAATTAATGAAATTATTATTTATTTTTATTTCAGGAAATTGTCCCATAGAGCTCAAGTGTGTAAAATCAGGTCAGTTATGGGTCAGACTTTGACTGGCACAGGAAGTTCTGCCAAAGTCTTCTAAGTACTTTTAATCCAAAGCAACTCTTTCCTTACAGAATTATTGTTCTCTTGAATTGTATTTCAGTTAGAAGAAACTTTCTGATGATTAGTCCTTCTTTTTGCCTAACAAATTATTATTCTCATATACCATTATATGATGCTATCCAAGTATAATCATATATTTTTTATATTATTGATATAATTCTTATCTTCCAAAAACTGTTTGGATCCCAACAAAGAACTGGTTACTTTTTATGCATTCTAAAATATAATTTTTCCCTTTTTATCTGGATTTTTATTCAACTCTCATTTTATATAAGCATACAATTCAACTATGAAATCACCACTTATAGAAATTTAATTAATTCACAAATTTTTGTTAATGTTTGGAGGTTTGTGATTCTTCTGATTTGAAAATGTAGTTGACTGAAATGTTATATATCTTGTGATTATAATCAAATAAAAATTTTTTAAAAACTAAAATAGTGAGTATATAATAATTGTATTAGATTTAAATTTATTCTACCGACAAATAGAAACCAACTGATATAAGAAAGATATAAATGGAATTTGTTTTGGTTTATAAAATAAGCCTCAATAAAAATGAGTTCAAGTTATCAAAAACTCATTCATAGATTGAGATAAATATAAGTGTATTTTAAAATAATTCGCTAGCGCCCTCTATCTGCTATATGCTGTCAAATCTGGTTACCTCCCATCGTCACACACGCAACTTTAGTTACATTACCAAGATGGCGACCAACAAGAGACGTCAAGATGAAAAACACCTCAAAATGTTACGCGATATGGTTGCTCTGTCACAGAATAAACAGTGCTTCGATTGCCATCAACGCGGGCCAACCTACGTGAACATGACCATCGGCTCTTATGTTTGCACATCATGTAGTGGTATACTGTAAGTAAGAAAAATATCCGTATAATATTCATTCTTCTGTAAACGCAGTGCAAAAATACACACACTCACACACATATAGAATCTCTCGTTTCTCTATTTGCCACCCTTAACCCTGAAGAAAAGAGAGAAACAAGTATATAACGTCGATTATTGAAAGTGTAGACTACTCTTTGGCATAGGTCAAATTTTTCTTTTAGCCTAACTTAACCAGATCTGGGGGCAAATTTTCATTATTTTTATTTGTAAAAGAAATTAATCTGACTCCATTTATTACCCAATTGTTAGTGGCTTAAAAAAAAAATAAATGTCTGTTCAATTCTGAATCTGAAGCGTAGATAAAGGTATAGTGTGGTGTAAAGAAAATTTCATATTATATACTTACACGGTTAAATAAGGATTTTATTCATTTGACAACTACATACACTTGATTTTTTTGTTTTTGTTTTTATTTATTTTTTCCTCCGCAATTTAGGAATACACGAATTCTCACTCATAAATGTTATGTCTGTACAATTTTTTAAAATTGAATCATAATAGAGATCAATGCTGATTTATTGTTTGTCCCATATACAGAAAACTCGAGAAAATTTAAAAAAAATTTCAGGCTGGTTACACCTTCTTTTTTTTTTTTTTCTTTTTTTTTCTTAAATAAACTAGAAAACTCCTACACTAAGACAACACTTGTTTTCTTGTATAACTTTAATTAACTTATCCATGTATTTTATCCGGACCAATTATCTGGGGGCGAGAAAAACTTATTAACTACAAAGATTGTCATCATAGGTATTAATTTCTTAGCATGTTTAAAAAAAAAAAAGATCGTTCGTTGACTTGATTTCTTCTGACCCTCCGACAACCCCAAATGTATTTTTACACTTTTATTCCTATAATTTATAATGTAAACGTTACTTATAGAGGGGAGGGGAAAAACTTTTTAATTTTAAGTTCAACCCCAGTAAACATTTAAGCAAAACACGTTTACGTACAACAAATAAATAGTCTGCTTCTGGTTAATAATTTCACTTTCTTTGTTGTCGTGCATTTTGTGGTGAAGTACTTCTCTGTATGTAATAATGTATACTTTTTGCATTAAGTCTGCCACGTTGTTACATTATTCCTCCTGGATAAATGAATGAATTACTCAATAATGATGATACCCCCCCCCTCGCCTGTTCTGGTGGATCGTCGTAGAATCGGAAGTATCTACCGGTTTCTACTTCCTGTTTCTTGTTTTTTGTTTGTTTTTCTTTCTTTCTTTCCTCTAACTCTTCGATTACCACTCTTTACCAGGAAAACGAGACCCTTGGTACTCATCTGTTAGAAAACTAAAACAATCTAGATAAAAAAAAACCCCAGCGAATCATAAGAAATCAGAAAATATGTTGATACTCACATGACATTATTCTTGTTATTCTAGACCCTAAAGACATTCATGGTGAAATAGTAAAAAAAGAATAAAGACTTGTTCTTAAGTTCTGAGAAAATTATACCCTTCTTTTGCTATTGTAAATGTTTGTAATTTTCTTTATTTTTTTTTTTTTCTTATATACTCCTCTTTCAGTCAGCTGGGCCATTAATCTCTTTCGCTCGCTCTCTCTTACATACATTATTTATGTTGTCCAAAGAAGTGGGGGATATTAAAACACCAGTTCTCGATAGATCACCAAAGTTAAGCAACAATAAGCTTGTTCAATACTTAAATGGGTAACCACTTAAGCAACAGCAGGTACTGTATGCAAACACTTAGCTAATTGCATATTAGTTGGTCCAGAGTTCAACAGGAGGGTCATAAGGGCTATGAATGAATTCCTCTGAGTCAATACAACTCAACTTTATATCACTTTAAATTCCTACCATATTTGTACTTAGAAAATAATTGAAGTTTTCTTATATCCATGGTCAAATGATACTCAAACTCTGGAATAATGAAACTCACTGATAGTCATGCTATCTGTGTGTTCATGTGTTAAGAGAGGATTGAAGGGTGTAAACAGATATGCATAATTGTAGACATCAGACCATTATTGTTTGTTGTTTTAGGAAGAAAAATCTAAGCATCAAATAAAAGACAAAGGACGACAATGTTCACAAATATATTTTTCCTGCTGTAGAAATATTCTACAAATACAAAAAGCACAAATATTTTTCTCATGTTGCAAAAAACAATTTTTTTTTTTTTTTTTTTCCACATTTTTCAAATTTGATTTTTACTCTTTTAAAAATTTAATTGTCCATGAATATATTTATATATTCACTAGCTTGTATTGTTATAACTTAGAATTTAAAAAAATTTTTTTTTTTTAAATGAAAGCAAAAATATTAGTTTAATATTTCAGTCTTTTGAATTTTTTTTTTTTTTTTAACTTCAGTCTTTAGCAAAATTATGTATAAAGATCATTATTTCTAGAAGTGTTGCCAGATAACTTCTTTCTGCCAAACAAATATTCCTTCCAGAATATTTATTGATATTTAGAATATCAATAAAATGAATAAATGCTCAATTCTTATTGAAGCTGTCACAATAATAAGAGAGAAGTCATTTAAGATGCTGTGTAATATTTATTATAGTTAATGTCATATGCTAAGACATGTGATAATTCATAGTTTGAAATCACTTTATGAGTAGAAAAGTGTTATTGAATATTGCCCAAACTTGAGGAGTAGACCAGTTGACATAGGCTTGATGGTTTTGAAAGCCCCCAATCCTATAGAGGCTAAGAGGAGGAACTTTTTGGTAAAGAATATTGTCTGTTTACTTTTTCCATCTAACCTTGGCCTATTACAAACCTTGAATTGGTTTGAATTGAACATTGTTGTTATTGAATTAATAAGAAATACTCTTGTGTGAATTATGAAGTAATTTACTGTCTTTAATAAGTTATAATCTAATTGCAGGATCCATTTTTGAAATTCTTTAATATTTCTGATTTTTGTCACTAAATTAATAGTTTGCTGGTAAAATGTCCTATTTTGGTTTATTATTTGAAATAAAAATTGATTGGTTTTCTTAAGTAGTGAATAGTGAATTACATTTTCAACTAACATTTCAGTTTGCATTTTAAGAAGAAAAAGTACTTCCCACCACTAAAGCTCTAAGAATTATTTATTGAAGAATTTCTTTTTCAAATTTGTGTAGTTCTGCTTTACAGAATCTTAATAGAAAACAAATGTGATTTGTCCCATAATAGTTATTACATTTAGTGTATGAAATTTTATATGGAAATGTAACAACTATTATGGGACAGGCAATTTTATTTCATTTAAAGCATTTTGCTATGAGGAGAAAAGTACTAAAGAGAAATTAGTCTTGTCTTGGTTTGAATTAACATTTTTCTAGTTCTTAGTAACAATTCTTGTCAATGTGCTAGCATTTCTTCATTGTTTACCATATTGTGTCAGTGATAGAATGTGATGAGAATAAATTTTGGAAAGGTTACATACATGATTTCATAATGAGACATTGATGATTGTTTTTAAGATTTAAATTTGATTCAAAGATTTTTTTTTAATTGATTTCAATTTTGTGCAGCTCCTTAAGAATTAAATAAAATGGAAAAAAACTAAAAAACATGTAGATCTTTAATAAAGTCAATTTTGAAGTTAAATCTACCAAAATTTGAAAAAAACTATAGTATTTTAGCTTAATATTGATTATGATGAATAAGGTATTTTTACAGTTACAACATTTAAGATATGTAATATGTTTGTAAATGAATATTACTTAACATTATTTCAGTTTATTATTTCATCTTATATATATATATATATATATATATATATATATATATAACCAAACAAACTTATTAAAGAAGTTTAAAAGGAATTTGAGTTTACAAGATGAAATTAACTATAAATAGGAAATGTTACGTAATTTAGTTTTTGTGAATATGACTTGGTTTACTTTGATCTTTTAGTGGGTTTTCATAGGTGGTTTCATTTTCATTCAGTGGAGATAAAGAATTCTTTGCACACATTCCTTAGTTATCTGCTCAAAAAAGAGTTTGAATGTAGCTTAAAAATAAATTATAAACGATTATAAATTTTAAAAAATAGTAAATTATAAATGCAGATTTATAGTTGAGTGATTCATATTGAAGAGTTTTTTATAAATAAATTCTTATAAGATTTTGATTTCAGATCTGTTTTTTTTTTGGGGGGGGTTATGTTATTTATTCTTTTTTGATATATAGTTTATTTTCTTTAACAATTTCTAAGAGTTTATTTTATTATAATCCTCTGAAATATATTCATTTACCTATGGAGAATTTGACAAAACCCTCTGCATAGAAAAAAAAAAACAGTAGCAAAACAAAAATTGAAAAAAGTCATCCTGCATTTTGCTAATATTTGATATATTAAAAATATATTTTTAATTGGGAAATTTTGATACTTTTGACTTAATAGGATTTGAGTAAATTTATATTGAATGTATAATATTTCCATTGTAAAGCAGATGACTAGGATTTTAATGTCTTCTTAGAAATATTCAACTAATTATTAAAATCCTCCAAAATTTACAATATTATAGCCAGTGGATTCTAAACTGTAGATGGGGTAAAAATGAAAGGGCAAGCAATTTACAAGATACCAAATTGCCCTGTTACTTTTTCCTCATTCTGCCTGTGTATGTGTGAGAGTAATTTCTTTCACTTTAGTGTTGATATTGTAATTTTTTCACTTTTGTTATAATCATAAAAATGTTTATTTCAAGAATAACATGTAGTATATAGTTTTTGTTCATATTCAAATATCTAAATTGTGTGTGATGTGTTTTATGTCTTTTATTTTATGATTCATATTGATGCTGGTGGCGCTTGGAAAGAAGATTTAGAAGTTCAACATTATCTATAGTATTGACTTGTTAGGAGTATTGTATGACACAAGGGTGACGATAACAAACTAATGATTAAGGTTCCTGATGTAATTGATCAGCAATGAATTTGCCCTTGGGTTCTAATTTGTCATATAGCATTTTGTTGCTTGCATATATATGTTTAGCTATCTTCTCTCCTAACTAGGTTGACAATTTAGCTAAGTTTGGATTAAGAAATAGAGAGTACCTTAGCTTTTTTGCAGGCAGAGCAACATTTGTCATTTTATTTGTCAGCAAAAGAGTCAAGAGTTAGAATAGTGTAAGGCTTGATAAAATTCTTTTATCTAATTTTTCTCTCTCTCTCTCTCTCATTTTGATATAAAATTTACTGGACTTGTATAGTTTACATTTATAACTGTAATTACTTGTAATTCTGACAAGTAGTTTTATCCAACTGGCTGAAGAATGACTATTGATTTCAAGGGTGTAGAATATAATGAAATTCAGATGAACCTGTATATTATTATCATTGTTTAATAAGACTTGAACAAAATCATTTGATTAACAGTTGTAAAATATAAAATCTATGATGTTGATTTCAATTTTGAAAACTTAACTTTTATTGTTGACATATCATTGTCTTACTTTTAATTCTAATTGATATCATTTGTAGGTTTTACACAGAATGTATTTTAGGTGATATATGAACATTTAAAATGTGTTATTACTTCACTAGATTTTTTATTTTAGATGCAGTCTTTAATTGAAAGTATAAAATAGTTCATATATAGTTTTAACTGTATTCTCTTGTTGACATGAACTATTTCAGTTATTTTTTTGTAGGTGTGTTCCAATGTGAATAGGCTTTATACAAATTTACATTGGTCTGTTAAATAAAACTGATGGTATTCTATGACTGATGTGTCATAGTGATGTCTTCCTGTGGGCAGTGTAAAGTTATGTATGAAATTGTCTCTTCAAAGTGTCTTTTTCCTAGTTTCAAACAAGGGGATTTCTTTGGGATGAAATCATTACCTTTTGGGTATGAGGATGCCTTGAAATCTATGGTCCACTCCTTTACCATTTAACACAAATAAGTTTAGATGAAATAAATATTATTTAAAGAAAAGAGCTAATGGATTTGTTTGAAATTCTAATTGAAATCACAAGTATATAAAAGGATTGGTTTTCATATAATTATTGTAGAGATGTTTTAATTGGCTTCAGAAAAAATGTTATTGATTGGCACATTGATGGATGTTATAAGATCTGGTTTAATCAAGATATTAAAAAAAAATATCTGTAAGTGAAAGCTCTTAGAAACAAGTTGTGGCAGTAGATAGAAAATAATTGTTAAATGACAGTCAACTGAATTGTATTGAGGGGTTTTATTGAATTAATCCAATTTGTATATCAGTTAAAATTGTTATTCATTTTTTTTTTTTTTTTTTTTTTCTTTTTTTCCATATAAAAAATTTTGTGTATAATACTGAATTATACTTATATCTAATTAATATTCCTTTACAAGAATGGAATATTATCCCAATATAGAAGAGTCAACTTTTAAAGTCTAAAGATTTCAAAAGCTTGAGTTGGTCAGTAATGTTGGGCTCATGACAAATGAAAGTAAAGGCTTCAATAAAAGCAGGAAATGATGCTGATATAATAGTTCTTTTACAAGTATAATTATTGGTCTTCTTTTTTCTTTTTTCCCAAGCAGGTTTTTAATCAGTTCATGGTTAATTATAAATTTCTATCTAAAATACAAAGAATTACTTATGAAGTCTGCCCCCTTCTATAAACTTAAGTACTTAATGGACACCAGCTGTTTGACTTTGTGATGCTCATGTTATAAATTAAGTAATTGGAGGTATTTTTACCTCAACAAAAACAATACAAAATGCTTGACTGAATTGCGCTAATTTAAAATGTATTTTATTCTCTTTAAATTTGCATATTTTCACATTTTCTAGTATATGAATTAATAGCCTTGATTTTTTTATTTTTTTATTTTTATTTTATTTTATTTTTTTTTTTTAATGCTTATTTAACATTCACTAGTTTCTGTACAATCTTCTATGATTGATGTAGTGAGATATCTGACATTTTTGATATTACCATGCTATTTTCCTTAATTGTTTTTTTTATCTAACCGCAAATAACTCCTGATATATCAATGTAAATTACTTAATTTTTAATTTTTCTTTTATTCCATGTGAATATTTATGAATGAGTGAAACAAACTGGCTGGAAATATCAGTTTTTTTTATTTAATAAGTTAAATTTGTTTTGTCTATAACTTTGAAAAGGATCATTGATATTTTAAAAAAATCAGTCTCCTTTTTTTTTCTTTTTGTTGTTGTTAAGACAATGTTTCATTTAAATCCTTTAATCTATTCTGTTAAAAAAAAACCCCTTCCTTTTTCTTTAAAGATACACTTTAAGAAGATTACTATAGAAAGTATTGATTATTGTGATAACATTAAAAAGGCATTCTAAACAAAACTTTAAATGAAGGTCTTCATGGTAGAACTCTGTTTTTTTTCTTTTCTTCCTCCATATTAGTATTGTTGTTATAGTTAATATATTAGAGTATTCTATTTATCTAGTAAATATAGACCCAAACCTAAATTAAACATCTTAGAACTATGAAGGTAAAGGTAACCTGATTATAAGTGGTATGTTTATGTCACTCCAATTAGGATAAATAATGATTATAGAAAACGGTTTTGTGGAAAAAGAAAATGAGATAAATTGATAAGGAAGCACATCTATTGGCTTTTTAAAGTAATTTTAAAATGTATTTCGATTATTTGAATATTTTCAAGATAGTAATTTTAGTTTTAAATACAAAAAAATGGTCATAAAATTTTTTTCATTTGAAAAATAGATTAAAATTTTTTTTCTAATGTTATCTAAAATTGTTTTGATTACATCATGATTGATAAAATTTGAGTGTTTCCTTGGACAACTAAAGTATGCAGTTTTTTTTAATAGAATTATATATTATGAATTAAATTACTGTGACCAGAAAATCTGGCAAGCACTGTGCACAACATATGGAACCACTGGACAGCTGTTTAGACTTTATTAGGTCTCACATCAGCAGTGTATACTGTGATCTTCCCCACTCCAGTGGTTCTGTATGTTGGATGCTGTGCTTTCCAGATTTTCTGGTCATGGTAATTCAATTAATAATTAAAGTATGGTTTACCAAAAATGACAAAAACCTATTTTCTGTTTGTGTACAAATTCATATGCTAAAACCTTAAGAGCAGCAAAAAGAAATAATTTATTATTTCTGAATCTTTCATATAAACTAATCATATATTTTCTATGTATAATTTCAAAAGAAAACAAAACAATTTTCTCTTTAAATCTGGTTTATTGGATTTTATTAAATTTCATATTTTTCATTAAAACTGTTCCAAAGGTTCAATAATCCTACTTTAAGATTTTCAAAACATTAAAACAAGTTTTGAATGATTTTTTTTCCTCATAATTATCAGATTTGGGTATATTTTATTTACCTCTGGTTTTAAAGTTTCAAATAAATTTTAAAATCATTTAATTTCTCTTGGGTCTTATCTGTAAATGTAAATATTTGTGATGTCCAAATCATAATTTGAGATTTCATAGAATTAAATGACAGCTTTTGATTGACTTAGAAAAATAATTTTCACTAACTTCTTAACAAAATACACTTTTTGTAAATAATTCTGAAATGAATAACCACAGGACATTGGTATTAGATTATTTTCAAATGTCTTTTTAGATTTTGTTTTTTGCCTAAAAATTTCTCATTCAAATTATATCATACTGTTACATACAATGTAAACAACTTTTGGAACAAATATCAAATTCTATGTAGTAGACATAATTTTTATATAAAAAATGTCCCCAATCTTTCTTACAGATGGTACAAAGATTATGTTAAGAGAATGAAATTTTATATAAATTTTGGGTACTTTTCATTGTCATATTTTCATCTCGTGTCTGGAAATATGGAATGTGATTGGTAACTCATTAGGTATCGATTGGACAAAGTGTTCAAAGTAAGTTTCTAAAATTTGAATTTGAAATTCTAAAGAAAAATCATTGGATGTCAGTATGGTAATTTTTGATTCTGTTCCATGGCATATATTTTCAGTAATTTTTCTTAATCCATATTAGAATTGTTTAGTTTCATTATTTCTTATATTTCCTGGATTACTTCAGAGATTGCCTAAGTGTTAGGTATTGACTCCCAGGAGTCAATTGGATTATCCAAAGAGCTTGAAAAATCTGGTAGAGATTGAAAAAAGCTAAACTTGAGAAATAAAGAAAGGCTAATTACACTTGGCATATGACAAATGGCAATCAACAGATTTTCCCTTCTATATCTTTCCTTAACATTTCATTTTTCATGCTGATGAGATTAAATCCATTTATGCTGAATTCCATGATTATGTTCAATATTTTGTACATTTTTTCCTGATTTCTACAATAACACTAAAGTTTTTTTTTCTTATGCATTAGCTCGCAAAACTGCTGCAATATGTAAACTGCATACCTATCTATTTCTTGTATATCCTCAGGGGTAAATGAGGGATCAAGTCTTCCATGTGAAGCAATTAATAGGCTAAAAAGTTTGGCAACACCTGGTTTCATTTTATCAATACTAAAATAAATTTTAAAAATATTTTAGGTATAACAATTAGTATCATTTTATAATGTCAAAAATAAAAAAATTATTAATGTCAGAGTTGACTGTATATTTAGTTATTTTATAATCTCTAGTCTTGTCACAGGTTTTGTTAGTTCATCTCTATGAGAAGAGAAAAAAGAATGTTTTTTTGTTTTGTTTTTTTTCCTCTTGTTTATTAGTTTTTCTGAAGGAGCATTACTTATTCATATTATTCTCATTTTATCAATATTATTGTTAGCATTCTGCTGTTTTCAGTGCATAAAGAAAACTTGTTATAAATTTTATCTGTATGCTAAAAAATGTGCCTTTAATGAAACTTGTTTAAAATATATTTGCCCATAGTCATTAAGTCTAAAATAAATTCTATTCAGTTTAAGTAAAGATAAGACTATTTTATTATTATCAACTTTATTGAATAACATGTTCACAATTTTTTGTGCCACTATTTTCTGTAGTCTTTTAGCCAACTTTGTAATTCCAACTTCCCAGAACTTATTTTAAAAAATCTTTTTTGGTAAATAACTGCTGCTCATGATGCCTTTTGCTGTCTTTCAAGGAAATGAAATATATTTCCATTAAGAGAATTCTGTAAATTCTTGTGAATATGGCAGATAAGTGAAAACTCCCAAGTCATAATGATTTTTTTTTATTTTGCCTAGTCATCAAAAAATATCTAGCATTATCCTGATGGAATATTTTTGTCTTTTCTCTTAAAATATCACACAATTTTCATTGTTTTTTTTCATTGGTTTAATTGAGTACAGTACTTGCTTGAATCAAGTGTTTCATTTTTCTAGGAGAAGCTCAAAGTCTTTCTTTCTGATCCCATCACATACATAGTATATCTCCTTCTTTCCATGAAAATCAAATTCATGTCAAAATTCATTTTGTTTGCTTGATAATCTCTTTAGTTTCAATTTCTTGTAATCTATACACTTTTCATTGAAAGTCACAATTTATTTTGAAAATAATTTTTTTAAAGTTGTGAATTGCAAAGATAATTGTATTTTTTTTTTTCTTCTCTTATATGGAAGCTATACATTAAAGTAACTACCCTAATCAAGTTAGTAGCAAATGTGCTTGATTTCTTTCTTTTCACTATGAGTCTCTCATGCTCAACATTAATTATTCTCAAGTAATGTCTTTAATTGCTATCCAACTCAACTACCTGACCCTGGAGAATTGATCAATGAGAAACAGCCTCTTGCATAAAAATAAAAAAAATAAAAACTTAATATATTTTTGATTATTCACAGCACCTTATTCATTAGCTGCACATTTTTTTTCTGTTTTTGGGTTCCATTTTTACCTTTCATAAAATGAAAATTCATAATATGCATTTTCAGCATATAATGAATTTTTTCCTTGTTTTCTTCTATCTTTCATGACAGAATCAAGGAACAAAATTTTTTATTTTGCTAATAAAGACAAAAAATTTTATGCCTACTGTCATTATACAATGAAAAGCAAACTTTTTTAAATGAAATAAATCAACAGTTCTAATTAACAAAGAAAAAAGGTGGAATTGCAATAAAATCCTGTTTAATTGGGGCAGGGGAAATGAAATCACTCTCTGGTTTAGTGGGGAGGATGTTAAAATGATCCCTCTTCTAGGGTTAGGTAAATTGTTTCTGATGAAATGGATTACTTTAACATCTCTTGGCAGGATGATTTGAAATGAGTATATTTAGGACCTATAGATGACACTATATCTCCTCCTCTCCTGGTGAAGGCTCAATTGCTGGCTGCTGATAGCAAAACAGCTTTTAAATGATAAATATAACACTCTTTTTTTTTTTTTTCTTCTAAAGAATAATACCTACAAGAATTTGTAACTTGACAGATTTGATGACAATTCATGAGAAATGTTTATATATTCAGGAATGAGCTATATTTTAACAAAATAATTTTTGGGAGGCAGGGGGCACCTAGAAAGTCAATAGTATTTTGACTTTTTAATTTCTTTGTCTTTCCTAGTTTCCTTTCAACAAATAAATATCTTCTTTCTTTAGAGGATATTCTCTTAACAATTTAAATTTATTTAAAAGTTGAGGTCAGAAGATAGTGAAAAAGGGGAGATATTCAAAGAAACTTAACAACAAAACCTAGTGGATGATTATTAAAAATCATTTTCAAATAACAAATATTTTTATATATGACTAGTTCAAGAATTCTTATAGTTTCTCCTAATCTACTCTAACTTTCCAGTTTGTTTAATTCTAATTTGTACCTTTTTAAAGTTCTTTATTTTTTGAGAGATGGACATATGTCTATATGAAACATAAAAACTATATTGATATTCCTTTTTATACATTTATACTTGTAATAAGAAGAAATGCTTTGAAAATCTTTTAGAAATATTATTTTATGGTAGGTGCATTTCTTTTATTTCAATGAATTCTATTTGTATTAAAAAAAAAAAAAAGCTAAAACAAATCTTAAAAGAAATGTTGTTCTCATGTTAAAAATTAGAAACTGTTTTTATTTCTTACTAATCAGATCTGTTACTTGGGATGATGTGTATGCAAACTTTGATAGCCTAGTTGATCTTTTGTGAAAGAAACTTCATGATCACAACTACTAACCTTTTTGTGTAGGTGTTTTTATTTAGAATTTAAAAAAATAGTTTGTATCCTTTCAGCCATGAGAATATGATGTCTGTTGGTTCAATCATATTTTGGGCACATTACCATTTACAACATTGTGTCATATTTAAATGCTTTTGCTCATCATTTTATATATATATATATATATATACACACAAGTGTGTGAAATAACAGTAATGTTAACAAATTGTTATTTTTTCATGGACATGACTAATAAGTGTTTGTTGTAATAGCTTGTTAATCTTGTGAAGTCTTCCTTCACTTGTGCTGTTTATTACTGGTTGCACTGATTATTATAAAAAAGATTTGCTATATCTAATCATGCAATAAAAAAAACTTGAGTTATGTACTAAAAGATTTTTTTTAATAATTAAAAAAAAAAACAAAATATAAGGTCATTTTAACAGGATTGCCTGGGAGAGTATATTACTCTCATAAGTATAAATACAAGCATATCGTTTATGCCTGTAAGAAGCACAACAGCTAAGTCCTAAATAAAAGAATTAGGACATGAATATTATGCAGCAAAAATGTTTTCCCATGGATGTGGGGGTTGATTTTTGTTGACTTTATTGTTTATAAAACGTCTTTAAACGAGGCCTAAATGAATTTTTTTTCATGTTGATTTATCTTTTTTTTTTTTTTCTTTGGAGAATTATAAAACTTGTAATTTCTGGGACACTTTGTATATAGACAAGATGGATGTTTTTTTTTTATGTTATAGTAACTTGGGGTTCGTGGGATTCATCTAAGTTAGATGGTTAGTGTGCTGGTCTTACTATTGATGGTGTATTTTTCCTCATTGTCTTTGTTTCAAACTTAGGTTTTTGGTAAAATATGATGAATAACAGAGAAAGAACATAAGAATGTTATGGACAATTCAAAGGAATTTGTTTTTAAAATTTTTTAAAAGAATGTTTAGCTTTGGGTGTGGTTTTAAATGGTTTCACTTTACATATTATCTAGGTTTTATTTTTTTTCTACAGGTATTAGAAGAAAAAATAGAATTTTTAGAATGTAACTAATTACAGTTTCAATTGAGACTATATCCTATCTGAACTTCAGTGGTATCATTGTTTACAATTTTGTCAAGTGTCCCTACCAATTCTTAAAGGATGGATGTGTTTTCGCATTAACATTAATTTACAACAGCAAAGGATACTTGTCTGAATGATTTGAAAATTTTACTCTTTTTACCAGAAATTTGTCAATCTGACAACTTTTGCAAAAATTATAAAAGTTGGTATTAAATACACTCAATTAATCAAGAAATTCTCAGATGAACTTTTATAATCTATTTCTATCTTTTTTGTATTATCTTCATAACATAAAACTATGCTCTTCTATTAGTACAAAATATTAACAATGAACTCTTTAAAAAGTTAAGACTCATTAACAATTTAAAAAAAAATTTCTTTTTAGATAAAATTATATTTCTTTCATATAAACATGTAATATTAACTTAATTTGAGATATGTCAGTGTTTAATTTCAAAATGATATTTATTACATCAAAATAAGTCTATAAATATATTGCCAAAATAGATTATATCGGATATATTTCCACTTCAATCAGAATTCATCAGTTTTACTAATTTCTACCTAGCACTAACTAAAAGAACCTGTTATCTACTGTGCTTATAAACTGGATTGGCAAAAACCTTAGTTTATAACATTTCTTACCGAATGATAACTGGTTGCATATTTAATTTCAAACTTATCTTAGATTGAGATTAAATATAATCTGCAACCAGTTATTAGCTTTGATGAATTGAACTAAAATCTCTACTATTCTCCCTCTCTCATATATTTCATGAAAGCATAAGTTCATTGTTTTCTGTATAAGAAAGTTCATATTTTAGATCAGTAAGTACATTATTAAATGAGAGAATGTAATGTAAATTCTGACTTGAATAAAATAAAAATAAAAAAGTTCTGAAAAATATTTGTGCTGAAGAAAATTCCTACATTCCACATATTGATATATATTTCGGGTAAGATATGTTGTAATAGTAACTAAAAAAGAACAATTAATTAATGTGTCTTAGTCATCTGTTCTGTATTTATTAAAATGATTCTCATTTTGATCTTCTTAATTCTTTTTCTTTGACTATGCATGCTGTTTAATGAGGCTCCAGTATAAAAGAAAGCCTTGTTTGACTTGTAGTCTTATTTTATGTCACAAACTGCTTTTGAAACAGTTTTAAGTGGACAGTGGTATTTATATAGTTGAAATATTATGGAGTTTGTTTTTTTTTTGTTTTTTTTGTAGATATAATGTTCACATCAACATACTAAAGTCATTGGATTTAACCTTAATGGTTTTAAATAAACTTAAGAAATTAAGTTGTCAGCATAGAATTCAAATATCTCAATTATATACATACACACTGGCTCATTGGCCTAATGGGTAGAGTGTTCGCTAATGGTCCAGGAGACCTGGATTCAATCCCAGATCGTGTCATCCCAAAGACTTTAAAATGGTACTTGATACATCCTTGCTTAACACTCGGCAATATAAGGTATGAATCAAGGGTAAAGTGGAGCAATCCAGGGAAAGGAGTTGTGCCCTATTGAAAGTAGCTATTGAAAAAGGAGTCTTCTGGTCGCCCTCTTTACTTGTGTGTGTGTGTGTGTGTGATGACAATGCAGTTTCCACTTTATAAATTTAAAATCTTTAAAGTTGATTTGTTTTTCCAAATCTCAGGTGTTAGAATATGAAAGATAATGAATGCTGTAAAATGAAATGAAGAGTTGATCTTTTTGTTGATGAAGTATTTATAAATGGGTGAAACATTTTCTTGTTCATTTTTTTTGAAAGGGAAAATTGAATCTATTGTGTTCTAGGTATGGCACCAAACTGCATCTGTTGGTGAGGCTTCAATTTTGAAAATCTTGGAAGTGTAGTGTACTCCTTCATAGTCATTACTTCCAGTTCCACTCTGACCTGGAGTTTTTGAATCTGTTAGGATCCTACATATCGGTCAAATAGATCTGTTTAAAGATTATTAGATAGGAATATTTGATATCATAACTGTGTGCAAAAAATGTGAACGTAAAATGTATATGATTCCCTGACCGTGAGGCATAAAATAACCCAGGACAAGTTGACATTGCCATTAAAATCCATTGACCGCTTAACATCTGTGTGTTTCTGATTGGTAATCAAGTAGCAAAACCATTCGTTTTGTGTGAAGATCAATTAAAAACAATCCGCTCTTATTTTCTGTCTATAAAACAATGTACATATATAATTTGGACATTGTTAACGTAGAATATAACTTTGTAAAAATTGAACTTTTTATTTGTTTAGTTTTTTACATCAATTCGAATTGATGTGAAAAAATAAAAAAAAACAAACCTTTTCTTTGTCTATTGTGGTTATTATAGAGTTTTATGCAAATTTTCATATACTGCTTCTTCAGTATCATGAATAAATTAATAATTTAAAATGTACTGTCATTGCTGATTCTTGAGTATTGTGTATATACAAATAAAAACCCTTGTTTCTGACTGATTTTTTATAGACCCCTCCTCAACATGACTTTCTTAGGTTTATGTGTATATAAATACTAGAGTGAGTCAAAAGTTTTGCAATATTTTGGTTATGTAAGGTAAAATTTGGCAGCTCCAAATGCTTTTGCTGAGATTGTGAAGGTGATGAACCACATTGGGTTGTTAGATACCGAGTTCACCTGATATTGTCAGTGTTACTTGCCATATCTGTCTCTGGTTTTGAAATCCACGCTTTTAGGCTTATCTGATCTGGCTTTCACCTTTTTGCACTACAAACGTTTTTGATTGCTTCCCTAATGTTATGGCTCAGTTTGAACTTGTAAAGCATAAGTTCCCAAATTAGATCATATTGCATGTTTGTATGGTTTTCAAATCACATAGTGAAGCAATGCATGTGTTGGTGCAGCAATTGTCATGATACTATCAACCACAGCATGTTCCATGGCTTAAACTGCTTCAATCACATAAGATAGGTGCCATAAACTAGTATATACCAAAGTATTGCAAAACTTATTACTTTAGTAATATATTTATTGATTCATAATTATTCTTTGATAAAGAAACTTGTATAGTTTTGAGTCATTAGGTGCTTCCATTTAGATACTTTATCTGTTGTAGAATAATTACTTAATCGAACTATTTAATCATTTCACAATAAAATTTAGTTTCCACTAAATTATAGAATTAATTGACCAGATGTCTTAGCCAATTTCTTTGTAGCACCTAAGGTATAAACAGTTTTTTAATTATTTTAACTTTAACTACAGCCTTAAATTGATGTATGGACTAAAGATCAATAATATTGTAAAATTAAACATCAAATAAATATTGAAATTTGTTATAATATTTGGTCCAAATTCTTTCAATTTTGAATCTTTAACTATGGTCTCACTACCAAGAAAAGAAACAATTTTGTGATATGTCATTACTCTGTAGTGAGAGTACATTATTGGACTGAGATTTTATAAAGTCATATATATATATATATATATATATATATATATATATATATATATATATATATGAGTGTGTGTAGTCGGGCAGCAGTCTTTCATTTAAGCATGTTTAATTAAATAATAAAGACACATTTTGTCTATATAATTTTATTAAGAACCTTTCAAGTTTCCTGATAAGTATCTTGGTTTCAGGTTGCATGTATAGTGTTTTGAAAGTTTTTAGGGTTTTTTTTATAACATAATAAAATTCGGTAAATGCAGAGTTGGGTAAAACTGAGATGCTGATGAATTCAAAAATAGAATGCTATCAACTCTTTAAAAACACTCTTTACACACGCAAGCAACCTCTGATGATGGTCTATGAAAAGTCCAGAAGCATTCGGAACAATTTTGGTAAATTCATCCACCAATTCCAACCTGAAACCAAGATGCTTATCAGGAAACTTGAAAGGATCTTAATAAAATTATATAGATAAAATGTCTTTATTATTTAATCAAACATGCTTTTGTATATATAATGGCCTCAGATAGAAGTAAGTGGCGGAAACTGATTCACAAAAACATAGAATCCTTTGAGAATAGCCATATGCGGTACAGCACTTACAAATGTCTGATTTGCAAAGGCAAACAGGGTCTTGCACCAGGTCCACAAAGTCACCACGCTAACTGTGACATATGTGGAAAATTGTGCCTATCTCATGCTGGTCTCAAAAGCCATCTGCTTAAATGTGCAAAATTTATCTTGCACTCAAATAATGTCACTGATCGGTTGTGCCAATTTTGTGGCAAAATCTGTCGCAGCTTGGCTGGCCTGAAGAGTCACCTATGAACGCATACAATTTAAGGGGGAATAGGAGAGGAGATGAGATAAAGAAGGTGGTCATGTTCGGAACTGAGAGGACAGCCATCATATATAAAAGGCAAAACCTAGAGACATATGCAAAAATAGATTTTCAATATGAAGAAATTTTATTGAAATCACAAGGGCCCTTTCATCCAAGATTTGTCAAGTGACAGCCTCCAGAAGTCATTTAAAACAATATGAATAAGATTAAGTAAAAGGGGGGTGGGGGTGAAAAATGATAGCCAGACAAGGGGGGGGAGAAAAAAAAGAAAATTAAAACCATCCTAAGTCAAGCATGAAATATCTCCTAATAAGTTCAGAGAGTATTTAGGGTTTTGTTTGCATAGAGAAGGCCTATTAAATAAATATAAATGGCCTCTAGGACAATGAGATGAGATATTGTTTAGTCCGAGCTCTATGCAAGACCACAAAACGCTCATCGCTGTAATTAACCACACAACTATTTAAGACATTCAAATGCTCACAGATGGCAGAATCAAGCAATTTTGAATACCTGGATGTTATGTGGTTACAGAAATATCTTGGAACTTGCTGTTTAACTAACTTCAAGGCATTGGAAAGTGCACCCTATATATGTAGCATTACAGCGACATATTAAAATTTATAAATCAAATTGCTTTGTTGAAAGATAGGGAGCACATCCTTATGAATAGAGAGAAATTCAGCTTGAGTAATAAAGATGGTTTGAACCCTAGCCACATTATAACAGCTGGTAAGAGAGAAAGAAACCTTATCGGCAATCAACTGGCTAGGAGATCCAATCCAAGAAAGTCTAACATAAACTGGGCATTTAGAAGGACCAAGTGGCCTGATGTTATTCCTAAACTTATTAACAGTTTTATTAATGGTGTCAACAATGACTTCCTCAGGATACCCATTACTCAAAAATAAATTTTTAATCTGTTCAAATTCGCTTTTAATCTTGTTATCTGAACAAATCTTAGGAGCCCTGAACGTGAGACACTTGATCAGGTTAACCTTTCTTGACTTAGGATCAAAAGCATCTCAACTCAAATACAGACTGGTGAACGTAGGCTTTCTATATATACAAGTTACGAAAGCAAACGAATGGCGTTCAACCAATACATTTTAAATAACTTCCGAAGGCTGTCACTTGACAAATCTGGGATCAAAAGGCCCTTGTGATTTCAATGAAATTTCTTCATATTGTAAATCTCCTATTTTTGCATATGTTTCTGGGTATTTGTCTTTTGAAATTTGCACACACACACAGACATATATATATATATATATATATATATATATATATATATAACTAATGTCTTAAATGCCTTAAGATATTTTCTTCAAAGTAGACAAAAAAAATTTTCACTTTTGAGCCTTTTTTGTTTTGATTTTATCTTAACACTAAAAATTTTCATATCCTTGGCTTGGTTTTTCTTTTACTTTTTATAATTTTTTTTCCATAAAAACTTTTTTGTTTTGTTAAGATCACATGTTTTCTGTCAAAATTAGTTGTTTTTTTATTTTCTTCAGTGGATCTACTTAAAATAAAAGGTTAAGTAAAAGCTGTCATGTCACTTGAGGCAATAGTTTTTGTTGTCTACAATGAATAAGTAGCTTCACTGATTGGGTTGTGAAAATAAAAGTACAGATGTAGAAATTAGAAAATTTGTAAAAATGCCAATTTCAATAGAATCCCTAATTAAACAAAGTTTTTATATTTTGTTTGTTTTCAAAATATCTAAATGATTATATTTGCTCAAATAACATTATTCTAAAAGATTATAATTTTGTATCCAATTACTATTTTATTTTTTTAAATTTTTATTTATTTATTTATTGTCTAGGAACAGTGATTTTTTTTTTTTTTTTTTTTTTTTTTTTTTCTTTATATTAGCATAGTAACCATAGATATTTTTATGATTATTCACATATGGATTAGCACTTTTGTCTTAGATTAGAGTAGTATCTGTGTATTCTGAAAAATGTGTGTTTGGATAATATTTATTTCAAGTAACAAATAGAATAAGTTTGTGTATGTAATAACTATATAACGGTTTTAGAAAAAACATCTGATTTTATTGAAATTTTTAAGTGGGTAATATCTGATCTCTTCACACACATTTTCTTTTACATTTTTATATATGATGCTGATTAAAGAAGAGATCAATAAAAAAAATCTTCTAGTGGGTCTGATGCGCCATTTCAACAATGATGATTTTTATATATTTTATTTTTACTCAACTAATTAATGGCTAATTAGAAATTTATCAGGCAATTAGAAGGCTACTATAAAGTTTTGAATAGTTTTTAATATTATGAAATTAATCTTTTATAAATAGTTAAAATGTTTTTATTCATACTTAATTTAATTATTATCTTAACGTTTCTGCAAATGACTTCATAAAAAAATCTTATTTTGGTTTTTATATAAAAATGAAGTACTCATCTTCATGATGTGGGTTGTGGACTTCACAGAAATGCAAGAAATGTTTTTTTTTTTTTTTTTTTTTAATTTTTTAAAATTTTATCCTTATTTTGATAAAAAGCACATTTGTACTTGTCAGATTTGATAAAGTTTACCCTTTTTAAATCTATGTAATCTTGTTTTCTGTTTTAATTCTGTTTAATAGAATGTGTTGTTCTAATTATCAAATTAACTAATGACCCTTTAGGTTGATATCAATTTGAATGCTTAAATACTGTTTCTTTCTTGTAAACATTAAACAAAAACTAAATTCAAACTTTTGGGGATTGCTGCAAGATGGTTTAAAAGAAATGCTTAAAACATTTTTATTTTATTTTTGGTGGTGGGAGGACTGATAAAAGCTAATCTAAATTTTTATGGATTATTTTTGAACATTGAAAAAAATAGGTAAAAAGATTAAAATTTTATCTGTCTTATAGCTGGATTAAAATCTTTTAATAGTTAGTGATTTTATTATTTCATATGATTTTTTTTTCTCTCTCTCTCCTGTGCAGAGCATTTAAATAATGTTCTTTTAAAACGTAGTTAGCAGTAAACTAGAAGAAACAGATTTGATTGTGAACCATTAATTTCATTGGATTTGAACCTGACAGGTGACTTATGGAATGCAAGTGTATGTGTATTATGTATTGAGTATTAAATGCTCTAGCAATTCAGTTCTAATAGTGTATGGTAGGAATAGCTTGACAAGGTTACTTGTTCTACTAGAGAGGGAAGTGGGCCAAGAATGTTGCTTGTTCCCTTTTAGATTTGCTTAAAAAAAAAAAAAAATGAAAGTAGGACACATTTTACTGGATTCACTTTTTAACTTTCATCAGTTAAAATTGCAAGCCAACCATTTCTGCTTGTTAAAATTTTTTTCATTCACCTTAGAATAATAATTGAATAAAATCTTTTTAATTATATTTCTAGAAATTAAAAAAAAATTAAATTGTATTGCTTGCTGTTAGTCATTTTTGTCTATGTAGCTAAGTTTATCGTTCTGATTTAATTAAAACTGAAAGGTTTATTTAGAAATGTTTGAAACTTGATGTGTGCTAATATTATAGCATGCCGCTATGTGTGAGAATATGTAAATGGTATGTAACTCTTGCTGTCAAATTTCTTCTTTTTTTTTTTTTTTTTTCTTTATCCTCACTTTGTATGCTAGGATAATTAACTCTTTTATTTGTTTATAGTTTTAAAATAGTTGTATGATTTTTCTTTCTGACTTATAATAATTGAATCACAAGATATGTTAACTTATTAGTGAAAGTATTCATTAGATAGGTTTGAATTTCTGAGATTCTTTTTAAGAAACTATATAATACTTGTTGTTGGCGTTCCCTAATTAGCACACTTTTTTCGTTAATACAAAGCTAGCTTGCTGCAAGGGACGCTAAGCATGCCTTTTTATCATAAAAACAAATTTTTTATTACTCTATTCACCCCAAAAAATGCCTACATATACCACATACATACACACACACACACACACACACACACACATGCTTCTGATAAAAAAATAAATAAAAGCAATCTCTAAAATTTTTTCAGTTTCTAAATTAAGATTAAGGAAAATAAAACATTAAAAAAATATTAAGAAAAAACATTAAAAAAAATATCAAGCAAAAATGAATATGAATTTTTGTTAAAAAAGAAGACAAAAACAATTGTTTATTATCTGCTGTTAGAAATTATCCACAAAATTTCAGCATTAAATTTTTTAAAAATAATGACCCCCCCCCATGCTTTCTATTCTAAAAGAAACCTTGTTTAAAAGAAATTGATTTAAAAAAACTAAAAAAAAACTCCTGAACTTAAATCAGTGAATTTAAACTGTCTTTTGAAAGGCAAAGTTTTATAAAAATGATTTATTTCAAATTCTGAACTTAAAATTGAAAAGATGAAAAAATTCTGATCAAGTAATTTGAGTAAAATGTATAGAACTGGTGATATAAAAATGTGGGAAGTTATTTACATTTTAATGAAAGAAAATTTTTTAAATTTGTATAAGTTTTTAGAAAATTTTGTTTCATTCACATAACATACTTGTGTGAGAATGTATTTTTCCAGTAGTAGTAGTGCCATAGAACATATATATATATATATATACACACACACACACACACACACACACACACACACAGTAATACACTTTCCAAGCAACAGTTCATTTTTGTGTCTGTGTTCACAATAGCTTTTCTTTTCCTTCTATTTGATTATTGTGACACGTTCAGGTGAACAGGCAAACACATTAAATGGCAATCACTGTTAGGTTATTTGATTTTTTTTTTTTTTGTCTTCTTTTACCTCTGGTATTTATATTGACCAAATAAAGTGGATCTGTTAAAGATAAATTCTTTACTGATTTTTCCTTTGCCTTGGTAAATATGAACTAGTTAAATGTTCTGCAGATATTTGCACATTTCTATTGACAAATAAAGACAAGTTTATTAGCTGGAATTTCTTTGTGATATTTTGGAATCATCATTAAAAAAAAAAACGTTTCATACAGTCCAATTTTAATAGGGTCTGTCAAAAGTTTTGCAATATTTTGGTAATGTGAGGCACAATTGAACAGTTTAGATGATTTTACTGAGGTTGTGAATGTGATGGACTACACTGGATTGT